>JARBWK010000011.1:55539220-55667292 GCA_030556195.1 Anolis apletophallus | reverse complement strand
ATGCTGACTCAGAGACTAATGAGGTCATCCCTTTGGACTGTAGGTTGCTGAATCACCCGGATGGTGCAACCCTGCCTGGACATTGCATAGGCAAGGGAGGGGATTCGGTATATAAGGTGTGTTTGGGTGGCGGGACGGTGCTTTAGCTTTACAAGTGTTGTACCTGCAATAAAATCGTGTTGGACCGTGCTTCTATCTACGCGTGATCCTTACCGAAATTGGAGCGTCATTACAACGTATGTATGATCCAATTTATTTACATAACCATTTAGACATCTGTCATCTGGTTTAAAAAGTTCTATATAGACTGTTGTTTTCTGGTTTTGTATACCAGCCCGCTGTTGTGTAACTAACAGAACACAACCTTGTCATCACCAACACACTCTGTCACCAGAAAAACAAACTCAAGATATCATGGAAGCAGCCCCGGTCAAAGCATTGGCACCTCTTAGACTACGTAATCATACGTGCCAGAGACCGCCGTGACGTGCTTCTCACAAGAGCTATGACAGGTGCTGATGACTGCTGAACAGACCACAGGCTAATCCGATCCACGATGGCTATCAAGATCACCCCCAAACGCAGACTCCAAGGAAGAAAGACAAGGCACAAAATGAACACCCAAACCCTTCAGGAGCCCTCCAAACGAGCCCTTCTCCAAACAACACTCAAGGACCATCTACCCATAGAACACCCCGAAAATGTAGAGAAACATTGGAACAAACTGAAGACCTTCATCATCACAGCCTGCGAAGAAACTATTGGATATCAAACCAAAAAACATCAAGATTGATTTGATGAAAATGACAACGAGATCCAACAGCTAATTGACAATAAAAGGAAAGCCTTCCAAACATGGCAGAGAGACGTCAACTGTGCTGCTAAGAAAAGATCTACGCCAGTGCAAAAAGCTGACATCCAAAGAAGCACAAGAGAACTCAAGAACATCTGGTGGACAAAGAAGGCTGAAGAAATCCAACACCTGGCAGAAGCAAGATGGCGCCAGTTGAGGAACTCCCGAAAGTGCTCCTCCCGAGCCTGCCAGATGGACTTGTCAAGGGACAATCTCAACCTGGGTGCAGATGAGTTAGATCCTCAACTGAGAAATACAGCTGATTGTGATCCTCAACTGTCCAAGGGGTTAATGAACGACACGATTCCACCACTGGACATTTGGCCGGACGTTTGGCCACCATTACTGCCCCTGGACTCTCTACTCAAGGAGAGATACAACAGAGGGATGGTGGGTCTTACGACCGGTGACGGCAACAACCGCTAGAATTTTAAGATCCTGGAAAAGGAAACATGGCTTGGCCATCGCGGCCCAGTTTCCGATGTCGTGACTACCTGGTGCCAAATCGGGAGCACGAGGAATGGATCAAGATGGCGGATGGCCTTGATGACGCCAAGGGGAGGAGATCTTCCTTCTCGCCCCGCCCCCCCCCCCCAGTCCCAGGTCAGAAGAGGCGATCGCGCAGGCGCCAGAGGAGACGCCGGAAGAGGAAGCCAAGGAAACTTCCGACTTCCGGTCCGTCAGCGGACCATTCGGAGACAACAGTCCCCCAGGAGGCAGGCATTCCCAGGGCGATGGACTTCTCTTCGACAAATAAAGGCTCGCCGAGATCATTGAGCCACCCTTATTAACTTTGGGGTGACCATTGGAGACCGGGACAGCTTTGGAACAAGTCCGGACATTACTTTGGGGAAGAGTAAGAACGAGAAATATAGATCCAGAACTTTTTGGGGACACGGGTTTGGGAGCTGGGTTAGATCCAGTTCCCATAGCCCTAAGGCTGGGGCTAAGAAGTCCCAGGGCACCAAGGCTCCCCTTGTCTACGACCAATCCCTCCTTGAGCCCTGCAGCCAAGGTCCAGCTAGGATTAGCTAGGAATGACATAATTTGTTTGTTGTAGTTAATAGTATATGTCTTGTCTTGTGTATTTTATATTTGTTATATTTGCTGTTCATGTCATACTTCTATTTTTCTGTAAATGGCTCCGAGCCCTCGGGGAGTGGCGGTCTAGAAATTCGAAGTAATAAATAAATAAATAAATAAATACCCATGATGCTCCGGGACTTTTCAAAGCCACAAAAGTCATCTATGGACCAAGAAACCATGGCATACAACCTCGCCAGGGGTAGGGAACCTACGGCTCGGAGCCTTCCCGAGGCCCATGGCGGAGGACGAAGAGGAAGACGGGACGAGCCGCCTCCGCCGGGCTCCGCCATCCCTGGTGAAGAGGGCACAGGGCCCCGAGAGCAGCGGGGGATGAGGAAGATGGCGGCGCGGAAGCGGCAGTTGCGGCGCATTTGCGTCACTCCTCCCCGCTGCATGCTGGAAAACCGAGGCTCTACTGTGGAGAGCCAGATGCAATCATGAAAGAGCTACACCTGAGCTGCTGCCTCTTCGACGCCATCCGGAGGGACTGCCTCGCCAACATCAACACCAAGGTCCGCCTCGGCCCCGTACCTTCCTTCCTTCCTTCCTTTTTCTTCCTTTCTTTCGCCCCCTTTTTCTTTCATTCTTTTTCCTCCCTCCCTCCCTTCTTTCCTCCCTCCCTCTTTGTTCCTTCCTTCCTCTTCCATTCTTTCCTTCACTCCTTCCTTTTTCCTCCCTCTCTCCCCTTCCTTCTTTCCTCCATTCTCCCTCTTCTTTCCTTCCTCTTCCTTCCTTTCTTTCTCCCCCTTCACCCTTTCCTTCTCCTTCTCTCCTTCCTTCTCCTCCCTCTCCTGTCTTCCAGGCCAAAAAGGGCTTTAAAAGGGATGGACATACAAGCTCGGGCCCTGGAGACAGAGAATAAGGCCTTCCCACGTGCAGGGGACCTGGAAATACACACACACACACACACACACACACACACACACACACACACACACACACTGTATACAGTATATATAGACTGAATTCAACTAAATGTGAGTATATATATATATAATATGGCTCTCACAGAAATAAATTTCCAAATATTTTGCTGTCATGGCTCTCTGTGTCAAAAAGGTTCTTGACCCCTGCTCTATGCTCATCAGATAGACACAAACTTCTGAAGGACAAAAAAATCAATTGCACTATATTGGAAATAAAGCCTCCTGAATCGCAGCTCAATGTGGCCGAATAGGTTCCCTCACAAATCCTGCAACAACAAACCAGGCTTGCAGCACTGCCTAGTTTGGAAGACATCAGCAATGCCATCTGCCAACAACAACAAAAATAATAATAACAAAGCCAGCAGACCTGATGGGATCCCTAATGAAATCCTTAAAGAGGGAGGACTTGAACTGACACAGCAACTCCACCAGCTCATTGAAAAAGTGTGGGTGACCAAGAAAATCCCAGCAGATTTCAAGGATGCCACCATCATCTCCCTCTTCAAAAAAGGGAAAGAACAGACTGAGGAAACTATAGAGGTATCTCCCTTCTAACCTCCACTGGGAAAATCCTCGCAAGAATCCTTGCAAACAGCCTTCTACCTCTCTCAGAAGAAACCCTCCCAGAATCCCAGGACGGCTTCCCCCTCAGAGGAACAGTGGACATGATCTTCATTGCACGACAGCTCAAGAAAAATGCAGGGGAACAAAATCAACCTCTGTACATGGCATTCATTGACCTTGAAAAAGCATTCAACACAGTGAATCTCTGGGCCATCCTCCAAAAAATTGGGTGCCCTAACACAGTGTTTCCCAACCTTTTTGAGCCGCGCACACTTTTAACATTAAAAAATCTGGGGGCACACCACCAACCAAAATGACACAAAATGACACTCTAACACAGTAAAGAATGGTTGGGGGTTGGTGGCCTGCTGGGAGCAGCTGCTGGGAGTGCCGAATCCGCGGAGGAGGCGGAGCCAGGCTGCACCATGCCCGCCCCCTACCCCCAGCTTCACCTCTCCCAGCAGCTGCTCCAGCCTTGAGGGGGCAGTGCTAAGCCAGCGGTGCCAGAGCCAGCACAATGCTGACTTGGCACTGTCCCCTCAAGGCTGTAGCAGCTGCTGGGTGTGCCGAAGCCGGGGGAGGGGGCAGAGCCAGGCCGCGCCATGCCCCGCCCCTCCCTCCAGATTCAGCTCTCCTACAGAGGAGGAGCATGAGCGGTGAACGGGCTTCAGTGGGCGGGGCTCCTCCTCCACGCAGCTTCAGCGAGCGAGGGGCGAGAGTCATGGTGGGAGTCATGGCGGATTGGAGGCTGGCTGGGGAAACGCGAGAAGGAGGCGGTGCCCGGTCCCTTCTTCTTTTTCTTCGCCACTGCCCGGCCCTTCCTCCTCCTCCCCCAAGCAGCAGGAGTTCGGCAGGAAGGGGGGGAGGAAGGGGGGCAGAGAGCTTTTCTCACGGCACAGCAGGAGGTCCGTCGATGACAACAGTCTTGGACAGCAATGGCTCCCAAAGTGACCCATTTAAGGTGGAATCAGGTGTCAAACAGGGATGTATTATTGCCCCAACCTTATTTTCCATCTTCATTGCTATGATACTTCATCTTGTTGATGGGAAGCTTCCCACTGGCGTGGAAATCATCTATCAGACAGATGGCAGGCTATTTAACCTCAGTAGACTGAAAGCCAAAACCAAGGTTACAACAACATCTGTTATAGAAGTCCAATATGCTGATGACAATGTTGTCTGTGCACATTCAGACGAAAACCTACAAGCCACTCTAAACACCTTTGCAGAAGCATACGAGAAGCTTGGCATGTCATTGAATATTGAGAAAACCAAAGTGCTCTTCCAGCATGTATCAGCCACTCTGTCTGCAATGCCGGAAATACAGCTTAATGGTGTAACATTAGAAAATGTTGTTCATTTCCGCTACCTTGGCAGGCACCACTCCACAAAAGTCAACATTGACACTGAAATACACCACCATCTGAACTCTGAGAGTGCAGCATTTTTCCAAATGAAGCACAAAGCGTTTGTGGACCAGGACATAGGGATACCAGGGTGCTTGTTTATAAAGCTATTGTTCTCCCAACCCTGCTATATGCCTGCCAAACGTGGACTATCTACAGATGTCACATGCAACTCCTGGAACGATTCCATCAGCGTTACCTTCGAAAAATCCTGCACATCTCTTAGGAAGACAGCCGAACAAATGTCAGTGTGCTGGAAGAAGCAAAGACCACCAGCATTGAAGGTCCTCCATCATCAACTCCGCTGGACCGGCCACATTGTCCGAATGCCCGATTACTGTCTCCCAAAGCAGCTACTGTACTCTGAACTCAAGAACAGGAAATGGAATGTTGGAGGACAGGAAAAGAGATTTAAAGATGGGCTCAAAGCCAACCTTTAAAACTCTGGCATAGACACCAAGAACTGGGAAGCCCTAGCTCTTGAGCGCTTTAGCTGGAGGTCAGCTATGACCAGCAGTGCTGTAGAATTTGAGAAGGCACGAATGGAGGGTGAAAGAGATAAGTGTGCCAAGAGGAAGGCGCATCAAGCCAACCCTGATTCGTACCACCTTCCACCTGGAAACCGATGCCCTCACTGCGGGAGAACATGCAGGTCAAGAATAGGGCTCCACAGCCACCTACGTATCCACCACCAAGACACATCACTTGGAGGACCATCATCCTCGGACTACGAGAGATCGCCTAAGTAAGTGTTATTGTTGTCATTGTTTTATTATTATCCATGTGCATTGCAGCAGTTTCCAAGATGCAGGAAGAGGAGAGGAAAGAGGGAAAGGAGGGAAGGAATAAAAGAATAAGCTGACACGATACAAGGATTTAAAGATTGAACTGCAAAGACTCTGGTACAAGCCAGTAAAGGTGGTCCCAGTAGTGATCAGCACAATGAGTGCAGGGCCTAAAGACCTTGGCCTGCACTTAAATACAATCGACTGTGACAAAATCACCACCTGTCAGCTGCAAAAGGCCCACATTATTTGCCAATAAATCACACAGCCCTACATACTTGGAAAGGGCCAAACATGTGAGAGACTTGGCCCCCCTCTGACCTGTGACCTATCCCCAAGTACACATGTGACAGGCTACCAGTTTCCTCCCCTCCAACTCTGGTGTTGGTGAATGCTAGGTCTATTAGGAACAAAACCGCAACTGTCAGGGATTTTCTTGCTGACCAGGGAGCTGACCTAGTATGCATTACAAAAACTTGGATTCAAGAGGGGGACGAGATCCTACTCCAGGAAATTACATCACCAGGCTATGTAATAACCCACCAGATGCGGACTGGTAGGCGGAGAGTGGGGTGGGGTGGCAATGCTCTCCCGAGAAAATTTCTCTCTTAGGGCAGTTCCTGGACTGAATGTCTCTGGCATTGAAAGTCTCAGTCTTGTTGGTGTATCGTGCGCCTAGCACACTAGCAGACAGCCTATCCCAGCTGCTTGAGACTGTGTCAGAGTGGTCCTTGAGGTTCCCCAGACATCTTGTCTTGGGGGACTTCAGCGTCCATGCCAATGCAGACTCCTGTTCATTAGCTGCCACGGACTTGGTGTCCACCATGGAGACACTAGGACTCTCACTTTGTAGTACTGGGCCCACACATCAGGCGGGACACACGCTAGATTTGATCTTCAGTGCAGGAATTCAAGTGACCCTCTATTATAGAGGTACCATGGTCGGATCACTGTGCCCTAAGAGTCCGGTTAGAGCATTCCTACCCACCCTGCAGGGGAGCCTAATCTATTTGGGTTCGCCCAAGGAGATCGCTCGGTTCCTTAGATCGCTCGGTTCCTTCCCGTTACCGTCCGGTTTCGAACCTTTCGTTCCTGGGCAAGATGATTGAGAGGGCAGTAGCGGAGCAGTTGCAGCAGTTCCTAGATGACACAGCCGGATTAGATCCCTTCCAGTCCGACTTCCGTGTGGGGCATGGGACGGAAACTGTGCTGGTCTCCATCACAGATCATCTTCAATGCCAGCTTGATCAGGGCGGGTCGGCGCTGCTTGTTATTGGACTTCACAGCAGCATTTGACATGGTCGACTACAATCTTTTGACCCACCGCCTTGCTTTGACCCACCGCTGGAGTCAGGAGTACAGCCCTTAATTGGGGACAGCGAGTAGAGAGGGGAAGTTTGGTCGCTGAAAGGTCCCCTCTACTTTGTGGGGTTCCCCAGGGGGCCATTCTCTCCCCTCTATTATTTAACATCTACATGTGACCACTTGTTCAGCTGGTTCGAGGATTCGGGTTAGAGTGCTATCAGTACGCTGATGACACTCAGCTTGTTCTGAGGATGGAAAGTTGGCCGGACTCTGTACCCGATTATTTCCATCAGTGCCTCGAAGCCATTACTGGATGGTTGCGTGCCAGCAGATTGAGGGTGAAGACAGTGAAGACGGAGATTTTATGGCTGGGTCGACCGGGCAGTGGGGATATTCAGCTGCCTACCCTGGATGGCGAAACACTATGGCCGTCATCATTGTTAAAGAGCCTGGGAGTCCTTTTAGACCCTTTGCTGGCGATGGAGTCCCAGGTCTCCGCCGTTAGCAAAACCGCCTTCTTTCATCTGTGGCAGGCTAGATGGCTGGCCCCCTATCTGTCTAAGGACGACCTAGCTACGGTGATCCAGGCCACGGTCATCTCGAGATTGGATTACAGTAATGCCCTTTACATTGGCCTGCCTCTGTCTGTAATCCGGAAGCTCAAGTTGGTACAGAATGTGGCCACCCGGCTTCTCTCGAGGGTCCCGACGAGATGTCATATAACACCAGTCTTGAACACCGGATTACTTTCAAAGTGATGGTGCTTACTTTTATGGCCTTATATGGTCCAGGGCCTGTGTATCTGAGGGACTACCTCACCCCCACCAACCCCAGATATCGCTCTGTTCTGAGGACCAAGACCTACTGGAAGTCCCTAGTTTTAAGACCTTCCGTTTAACAGCAACCAGATGCAGGGCTTTTGCAGTTGTGGCGCCAACTCTCTGGAACGCTTTGCCATTAGAAATTGCACCCTGCGGGACTTAGCGACATTCCGCAGGGTGTGCAAGGATTAGACAGATTCATGGATACCAAGGGAATCAGTAGTTACTGAAATGGACATCCAAGTGCCACCTCTGTGTTGATGGAGGCAGGCAGGATTTTCCCCGGGTGCTGGTTGTGGGGGGTCGGGAGCAGGTGAGGGTTTTGCCCTCCTTTCTGCTAGAGATCCCTGTGTACAACTAGTGGGCCACTGTGTGACACAGAATGCTGGACTAGATGGGCTGAGGCCCGATTCAGCATGGCTCTTCTTATGTTCTTATGTTCTATGTTCTTAAGACACACCTGTTTTGGCAGGCATTCGAATTCTGTTCGTGTGGTTTTAAATTTGGTTTTATTGTGCCTGTTTCCATTCTTTAGTGAGCCGCTCCGAGCCCCTGGGGAGTGGCGGCATACAAGTATGAACAATAAATAAATAAATAAAATACAACAGTCAGTAGAGTGATCTTGTTTGCTGTGAACTCATCTTGTGTTTCTAATGATGACGATGATGATGATGATGCAGTCAAGAACCAACATTGAGAGAAGCCAATAGTAGTAAATTGCTTAAACTGCAAAAGACAAAAAGTGAATACCATAAAAACACAATCCAGAGCAGAAGAGAAAACTGGCGAAGGAAGGCTCTCCATGGACAGTGCCTGGAAAAGATTGAGAGGCAAATTGACAAAGAAAAGACATGGCTGTGGCTCACAAATGGAACTTGGAAAACTGAGACAGAGGGCCTGATTTGGCAGCCCAAGAACAAGCCATTAGAACAAATGCCATCAAAGCCAGAATTTATTTATTTATTTATTTCTTCAATTTATTAGTCACCCTTCCCGTGGCTCAGGGCGACTCACATTCATAAAAGGCATAAAAGGCATAAAACACACTAAAACAAATTGTCAGTTAAAATTGCAACAACCAGGCATGCAAACAGTCTACACATTCATATGTCTATGCACCAAACGCTTGGGTAAAAGGAGGGTTTTGCAGGCCCTGCGGAATGTTAGCAGATCAGTCTGCGCCCGGATTGTGGAAGGGAGGGCATTCCACAGAACCGGCGCAGCAGCACTGAATGCCCTCCTCCGTGTTGTACCCAGGTGGATAGATTGGCGGCTAGGCACCACCAGAAGGTTCTGGGATTCGGATCGCAGTGGTTGAGGAGGGCTGTAATGGGAGAGGCGGTCCCTTAGGTACACTGGCCCCAGACCATTCAAGGCCTTAAAGGTCAGAACCAGCACCTTGAAGGTGATCCGGTGCTCTATTGGAAGCCAGTGCAGTTTGCGCAGCACAGGCGTGATGTGGCAGCGAGATGGAAGGCCTGCCACCAGCCGTGCTGCAGGGTTCTGCACCAGCTTAAGCTTCCGGATCACCGACAAAGGAAGGCCGATGTAGAGGGCATTACAGTAGTCCAGTCTTGAGATGACCGTGGCTTGGACCACTGTGGCTAGGTCATGACGGGGCAGGTAGGGAGCCAGCCTCCTCGCCTGTCGGAGATGGTGGAAGGCCACTCTGCTGACAATGGAGATATGTTTCTCCATTGACAGCTCGGAGTCAAGCATTGACTCTGCAAGGAAGCAGATGAAACAATAGATCACATCCCCAGCTGCTGCAAGAAGATCACGCAGACAGACTACAAGCAGAGGCATAACACCATTGCTCAGATGATTCATTGGACCTTGTGCCACAAATACCATCTGCCTGCGACAAAGAACTGGTGGGATCACAAGCCTGAAAATGTTAGAGAGAATGAACACGTCAAGCTACTCTGGGACTTCCAGATTCAGACAGAGAGAGTTTTGGAGCACATTACTTCTGACCTCACAATTGTGTTAAAAAACAATGTATGAATTGTCGATGTTGCAATCCCAGGTGACAGCAGGATTGAAGAGAAACAATTGGAAAAGCTGACACGATATGAGGATTTAAAGATCGAACTCTGAAGACCCTAGCACAAGTCAGTCAAGGTGGTCCCAGTGGTGATTGGCACACTGGGTGCAGTGCCTAAAGACCTTGGATTGCACATAAACACAATTGGCGCTGACAAAATTACCATCTGCCAGCTGCAAAAGGCCACCTTACTAGGATCTGCACGCATTATTCACCGATACATCACACAGTCCTAGACACTTAGGAAGTGTCCGACGTGTGATCCAATACAACAGCCAGCAGAGTGATCTTGTCTGCTGTAGACTCATCTTGTTGTGTTTCAAATAATAATAATAATAATAATAATAATAATAATATATTACCTTATACATCTTATATTACATAATAATATCTTATATTACCTAATAATAATAATATACCTTATATTACCTTGTTCCTTTCTCTCTCCATTGGTGTGGAATTTGCATGATCCCGTCCACTGCCTTTCCCTTTACCCTTTCCTACTCTTTCCTATGTCACACAGCAAACACAGAGGAATTGAATGCGATTTTCCTGCTTGGCAGAATGGGGTTGGATTGGGTGACCCACGAGGTCTCTCCAACTCCAGGATTTTCTGATTCTCTGAATTCCCAAACCACAGCAGACCCCCAAGGGCCATTTCTTTCTTCAATGCTGTTCGTGCTTTCTTTTTCCAAGAAAGATCAATGGGGGCGAAAAGGCAAGTTAAAACAAGGGGAAAGGCCAAGGTGCCAAACAAACAAAAGCATCATTCTTTAGGGATTATATACATATGTGTGTATGTCTATATGTTAGGCAAGGAGGTAGTCCCTTCCGTGAGATTTCACAGGAGAGAAAGGGAATTCCCCAAAGGAGATTCGACACAAAGACTTCCTTGATATTTCCTGGCAAAACCCAGGGGATAAGGCAGCTTGGGAAAGAGTTAAAAGTCTGTGATAATCATTATATAAGAACATAAGAACATAAGAAGAGCCATGCTGAATCGGGCCTCAGCCCATCTAGTCCAGCATTCTGTGTCACACAGTGGCCCACTAGTTGTACACAGGGATCTCTAGCAGAAAGGAGGGCAAAACCCTCACCTGCTCCTGACCCCCACAACCAGTACCCGGGGAAATCCTGCCTGCCTCCATCAACACAGAGGTGGCACTTGGATGTCCATTTCAGTAGCTACTGATTCCCTTGGTATCCATGAATCTGTCTAATCCTGCCTTGAAGCTGTCCAGGCTGACCGCTGTCACAACCTCCTCTGGAAGTGAGTTCCATAACCCAATGACCCTCTGGGTGAAGAAATATTTCCCTTTATTAGTCCTAACTTTCCTACCTTGGAGCTTTAGGGAGTGTCCCTAGTCCTAGTGTTGTGTGACAGAGAAAATATTTTTTCTCTATTCACCCTTTCTATCCCATGCATGATTTTATACACTTCGATCAAGTCACCTCTTAAACGCCGTCTTTCAAGGCTGAAAAGACCAAGGCGTTGCAACCTGATTTCGTAAGGGAGCTGCTCCATCCCTTGGATCATTCTTGTTGCCCTTTTCTGTACCTTTTCCAGTTCTGTTATATCCTTCTTGAGGTGCGGTGACCAGAATTGTACACAGTACTCCAGATGTGGCCTCACCATAGATTTGTAGAGAGGCAATACAACATTTGCCGACCTATTTTCGATTCCCTTCCTGATCATGCCAAGCATAGAATTTGCTTTTTTTACTGCTGCTGCGCACTGGGTTGACATCTTCATTGAGCTGTCCACCAAAACCCCAAGATCCCTTTCCTGGTTTGTCTCAGAAAGCTTTGACCCCATCAGTTGGTAGGTGTAGTTGGGGTTCTTTGCCCCAATGTGCATGACTTTACACTTGTTTAGGTTAAAATGCATTTGCCACTTTGTTGCCCATTCACTCAATTTCGAGAGATCTTTCTGGAGCTCTTTACAATCAGTTTCATTTTTAACTACCCTGAACAGTTTAGTGTCGTCTGCAAACTTTGCTACCTCAGAATTTACTCCTACATCCAGAATTTACTCCTATTCATATATAATACACACTATTATCATTTATATTATATATAACATATATATCTTATGTTATGTAATACAATATATATGTTGTTGTTATGTAGGCTTGCTCCCTCTGAGGCCTTGGCTCTATTTTGGAGGCTTGCAGTTCGGACTCCAAAGCAGAACGGATGCCATTCCAGCTGGGCTTCTGGCTTCTTTCGGCCTCGCTGCTTCCTGTTGGCTCTTTGTGCGTCACTCGCTCCTTGGCTTCAACCCATGGCTTTCAAGAAATTCAATCAAATAAAAACAAAGGTGTTGGATGCAGAGCAAGCGGCACTTCTGGCACGACTGATTCTTGAGTGCAGGGGTTTGGTCAACAGCAGGCGCTTCCAAGATATTACTTCACTCTATATCACTTTAAAGATATTACATTATAATATTGATTTAAATATATATTACTTTCCTGCCCTTTTTCTGCCATGAGTCAAGAAAGTGATGCTGCAGCAGAAAAGGCGAATGCGATTCTAGGCTGCTGCATCCATAGGAAACTAATATAAGAGAATGGATAAATGGGGGACACTTGGAAATAGCCTTAGGAAATACATCAGAAGCTGAAGGTGAGCCTGTGCTGTGATGCTGCAGTGGGAAACGCCTTTAAGGCAGTAACAGTAGCAGCAGCAGTTACAACCACAACAGCACTAATGACTCTTCCATCAGTCCAAAGCAGGGGTGCTCATTAGGTAGCTCGGGAGCTACTAGATCTTCGGCCCTCTTCCAGGTGATCTTCGGACCTCACCAGCCCGATGGGGCGCTCTTGCCATGCGTGCACACACCCTGCGTGCACGTACGCTCCTGCTGCTGGCTTCCGCTCTCACGGTGCTTCTTTCGCCTGCGGGGCATTGCAGGAAGAAGGAAGCACGAGGCGGGGCCTCTGGAGGGAGCGCCCTGCCTCTCTCTCGTCCAGAAGCAGCTGTGCAGCCTCCGTTGCCGGCGAGACAGGCAGGGCGGAGCGCTCCCTCTGGATGCCCCGCCTCGTGCTTTCTCCTTCCTGCAATGCCCCACAGGCGGAAGAAGCGCTGCACAGGCAGAAACCAGCAGCAGGAGCACGCACGGTGGAAGGAGCGCACGGTGGAAGGAGCAAGCGGGAGCGCACGGCGGCAGGGGCAGGTAGATCTTTTGGACTTGGTTGCTTTAAGAGTAGCTCGCATGCTGAAAAAGTGTGAGCACCCCTGGTCCAAAGCAAGCCCACACTTCCCATTAAGACTGGGAAGTTTCCCTTAAATGCTCTGCATTGTAAATACTGTATTGTTCTTTCATGTCAGTCGTCTGCACCCTTCTTCTTCCTGCCTTTTCTTTCTTTCCCATTTTTTTCCTTTCTTCTACTATTCCTCCCTTTCCTTCTTTGATCCCTTCTTTCCATCCCTGTTTCTCATTCCATCTTTCCCTTCTGATTTCTCATTCTTTTTTCCTTTCTTTCTTCTCTTCCTTCCTATTTCTCATTTGTTTTTCATTCCTTTTTGCCTTTCTTTCCCTCCCGCTTTACTCTTTTTCCTCTCTTTTCTCTCCTTTATTCCTTTCCTTCCCTTCTTTTTCTTCCCTTCCTTTTTGTACTTTTTTTCTCCCTTTCCCTTCTTTTTCTTTATTCTCATTCTTTCCTTCCTTCTTTTCCCTTGTCTCTTTCTGTTTCAATTTTTTTAATTCCTTCTTTTCTCCATGGTTTCTCTTTCTCCCTGTCCCTTCTTTTTCTTCCTCTTCCTCTTCACTCTCCCCCTTTTATCTCCCATTTCATAGGTCACCCATTTTTCCCACCATACGTTCTATCCTCTCTGTTGGCATCCCCTTGTCGTGGGGGAGAGGCTTGCGTACCCGAATGAAGTTGTGAGCTATGCTGGCGGTGGCATAATAGCCACCGGTAGGGCCTCCCATGCCAGACAGGCCACAACCGAAGGGTCTGACAAAGAGCGTCAACGGGCAGGATGGGCTCTCTAGCCTTTTGGCAACCATCCTAGGAGAAGGAAAACTCTAAATTCAAACCCGGGCAGATGGTGCTCGTCTAACCCTGTAAGGTCAACCATCCAAGAGAAGGTAACTCTAATCAAACCTACGACCTGAGGACCTCACTGCCACCGTCCAAGCTTGCTAGGCCCTGGCAGACGAACCTTTGGTTTAAAGGGTGAGGCCAGTTCTGTGCACACTGCGCTCCACCAGAAAAATCCATTGCACAGGCTCGAAGGACACATCCAACTTCCACGGGAGGAGTCCTTCCTGAATCTTCCTTAACGAAGAAAAGCCAATAAGACGTTCTATTGGTTTCAATGGCTCAGGGGTGCTGTCTTGTGGTGGCATGGGATATTGCAGGAAGGCCATTCAGGCATGTGGACTATTTCAACAGAAAGGAGAAAACCATGAAAATGAGCACAATCTGGCCACCAGCATTTTAAAAAGTCTAAAATCAGGAAGTAAATAAAGAGCAACACTAAAAAAACCCAGAAATTCCAGACAGGATACAATTAGGGCCAGCTAACACCTCCCAACAAAGGATTCCCCTGGGCAGGAAGCATTCAGACCTTGAAGCTGCAAGGCTTTGCAATGCTAATCAATGTGATTAATTGCAACAGATGAGAGTTCTTTCTTTCTCCCAACCTGGACATCATTCCAGAGATATAAACCTTCCTTGCCTAGTTTCCAATATACCTCACAACCTCTGAGGATGCCTGCCATAGATGTGGATGAAACATCAGGAGAGAATGTTGCTGGAAAATGGCCAGTCTGGAAAACTCACAGCAACGCAAGATCAATATGCTGCCTCCTCCTCCTCATTACGCAGTCCAATCAAGGGCCTTCTTTGTGGCTGCACCAACTGCATGGAACTCTATGCCAGTCGAAGTCCGTACCATCAAAGAACTGGTCCCTTTCAGGAGAGCTTGCAAAATAGCTTTGTTCAGACAAGCTTTCAATTTGACTGCCCCCTAAGCATTTATGCCAAGCCTAGAATCAAACTGCAGTTGTCCTGCAGTTGCTATTCCTTGCACTGTTGATGTGTTTTTATGCTTTTATGCTTTTATGTCTTTTATGCTTTTAGTATTGTGTATTAAATTGAGCTGTGATTGTTTTATATGTTTTGTGTAAACTGCTCCGAGCCTGCTGGAAGGAGCGGTATATAAAAGTGAATAATAAATAAATAAATAAATCTCTGTTGCTAAGCATCCAAACAGGGGAGAAGAGCGTTCCCTGCCAGGAAACCCAAGCACCATTTTAGTAATGAGAAAAAAATGATAAGAAAGAATAATTCTTTTTATTGATTCATTGGTTGAGCATCAATCAGAACAATAGAGGGAAACCAGAAACAGAAATTGTTGCAAACAAATCAAGACGATTCACAATCAGCGGCCCTTTTCTGGTCCTCCTTCAGGTCTCTTTTGCTGAGCAGAGAAAAAGAAAGGAAGAGGGAAGGGAAGAAGACAGGAAAGAATGAGAAGGAAGGAAACAGAGAGGAGAGAAGAAAGGAACAAAAGGAAATGAGAAAGGGGAAGAAAAGAGATGGAAGGAAAAAAGGAAAGAAGAAAGGAAAGAATAAGAAGGAAAGGAAAGGACAAGTGAAACATTTGGGGCTTTCTAAGCCTTTGAAAGTGTGCTGAAAGATGGGAACGAATCACATTCAGAAGAAGAAGGGAAAGGAAAGAGTGACTTAGAGACAGAAAGGAAGGAATCAGGGAAAGGGGGAGAGAGAGAAGGGAAAGGACAGAAGGAAGGAAGGAATCATGGAAAGGGGGAGGGGGAAGGGAGGGAAGGGGAAAGGAAACAATGAGAAGGAAGGAAGGGGGGGCGGAAGGGAGGAAAGAATGAATGAAAGGAAGGGGACAGAAGAAAAGAGAGGAGATGGGAACATTTGGAAGAAGGGAAGGGGGAAGAGAGGAAGGAAGGAATGGGGAAAGGGATGAAGGAAAGGAAAAGAGGGAGGGAGGAGAAAGGAACAGAAGGAAGGAAAGATAATAATGGGAAAGGAAGGAAAAATCTCTCGGCATTACTTCGCGAACGAAGATTCAGGAAGGACTCATCCCACGCTTTTTACAAGTGCGTTGATGACTAAAAAGGCCAATCTGAGATAGGCAAGTTCGGTTGCAGAAAGCGCAGCAGAAAGTCTCCTTGGGTGATGTTTTTTCCAAGTTGCGGTTCTTTCTGCGTTGTCGTTTCTCTTCGAGACCCATTCGGCATGTCTTCTCGAAAGAGGCCGCAGCATTGTGGATAGTGCTTTTCCATGCCTCCCGATGTGAGGCCAGGGTGGACCATTGTTGGTGATCAATCTGGCCAAGCCTGAGATGTTGTTTCAGGGAGTCCTTATATCTCTTTTGGGGGGCGCCTCTCTTGCGCTGACCCGTGGCGAGTTCACCGTAGAGTAGTATCTTTGGGAGGCGGTGGTCCTCCATCCTAGAGACGTGTCCTGCCCAGCGCAGCTGTGTTTCTCAATAGCATGGCCTCAATGCTGGTGATCCCTGCTTGCTCAAGGACAGCAACATTCGTCACATAGTCGGTCCAGTGTATATTTAGGATTGTGCGAAGACAGCGCTGATGAAAGCGCTCGAGGAGTCGTAGGTGTTGGCGATAGGTGACCCATGTTTCAGACCCATAGAGGAGAATGGACAGTATGATAGCTCTGTACACACTGATTTTGGTGCTTTGTCTCAGGTGCTTGTTGCTCCAGACTCTTTTGTGAAGCCTTCCGAATGCACTATATGCCTTTGATAATCTGTGATCTATCTCTTTGTCAATCTTGGCGTCTGAAGAGATGATGCTTCCCAGGTAGGTGAACTGCTGAACGGACTTAAGCACAGATGTGCCTATGCTGACGTGAGGATGGTGGTGTTCTTCCTGTGGTGCGGGCTGGTAGAGGACTTCTGTTTTCTTCAGGCTGACTTCCAGCCCAAACAGCTCTGCAGCTGTTGCAAAGCAGGATGTGAGGCGCTGCAGGGCTGCTTCTGAATGGGCGACAAGGGCAGCATCGTCAGCAAAAAGTAGCTCACGGACTAGATAGTTTAGAGTCTTAGTGCGAGCCCTCAGACGGCTTAAGTTGAACAAGCTACCATCAGTACGATAGCGTATATATATGCCGTCTTCTTCTTGTAGGTCTGCCATAGCCCTTTGGAGCATCATGCTGAAGAAGATTGTAAATAGGGTTGGTGCAAGAACACAACCTTGTTTCACTCCATTAGTTATGAGAAAGGGCTCCGAGAGAGCATCGCCATATCTGACTTGACCGTGCTGGCCCTCATGTAACAGGACAATCATTTTGAGGAACTTGGGGGACATCCTAGACGTTCCAGGATCTGCCACAGACCTTTCCTGCTCACAGTGTCGAAGGCTTTGGTGAGGTCGACAAATGTTACATAGAGTCCTTTGTTCTGCTCTCTACATTTCTCTTGCAGTTGTCTAAGGGCAAAAACCATATCTGTGGTGCTCCTATTTGCTCTGAAGCCGCATTGGCTTTCAGGGAGAAGTTCTTCTGCAATAGCCGGAACTAATCTGTTCAGGAGTATCCTTGCAAGGATTTTTCCAGCAATGGAGAGCAGTGTTATACCTCGATAGTTTGAGCAATCGGATTTTGTTCCCTTTTTCTTATACAGGGTGATGATAACTGCATCTCAGAGATCTGATGGCAGTTCACCTTTTTCCCAGCAACTCACAAGGAGCTCGTGGAATTTAGCATGCAGTACATGACCTCCCTGTTTCCAAGCTTCAGGTGGGATTCCATCGATCCCGGCTGCCTTGCCATTTTTCAACTGCTGTATGGCCTCAATGGTCTCTTCCAGAGTGGGAGCTGTGTCCAGTTCATTTTTCATTGGTTGTTGTATCATGTGTTGGATAGCTGAACCTTGGACTACTCGGCTGGCATTAAAGAGACCCTGAAAATGTTCAGCCCATCGGTTCAGGATGGAGGTTTTATCAGTAATTAGTGTTTGACCATCTGTACTGTATAAGGGGCTTTGGACCTGATAAGTAGGTCCAAACACTGCTTTGAGAGCTTCATAAAAACCTCTGTGATCACCGAGATCTGCACAGCGTTGTGTCTTTTCTGATAAATCAATCCACCACTTGTTCTGGATGTCTCTGAGTTTTTGTTGGAGTTTACTACATGCGAGACGAAAGGCTGCTTTTCTTACATGGCAAGATGGCTGGGCGAGGAATGCCTGGTGAGTGGTTCTCTTCTTTGCCAACAGCTCCTGGATCTCTTGGTTGTTTTCATCAAACCAGTCTTGGTTTTTCTTAAGGGAGAATCCTAGGGATTCTTCAGCAGACTGCAGGATACTGTTTTTGATGTGTTGCCAGAGCGCTGTAGGAGAAGAATCTGTAGGGTGGACTTCAAGTTTTGCTTGCAGATTTACCTGGAAAATAGTGCGGAAGGAATCAGGGAAAGAAAGAGGGAGGGAAAAGGAAGGAAAGGAGGGAGGGAGAAGGGAAAGGAAGGGAGAATAGAAGGGAACATACCGAAGAAGGAAGGATAATAAAGGGAAAGGAAAGGAGAGGGGAAAGGGAAGGAAGTAAGAAGGGGAAGAGGGAAGGAGGGAAAGGAAGGAAGGAATGAAGAAGGAAAGAAGGAAGGGATGTTGGGGGTTTGCATAGATGAGTTTTGAGCCTTGAAAAGGCAATCAGGCCTTTGCATAGCAGCCGCCTCACTGACATCATTTGGGGACAAAAGAACAAAACAAGAGGTTTGGTCTTCTGGACACACACACACACACACACACACATTTGAGGCAGATGAGGATCCAAGTGGGGAAGGAAGGGGAGCTTGCTTGCTCCCTTCCTCCTAGACACAGCAACTCCTCTTCCTTGTGGGGGGTAAGTATTTCCCCCTAAAAGTTCATTTTTCTCGAGGGGGGCCCCTTCCCTCCGCTCCAAACTTCTTTGGCACTGAGTTCCTTTCAAACCGTCCCTTGGGCCCCTTTTCTCAAAGCAGGTGCGCAATGGGATTTGTTCCAGAGTACACTGCAATTCCCACCAGCGACAGATCGGGACCCAAATTGGCACACAGACTCATCAGAACCAGTTGTAAGCACTGGCAGTGTTTGGGGGTGGCCGTGGCAGTGGATGATGGGAATTGTTGTCCACCCCAATTGAAACAGCCCCATGACTCCCACCAATGATGGATTCAACCCAAATTTGGCACACAGACCCATCAGGACCAACAGACAGTAATGGAGGGGTTTTGGGGTGAAAGAGGATCTTGGGAGCTGTAATCCGGAGCCTGGATCTTGTAGTGACCCTAGATGATGGGAGTCGCAGCCCATCCCCATCCAGAGAGAGAGCCATTGTGAGTCCTACCAATGATGAATTTGGAGCAAACCACCTTTAAAGACTGAAGCAGATTGTGGGTGCAATGGCAGGAAGTGTAGCCGCCCTGGATGCTGGGAGTTGCAGTTCACTCATATTCCATAGAGAGAGCACTATGATGCCCACCAACAATGGACCAAACCAAAGCCTTTAATGACTGGTGCATTTTGGGGGTCCAATGGCAGGATGCTGGGAGTTGTAGTCCACCCCAATGCGACTACCACCAATGGATCTGGACGGGCATTGCGTGACAGAGGCCAGAGCAAGGGGGCATGCATGCATGCGTGTGTTTTCCACAGACAACACTGCAACACCAGGATGCTGGGACTTGTAGTCACCCTGGATGATGGGAGTTGTAGTCCATCCTCATCCACAGAGTCCTATGAGGGATGGATTTGGACCAAACCGCCTTCCACTTTATGGACCGGTGCAGATGGTGGGTGCAATTGCAAGATGGTGGGAGTTGTAGTCCGCCCCAAGGCGACTCCTGCCAATGGATCCAGAAGGCAAGGAGGGTATGTCACTGCCCGCCGGCAGGGCCATAGGGCCAGTTGAAGGTGCTTCCGGAGAGGAGCATGTCCCGGATGAGGGTCTCGATGGGGGTCTTGCCCACCAGGCGCATGAAGAAGAGCTGCGAGATGAGGGCGGCCGGGACAGCACGAAGGGCGGGCAGGCGCAGCAGCAGGCGGCCAAAGCGCTGGGGCTGCGAGGGGCACTGTGTGCGCAGGTATTCCGCCAGCGCCACCTGTGCCTTCTCCTGCAGTGCCTCCACCTGCAAGGAGTCTGACAGCCCGCACGCATCTGCAAGGGGGAAGGGATAGAACATAATATATAAGATATGACAACTAGTACTAATAGAAAACAGACGCCTGCAACAAAGAGGACAGGGACTCCGTCAGAATGCGCAGGGAGACACATGCCCCACCTCGCCCATTAATAACATGAATAATAGAAAACAATAAAGTAATATTATAACATCATAATACAATAACTACAATATATAATATATAATATTTTACTACTAAGAATATATACAATATAAAATAATATCATAATAAAATTTAATAAAATACTAAACTTATAAAATATTAAATATAATATATTACTAATAGCAATACATAAAGTATAAAACAATATCGTAAAATTTAATAATATAATTAGTAATATATATATAACAATTAAATAATAATAAATATAATTATATAAGAATAATATAAGAGAAAATAATATCAAACAGAATATAATAAAATATATTATTAATAATAATATATAAAATAATTTAAATATAATATAAGAGAATAATATAACATAATATAATATATCAATAATAAGAACACATAAAATATAATAAAATAATAAAATTTAATAATAATAAAATATACGTATTAAAATATAGTATTACATAATAATAAAATAATAACAGTAACAATAAGAAGAGAACAATGGCCTTGAGTGCATGAAATAATAATAATAATAATAATAATAATGGCTGACCTGGTGAGAAGAGGGCGATAGCTTTGAAAGCGTGAAATAAGAATATAATAATATATAATGTTGGGGAAATCTGCCTGCTAAGTTTGTTTGGGTGTAGCCGAAGGAAAAAACGAACAGCAGATATGGATTTTCAGCACTTTACTATTAGCAAAATTGTGGTGACAGTGTTGACCTCATGCTGAGTAAGGAACTGCCACACCCGCTACTGAGGTGGACTTCTACTTATAGCAACTTACAAGCATGCGGAGATGGCTGATTAACAATGAAATTTTACTGACTAATGCTATCCTTAGACATGCACAGTGGGCTCCAACTTGCATTAAACATTATATCAGGTAAATGTCCATATCCCGGACGAGTCCCCAAGTAGCTGTGGAGTTTCAGTATTCATGGGACGGATAATTAGACTTCCAGTTTAGCAAGTACAAAGTAGTAAAAATGCTGAGAAGTGTTCTTTTGGACTAGGGCTGGTTTTTCCTATTCAATAATAAGAATAATGGCTCACTGTCTGCCCTAGTAAGAAGATGGCCTTGAGTGCGCAAAATAATATATAATAATAATATAGAATAATAATGCCTCACTCTCACTCTCTCACGCCTTGAGTGTGTGAAATATGAATAATAATAAAATACTGCTGACCTAGTGAGCGATTGCCTTGAGAGCATGAAATAATAATATAATGATGATGATGATGGCTGGCTGACTGACCTGGTGAGAAGAGGGCGATAGCTTTGAGTGCGCTGTACTCGGCAGCGTCGACCTGGAGGGAGTGGAGCTTGTGCACCTGCTCCTGGAAGAGGCGCACCTGGTCCATGAAGGCCACCACGCGGGGGGCAGGCAGTGGGGGGGCAGCGTGGAGTCCTGCGGCGGCCAGGAGCGGGGCCAGGTGCAGGGGGAGGGCTGACTGGGCTGCGTTCAGCACAAAGAGCTCACTCCAGCTCAGCCGCAGCAGCGCCACCTGGTCCCCGGCGGGCAATGACGGGAAGGCCGGCACCCCGCGGCACCACTCCACCGCGCTGAACAGCAGCCGCGCCGCCAGCTCACAGATGTTGTCGATGCCCATCATCCCGCCGCCTTCGCCACCAGAAGAAGAGTTGTGCGCCAGCTGTGAGCCCAAGCGCGAGGCCGGGTAGGGTTCTGCCCGCAGCAGCTGCGAGATCAGCTCTGGAACTGGGTGGCCGTTGAGGAACTCGGAGCCAATGCCACCAACAGGCACCAAGGAGGAGTTGTTGGCATTGGAGTTGGGGCTGGACGCATGTGACGGGGGGATGCGACCACGCTGGACGGCTGCAGGGATGGACAGAGATAGATAGATAGAGAGGATGGTCATCTGCCAGGAGGGATCACCTGGTGCCCCTCCACTAAAACCATAACATAACATAGTAAAAGAATATTACAAAACAAAATAAAAAATAACAAAATATATTTGAATAAAAAATAATAAAAATATAATAATATAAAATAAAATATTATAAAATAAAAAGTGAAATACAAGAAAATACCTGTATATATGAATATAAAATAAAAAGTAATATAAAATATATTATAAAATAATATAATATTAATCAAATAATATAAAATATAATAAATTATAATATAAATAATATAAAACAAAATCATAACAGAACATGATAAAATAAAAATGCAATACAACAATATATATATGAATATAAAATAAAATGTAATATTAAAATCACAAAACATTATTAATAAATGTTAATATTAATAAAATATAATTATATTATATTTATTAGTAATAATATACATATAGATATATTATATTATTATTACTAATAAAATATTAAATTAAACATGACAATTCAGGGAAGAAGAAGCGGCTGCTTGTCTCCAAGGTTCAAGGCCCCTTTAAAGAAAAAGGATCAATGGGAACGAACCAGGAAACACACCTTCCTTCCTCATCCCGACCCGGAAGCACTTCTTCAGGCGGCAATATTGACATTGGTTGCGGTGGTGCTGGTCGATCTGGCAGTCGCGATTCGACCTGCTCGGAATCATAACAAGCATATTATTATCTTCGTGACATAAAATCACAGTATGACACAACAAACAAGGCATCTATGCTGGATTTTGTATCACAAAATCACAAGTCGAACACTTCCCAAGCACTTAGGGCTGTGTGATGTATTTTCGGGTGATGTGCGCCAATCCAAGTCAAATTGCCTTTTGCAGTTGAGAGATCATGATTTTGTCAATGTTTATTGTTTCCAAATTCCGGGTAGATATATTGGCACAGCACGCAGCGTGCCAATTACCACTGGGACCACCTGTACTGGTTTATGCCAGAGCCTCTGCAGTTCGATTTTAAGGTCCTTATAATGGGTAAGTTTTTCCTGTTGTTTTTCATCAATTTGACTGTCACCTGGTATGGCGACGTCAATAATCCAAACTTTTTGCTTTTCCACAATTGTGATGTCTGGTGTATTGTGTTCCAGAACTTTGTCAGTCTGGATTTGAAGGTCCTACAATATTTGTGTGTGTTCATTTTCCATTACCTTTACAGGTTTATGATCCTTTTACTACTAGCAGGTGGTACTTGTGACATAAGTTCCAATGAATCATTTGGGCCACAGAGTTGTGCCTCTGTTTGTAGTCCGTCTGTGTGATTTTCTTGCAGCAGCTGAGGATATGGTCCATGGTTTCATCAGCTTCCCTACACAGTCTGCATTTTGGGTCATCAGCTGATTTTTCGATTCTGGCCTTAATGGCATTGGTTCTGATGGCTTGCTCCTGGGCTGCAAGAACCAGGCCTTCTGTCTCCTTCTTCAGGGTTCCATTCGTGAGCCATAACCATGTCCTTATCCACTTTTCCTTCAATTTTGTCAAGGAACTGCCCATGGAGTGCTTTGTTGTGCCAGCTGTCAGCTCTGGCAGTTTTGTTGTACTAGTTCTTTGTCTGCTGTGTTTCCCATTATTGACTTCAATCAAAGCCGGTTCTTCACTTTCCTTTACATATTCTGCTAGGGCATTATTATTATTATTATTTCGATTCTTGAGGTCTAGAGCCATTGGCTAAAGCGACTCCATAGTTTTTACCCTGGAGTGCCATCTGGTGGCAACATGGAATATTGCAAAAAGGGCCAGAAATAACAACAACAACAAAATCAGGAGAGGAATTTTCCAGGGCAACTCGCTGTCACCACTGTTGTTCATCATTGCAATGATCCCACTGTCAATAATTCTACAGAAAACAAACCTGGGCTACCAAACAGCAAGAAATTCACCAAAAAAATCCCACTTGCTGTACATGGATGATCTAAACAGAAATCACAGTCAGAATTTTCAGCACGGACATCAGTATGGAGTTCGGCCTAGACAAATGTGCCACAGTGGTATTAAAGAAGGGGGCAATAACTCACAGCGAGGGCGTAGAGATGTCGAACGGACAAACCATAAAATGCAATCAGCCTGAAGCCTATAAATATCTGGGCATACTACAGTTAGACAATATCAAGCATGGGCATGTGAAAAAGGTGGTCAGCAAAGAATATGTCCAAAGGGTCAGAAAGGTTTTGAAGAGAAAATTCAATGACGGAAATACGATCAAGGCTATCAACACCTGGGTCATCCCCGTCATCAGATACACTGCTGGAATTGTGAACTGGACATAAACAGAGCTGGACGATCTGGACAGAAAAACAAGAAAATTGATGACAATCCACTACTCCTAACACCCATGTAGTAATGTCGACAGACTTTACCTGCCCAGAAAATCAGGAGGCAGAGGGCTTCTGCAAGTGAAACAAACAGAAGAAGAGAAACATGAACTGGCAGATTATGGGAAAGGCAGTCAAGAACCAACATTGATGAAAGTCAATAGGAGAAAACTGCTTGACATGCAAAAGACAAAGAGTGAATACCGTAAATATACAATGCGAAAACTGGCGAAAGTTGGACTATAGCTTTTAAAATACCCGGGGCGCAGTGAAAAATATTATTCCACCCTGCTGCTTTCGGACTCTAACACTACAATGACTTACAGTGTTGCTAAGTTCTGTGCTGCTGCTCTTAATATCAGACGGATGATGATTGACACCGTAAGGCAACAATATCCTGTCTTTTAAAATATATTTTATACTGATTTGTAATCTAATTTTAAATAACTGTTTACTGGGGAGTTGTCCTTCTCTTCTTAGGGCGCTTGTGCCCGCTTTGTGCTGGTCAGTGACCGTAATAAAGTTTTGTTGTTGTTGAAACTGGCGAAAGAAGGCCCTCCACGGACAGTTCCTGGGAAAAATTGAGAGCAAAATTGACAAAGAAAAACATGGATGTCACTCACAAATGGAACTTTGCAAAAAGGAGACGGGGGGGGGGGGTGATTCTGGCAGCCCAGGAACAAGCCATTAGAACAAATGCCATCAAAGCCAGAATTGAAAAGTCGACGACAGATCCCAAGTGTAGACTCTGCAAGGAAGCAGATGAAACAATAGATCACATCCTCAGCTGCTGCAAGAAGATCACGCAGACAGACTACAAGCAGAGGCATAACACCGTTGCTCGGAATGATCACTTGGAACGTATGCCACAAACACCATCTGCCTGCGACAAAGAACTGGTTGGATCACAATGTTACAGAGAATGAACACGTCAAACTCCTCTGGGACTTCCGAATTAAGACTGACAGAGTTTTGGAGCACAAGATTCCAGACCTCACGATCGTGTTAAAGTATGGATTATCGATGTTGCAATCCCAGGTGACACCAGGATTGCAGAGAAACAACTGGAAAAGCTGACTCAATATGAGGATTTAAAGATCAAACTGCAAAGACTCTGGCACAAGCCAGTCAAGGGAGTCCCAGAAGTGATCAGCACACTGGATGCAGTGCCTAAAGACCTTGGCATGCACTTAAACACAATTGGCGCTGACAAAATCATCACCTGTCACCTGCAAAAGGCCACCCTTCTCGGATCTGCACGCATTATTCGCTGATACATCACACAGTCCAAGGTGGGATCCAGTACAAGAGCCAGCAGAATGTTGTGTTTATAATAATCTTGTTGTGTTTATAATAATAATGTTTATGTACACCCTACTTTTTCTCTCTATAAAGCAGCTAATACTAAAACTCTTATCACACACACATACGTGCAAACATATATATGAGACCAAAAGTGGGATACAAATATAATACTACACACGCTCACACAAACACATTATATTTGTATCCCTCTATGTAAAAATATTATATATTGAATTATATTATATTAATACAATAAAATATAGTATTCATATTATAATAATTAATATAATTATAGAAGTTTAGAGACCACACCAGGATGTCAAGTGGGTCATGGGGGTTTTGTGTGCCAAGTTTGGCCCAGGTCCATCATTGGTTGGCATCGCAGTGATCTGTGAGATCTGAAGCCAATGAAAGTACTGCAAAAATCACATCATCCGTGGTCCATCCTCCTCCAAACCGCACCTGGACGTAAAGTGCATCATGGGGGTTATGTTTGCGATGTTTGGTGCAGGTCAATCACCTGTGCAGGTCACAGTGGGCTGTGAAAGTGGGAGCCAATCAGAAAGCTGCCATACACACACATACGGTACTTACAAACATTCACTTTTATTATTATTTTATTTTTTAATATAAATATTTTATTTACATACAATAACAACTTACAATGTAAACAAAATACAAAACAGTGAACATTTTACATACACATAGCCCACCAAGGCCTGAACAGGTATCATTTCCTTCGCCATATATTTATAAATCAACCGTTAATCAAATGTCATATCCAAAATTCCTGACCAACCAGGTTATATTGTTTTCCATTTTCACTCTCTAAAGTGTATTTAATATAGACCGACCAGTATACCTCAAAATCTGATCTGTTAGTTTCCCCCCGAATACCCTCATTTCCATTGTTAGTTTATCATTTAAGGGTACGTTCCATACCTCCCTATAACAAGCTTCCAGTGTAAGATTAGTTATTATTTTCCAATTCCTTGCTATTATAATTCTTGCCACTGTGAGTAAAATAATCATGAATTCTTTCTATTCCATTTCTAAATTCAACATTGTGGTGTCCATTAGTAATGCTAAGCTAGCATCCGGAGTAATATTTAGTCCTATAATATTGCTTATTTCAATAAATATATCATGCCAAGAACTTCACTTGGGGGCATCCCCACCATAAATGAAAATATGTCCCTTTGTGCATGCCACATCTCCAGCAGAGGTTGCTTTGCTTGCTATCCATCTGATGTCGTTTGACCGGTGTGGTATACCATCTCTATATAACTTTAAATACATTTTCTTGTTTAAATACATTTTCTTGTTATTATTTATTTATTAATTCATACTTATCTGCCGCCCTTCCCAGAGGGCTCAGGGCGGCTAACAGCATGATCATAAAAACAATCGAACATACAAGCATTAAAAAACGATAGAACACATCTAAAAATACAATAAAACGACATAAGAGCCACAGCTGGACGAAGTGTGACACAGGGTAAAACAGGTAATCGAATATGGTGTCGCGTAATGGGGGCTACAGTTCATCCGGCTCCAAACACCTGCTGGAAGAGCAAGGTCTTCAATGCTTTTCGAAATGGAAGGATGTCCTGCAAGGCGCGAACGTCTGCAGGCAGCAAGTTCCAGAGCGTTGGAGCCACTATTGACGAGTTGCCGTCAGACGATACATTTTGGGGGAGGGAATGACCAAAAGATTCTGTTCCTCAGAACGCAATGATCTGGTGGGATAGTACAGGATGAGGCAGTCCCGCAGGTACACTGGCCCCAGACCATGTAAGGCCTTAAAAGTTAAAACTAACACTTTGAAGGTGATCCGGCATTCTACCAGTAGCCAGTGCAGTTCGCGCAGAATTGGCGTGATGTGAACGCTCACCGAGCTCCCGGTGAGGAGCCGGGCTGCAGCGGTCTGCACCAGCTTGAGCTTCCGGATCACCGACAGAGGAAGGCCAATGTACAGAGCGTTACAGTAGTCTAGCCTCGAGATGACCGTGGCTTGGATCACTGTGGCTAGGTCGCAGGGAGACAGGTAGGGGGCCAGCTTCCTTGCCTGGCGGAGATGGAAAAATGCCACTCTGCTGACGGCGGAGACACGTGCCTCCATCGACAGCAGAGGGTCCAGGGTTACCCCAAGGCTCTTAACAAAAGACGACGAAGAGTCACGCCGTCCAGGGTCGGAAGCTGGACATCCCCACCGCCCGGGCGACTGAGCCACAGGATCTCCATCTTGGCCGGATTAACCTACTGGCTCGTAGCCATCCAGTAACGGCCTCAAGGCAGCGATGGAAATTATCGGGTACAGATTCGGCCCGGCCATCCATCCTCAGAATGAGCTTGTTGATAAGATTCTTAACCACTCTCCACTTCAGAACCCTTTTCCAATCAAAATCTGTCAGAGGCCCTAGGTCTCCTTCCCATACCTTTTCTAATAGCTTCATCCCTTTGTCTTCGCCAATTAATCCATTATATATTTTCTCAATTAATCCTTTCCCCATTATTTCTTGGGTTTTAAGTTTACTTAGCCATTCCTCATATTTATTCCATGCTCTACATCTGGGATTTTTATTTAACCAGCCCTTTTTCCAGTTCTACAGCTGTTGTCTCTCAAACCAATTCAGAACACCTTGTTCTTCTAACTTATTAAACTTGCCCATCGAATTGTGTATCCATTCTTTCCAGGAAAGAGCAGTTTCCACCTCCACTATTTTTTTTATATTTAAGTTTAATTCTCAGGTCTTCTGGAAAATTCTCCAGTAAAACTATTGGGGTTAGGGGGGGAAACTCCTGGAAATATCTTGTTCTTTTAACTTAACCCATGTCTCCATAACATCTTTTAAAAATTGCTATTCTGCTGAACAATGAGATTACATTTTTTGAATTCTAGCAGTCTTTCTTGATTTTTCCTAAATAATCTATCAAAATTTATTTTTTAACTCTAAGTAATTGACAGGTATTGTGACTCCCAAGTACTTAATTTTGTTTCTAATCTTAACCTTAAATTGATCAAATATTTTCTCTTTGTACTTGAAAGTACTGCAAATCCCATCATCTGTGGTTCATACTCTCCCAGGGCATAAAGTGGGTCATGGGGGTTATGTGTGCCAAGTTTGGTCCATTTCCTTCATTCGTGGGAGTCACAGTAGCCTGTGAAAGTGGAAGCCAATCAGAAAGCTGCCACATACACAGCTGCATAAAAACATTCACTTTTATTATAAACTAGCTTGGGGACACAGAGGTGCCAGAGTTATTTGAGAAAAGCATTGTGTGGTATTTATCAGTTATTTATGTGGCTCGCAGTGGTCTCAGGGAGTTAGTGAAGGTACTGCGAGTCCCATCGTCCTTGGCTCATCCTCTTCCAAACACCACCAAGATGTAGAATGTGTCATGGGGGCTCTGTGTAACAAGTTTGGTATTGATCAGTCATTGGATGAGGGACACAGCGATCGCGGGAAGTGAGTGAAGGTACTTCAAGTCCCATAATCCGTGGTCCATACCCCTCCAAACTGCACCGGAATGTCCCTTGTCTGTGTGTCAAGTTTGGTCTTGATCAGTCATTGGATGAGGGTCACAGTGGTCTCAGAAAGTGAAGGTACTTCAAGTCCCATCATACAGTGTCCGTCCTCCCCCAAGCCTCACCAGGACGTAAGGGGGTCATGGGGGTTATGTGTGCCAAGTTTGGTCTTGATCAGTCATTGGATGAGGCTCGCAGCGTCCTTGGGAAGTGAGTGGAGGTACTTGAAGTCCCACCATCCATGGTCTGCCCTCCTCCAAGCTGCAGTAGAGTGCATCATGGGGGCTCTGTGTGCCAAGTTTGGTCATTATCGGTCTTTGCTGGGGGCCGCAGTGGTCTGTGGAAGCCGAAAAATTCAAAAGTACTGCAAATCCCATCATCCATGGTCCATGTTCCCCCAATCACACCAGGATGTAAAGTGGGTTATGGGGGTTATATGTGCCAAGTTTGGTCCAGGTCTGTCATTCATGGGGGTCGTAGTGGCCAGTGGAAGTGCCAGCCAATCTGAAAGCTGCCACATACCCAGAAACATACTTACAAACACTGACTTTTATTATATAGATTGATAGATATATAGACTATTACATTATTATTTTCATGATTATTTATTTATTTCGACTTTTGACCACCACTCCCGGAGGCTCAGGGCGGTTTACATGAGAGATAGAATGAGTAAAACATAATATAAGAACAAGAACTTTAAAAGCAGTTGAAAAGATCATAACATTAATCAAAAGCCTGCTTGAATAAGTGGGTCTTGCATGCTCTGCGGAAGGTGTTCAGATTGTGCAGAGCACGAATCTCCAACGGCAAGGCATTCCACAACACCGGGGCAATGATTGAAAAGGCCCTCCGCCGAGTTGTCGTTAGGCAGAAAGATCTTAAGCTGGGGATGTCCTAGAGGTTCTGGTCCTCTGATCGCAGTGATCTCGGGGGGTTGTATGGGACTAGGCGATCCCTTAGATCAGGGGTGCTCAGAATGGTGATCGCGATCACCAGGGTGATCTTGGGGCTTCATCCTGGTGTTCTTCAGGCCCCTGACCAGGTTTTTTGCTGTTGGTCCTCTTCACGCGCCCCTGCACGTTGCAAAGAAGTCCTCCGTCGTTGCTCCTCCTCGCTCCCTGCGCCTCCAAAAGCTCCAGAGTCCAAGAGGCAGAATGGGCCCCCTCTTTTGGATTCCTCCTCCTCCTCCCTCTGTCCGTCCTTCTCCAGCCACTCAGAGTCGTAGGAGACCAAAGGGGGCGGGCCTGGATGGCGTGATGCATGGCTGGCCCCGCGCGCATGCGCAGAAGCCCCCATTTTGCCTCTCGGACTTCTCGTGAGCTCGTGAACGCATGCTGGCGGCGTGGAAATAGGAGAAATGACGGAGGAGGAGAAGGATGCTTTGGGGTAATTTCCTTACCGCATCTCAAAGGTTGGTCTTTTTACTTTGGGGTGGGTGCTTGATTGTTCTGTGGCATGTCTCTTTGTTTATTTTTAATGTTTAAAAATGGCCTTTTAGCTCCAAAGCCTCTCTGCTTGCTTTGTTCCTTGAGAAATATATGTTGGGGAATATGGAAATGTGGGAGAAATGGGGTGGTTGGATGTATTTTTATGCTCTGTTTTATATTGTTGTTATTAAATTGAAATGTTGATGTTTTATAACTTCATTTTATGTAAACTGCCCTGAGCCTGCTGGAAGGAGCGGTACATAAAAATGAATAATAAATATAAATATCTGTATCTGTATACCTTTATAAAACGGAATGTTTGTGTGTATGTGTGTATGTGTGTATGCGGAGGGCGGAAGGACGGATATGTGGCAGCTATTTGCATAAAGTCCTTTGATTGGACAGACTCGCCACTCCAAAATTCTAAGACACCAGACAGAGGGCATTGCTAGCCACTGATTAGCCAGCATCCCAGAATCCAGGCCTCTACATTCAAACAACAGGATTTCTTCCCACTGAGGGGAAAAAAGCCAGCATCCCAGAATCCAGGCCTCTACATTCAAACAACAGGATTTCTTCCCACTGAGGGGAAAAAAGCCAGCATCCCAGAATCCAGGCCTCTACATTCAAACAACAGGATTTCTTCCCACTGAGGGGGAAAAAGCCAGCAACCCAGAATCCAGGCCTCTACATTCAAACAACAGGATTTCTTCCCACTGAGGGGAAAAAAGCCAGCAACCCAGAATCCAGGCCTCTACATTCAAACAACAGGATTTCTTCCCACTGAGGGAAAAAAGCCAGCAACCCAGAATCCAGGCCTCTACATTCAAAGAACAGGATTTCTTCCCACTGAGGGGAAAAAGCCAGCAACCCAGAATCCAGGCCTCTACATTCAAACAACAGGATTTCTTCCCACTGAGGGGAAAAAAGCCAGCAACCCAGAAACCAGGCCTCTACATTCAAACAACAGGATTTCTTCCCACTGAGGGGAAAAAAAAGCCAGCAACCCAGAATCCAGGCCTCTACATTCAAACAACAGGATTTCTTCCCACTGAGGGGAAAAAAGCCAGCAACCCAGAATCCAGGCCTCTACATTCAAACAACAGGATTTCTTCCCACTGAGGGGAAAAAAGCCAGCAACCCAGAATCCAGGCCTCTACATTCAAACAACAGGATTTCTTCCCACTGAGGGGGAAAAAGCCAGCATCCCAGAATCCAGGCCTCTACATTCAAACAACAGGATTTCTTCCCACTGAGGGAAAAAAGCCAGCAACCCAGAATCCAGGCCTCTACATTCAAACAACAGGATTTCTTCCCACGGAGGGGAAAAAAGCCAGCAACCCAGAATCCAGGCCTCTACATTCAAACAACAGGATTTCTTCCCACTGAGGGGAAAAAAGCCAGCATCCCAGAATCCAGGCCTCTACATTCAAACAACAGGATTTCTTCCCACTGAGGGGAAAAAAGCCAGCATCCCAGAATCCAGGCCTCTACATTCAAACAACAGGATTTCTTCCCACTGAGTGGAAAAAAAGCCAGCATCCCAGAATTCAGGCCTCTACATTCAAACAACAGGATTTCTTCCCACTGAGGGGAAAAAAGCCAGCAACCCAGAATCCAGGCCTCTACATTCAAACAACAGGATTTCTTCCCACTGAGGGGAAAAAAGCCAGCAACCCAGAATCCAGGCCTCTACGTTCAAACAACAGGATTTCTTCCCACTGAGGGGAAAAATGCACCATCAACATTCCCTCCCCACTTGGCTCTGTGAAAACAAAATGAATTCCTGTATTCTCCTCCCCCTCAGCTTTTAGAAAACGGCTGCCTGCCATTCGGCCTTTTAAAGATACCAATAGCAGGCCATAACATTACAGGCCCCAAAATAGAGTTTAGGGCAGGATGGCCGACGAATGATGGGATTTGCATCCCAATTCACTTCCCAGAAAACATTGTAGCCCCTACAAATCCCCTTCTCCCAGATAGGCCCAAAAGAGGCATCCATCTTCCCTCTTCAACACAGTGTCAGAGAAAGGCAGCTTCTGACAGGATCTTTAGAACAGGCACTGTCACTCTACAAGGTAATGCCCTACTTCACTCAAAAGACACAAGAGAAAACAATAAATACCTTTCTCTAATGCCTTTTAATACTTATATAAATAATTCTGGCCCAAAGCCCCTCACCCAGCCTCATTGGACCTTACTGCTAATTCCATGCAGGCCTTTTCCATTTTTTTTTACTCCTTTCTGTTTTACACCGGTATACTTTCACAGGCCAGGGCGGATATGTGGCAGCCACTTTCACAGGCCAGGGCGGATATGTGGCAGCCACTTTCACAGGCCAGGGCGGATATGTGGCAGCCACTTGCACAGGCCACAGCGACCAGCGCGGGTGATGGACCTGCACCAAACTTGGTACACATAACCCCCCTATGACATGACCCACGTATTATGGGATTTGTAGTACTTTCCAAGACTTTGGTTCCCACAGACCACTGAGGCCACCAAAAAGGACCAATACAGACCACACTCAGCACACACAGCCCCCATGACCCACTCTACGTCCTGGTGCAGTTCGGAGGAGGGTGGGCCATGGATGATGGGACTTGAAGTGCCTCTACTCACTTCCCAAGTCCGCTGCAACCCTCATCCAATCACTGATCAAGACCAAACTTGGCAAACATAACCCCCATGACTGCCTTCACGTCCTGGTGAGGTTTGGGGGAGGACTGACAATGGATGATGGGATTTGTAGTACTTTTACACCCCTCTGTTCCCACAGACCACTGTGGCCCCCAACAAACACCGAGAAAGTCCACACTTGGCACACAGAGTACCTTCACTCACTTCCGAAAAACAATGCATCCCTCATCCATTCACCAATACAGACCAAACTTAGCACACAGAGCCCCCATGACCCAATCTACATCCTACTACACTTTGGGGGACGGGACACACAGAGATGATGGGACTTGCACTACCTTCAGTAATTTCATGATACCACTGCAACTCCCAATAATGATGGCTCAAGACTAAACTTGGCACACAGAGCCCCCATGACCCACTCTACATCCTGCTGCACTTCTCAAATGACCCGGGCAGGGCCGGGTCCCCAAGCTAGTAAATAAATAAATAAGAAAATAGTTATACGTTTTACATTTCTGGGTGATCTTTGGGACTTGGTTTTTTAATCAGTAGCTCCCATGCTGAAAAAGTGTGAGCATCCCTGCCTTAGATACACTGGCCCCAGACCATGTAAGGCCTTGAAAGTGAGAACTAACACTTTGAAGGTGATCCGGAATTCTATTGGTAATTAGTGCAGATCCCGGAGTATAGGTGTTATACGTATTCTGCACCAGTCTAAGTTTCCGGATCAGAGTCAAGGGCAGGCCAATGTGGAGAGCGTTACAGTAGTCAAGTTGTGAGATGACTGTGGCTTGGATTACCATGGCCAGGTCGTTCCGGGACAGATAGGGAGCCAGACGCCTCGCCTGACTAAGATGAAAAAATGCAGTTCTGCTGACACTGTAGACCTGGGCCTCCATTGACAGCAGAGGGTCCCAGGGACAGAGGGTCCCAGGCTTTTTCCTGATGATGACGGGCATAATGCCTCGCCATCCAGGGTCGGTAGTTGGATATCCCTATCGCCCGGACGGCCCAGCCAAAGGATCTCCGTCTTCGCTGGATTCACCTTCAGCCTGCTGGCCCGCAACCATCCAGTAACGGCTTCAAGGCAGAGGTAGAAATTATTGGGTACGAAGTCTGGCCAGCCCTCCATCCTCAGAATGACCTGAGTGTCATCACCGTACTGGTGGCACTCAAGTCCAAAGCTACGTACCAGCTGAGCGAGCGGTCGTTGTAAATGTTAAATAACAAAGAGGAGAGTATGGCTCCCTGGGGGACCCTACAAGATAAAGGGAAACCCCCAGAGGCTGACCTCCCCCATAACACTCGCTGTTTCCGATTGTGGAGGAAAGAGGACAGCCAATTTAAAGCTGTCCCCGCACTCCAGTCATGGCCAGTCTAAAGATCGTATTCGACTGTATCAAATGCTGCTGTGAGGTCCAATAACACAAACAGTGCCGATCCGCCTTGGTCAAGCTGATGGAAACCAGGACCGTCTCCGTCCCGTGCCCCATACGGAAGCCGGACTGGAAGGGCTCTAATCCGGCTGTGTCATTTAGGAAGGTCTGCAGCTGCTCCATTGCTGCCCTCTCAATCACTTTGCCCAGAAACGATAAGTTCGAAACTGGGTGGTAATTGGAGGGAACCGAAGGATCTAACCCTGTTTTTTTCAGCAAGGGAGAGACCACTGCCTCTTTCAAGCCCTCTGGAAAAACTGCCTCTTTCAAACCCTTTGGATTACAGTGGTCCCTCACTTATCACGGGTGTTATGTTCCTGGACCACCCACGATAAATGAAATTCCGCGATGTATGGACACTTGTCACCTTCCCTCCTCACCCTGCTTACCTTCCTCTTCCTCCTCCTCGCCGCATGGTGCCTCTTGCTGCTGCTTGGGCCCCACGACACCTCCTCAGTTGCGGGGCCCAAGCGGTAGCAAGAGGCCCCATGCGGCGACGAGGAGGAGAAAGAGAAAGGTATGTAAGGAGGGCAAGGGGCGACTCTTCTCTCGCCCTCCTTACCTTTCTCATTCTCCTCCTCTTCGTCGCCTGGGGTCTCTTGCTGCGACGGTGCATGGGGCCCAAGTGGCAGCAAGAGGCCCCAGGTGGCAAAGAGAAGGAGGAGGAGGAGGAGGAGGAAGAGAAGGAGGGCAAAATTCCTTTTTAAAAACTCATGAAACAGCGAGTCTGCGATAAGCGGACCGCGAAGGAGCGAGGCAGCAATGTATTATTATCCTGCTTCTATCTCTTGATTGAAATGCAAGGGCTGGACCACTGAGAGGAAAGAGATACATAACTAAATCCAAAGCCTGACTCATAGAACCAGAAGAGTTGGAAGTGATCCCTAAAGGCTATCTAGTCCAACGCCCTTCTGCCATGATGCAAGGAAAGCACGCGCAAAACCCTCCCCACAGATAGCCCCTTGTTTCGGAGTTTGGCCACAAATCAGAGCAAAAGGCAAGACCTTCTTCTGCAGATATCTATACATACATACACATAATAAAAGTGAAAATCTGTATGTGTGTGGCTGGGGTGCCCACGTACACAGACAAGCTCCTGCCCCCACAATCAGCTATAGCTCCCACTATTCAGGAGACACCAATGGCCCTTCCTCCAATGACACTGCAGGTTATAGTGAGTGCCGTAAACATGTCCAAGAGCCCTGCCAATGACCTCCACAAACATCACACTGCCCACCAGCCAAGTGAAGATTTCATGTGTTTCCTCCACCACAGGCACCCCAGTGTTTCTGACTCTCTCAGTTGGTGTGGAATTTGCATGACCCCACCCACTGCCTCTCCCTTAACCCACTGCCTCTTCCCTTTTCTATGGCACACAGCAAAAAAGGGAATTGGTCAGCAAGTGAACATTCTAAAGAGGTTTGAGGAGAATTCACCATGATTTATAGAAGTTGTAGCTTTATAATGTATAGAAATTGTTCACCTGCAATCTAAAATCTGCACTCTGAACTCCACCAACGATGGACCTGGAACTAACTTGGCACACAGAATCCCCATGACCAACCAAACATACTGGAGGTCTTTGGAGGGATTGAGAGGAGTTGTAGTTCACATACAACCAGAGTGCACTGTGAACCCAAAACAATGATGGATCAGGACCAAATCTGGCATGCACACCCAATATGCCCCAATTTGAATACTGGTGGGTTTTGAGGGGAATTGGCCTGGGCATTTTGGAGTTGTGGGTACTGGGATGTATAGTTCACCTGCAATCAAGAGCATTCTGATTTCCATCAAAGAGGGAATTGGATCAAACTTGTCACACAGAGCCCCCATGACCAGCAAACAATACTGGAGGTCTTTGGGAAAAATTCACCTTGATTTGGGGCACTGTGAACCCAACCAACAATGGATCTGGACCAAACTTGGTACACCTACCGGATATGCCGAAATTTGATTACTGGAGGGGTTTGGGGGGCATGATCTTCCCTTCTGGGAGTTGTAGTTCACCCACAACCAGAGAAACTGTGACCTCCATCGATGACCAACCTGGACCAAACTTGGCACACAGAACCCCCACAACTACTGGAGGGGTTTGAGGGGACTGACTCACCATAGTGGGAGTTGGAGTTTACCCTACAGCCAGAGAGCACACTGAACCCTACCAATGATGCATCTAGAGCAAACTTGCCCAACATCACAAACTTTCAATACTGATGGAGTTACTCGGGGTGATCCTGGCATAATGTGAGCTGTGGTTCACCCACAACCTTATGACTTTTTCAAATAACCTGGGCAACGCAGTATACGCAAGCTATATGTATGCATGTGTATATATACATACACGACCAGAGGCCCTTTTCCTCTTCTTTGGTGCTTTGTGTTAAAGGTAAACACAAGGGTTCAAAGGACAGCAATGGGAAGGGCCTTGTTTGTTTTGCTGGAAGGAAAACCCTTGCAAAGATGGATGGGAAGAGAAAGACTGTAGAATTGGTTTTAATAACTAATAACATCAGTATTTAATTCGATAACAATTTAATAATAATAATAATAAGTGTCCCAGCCTTACAAGTAGCTGATTTTGAGTCTCGTTTGAAAGGGAAAATAATAGTATACAATAATAAACATCATAATATGATAATAAAATTAACGTAAATTGAATAAAAATAAAATAGTAACAATAATACATAATAAACATAATCAAAATAATACAATCATAACAATAATAATACTATAATACAAAGAAATAACAAACATATTATGATGTTTGTTTTTAATGTGTATTAAATTGTTAGAATAAGAACAAACATAATTATACATAATACACATAAATAATAAAATAAATAAAAAATAAAAAAATGCTCATAATAAACATAGAAGAGGAGGAGGAGGCGAGAAGACAGCATCTCTCCAAACTGGGTCTATATAATATACATAATCATTAAATAATACAATAATGATAATAATAATATGAATGGATAAATATCCCTCTAAACAGGGTCTATAATGATATAGACATATAAACATAGTCATTAAATAATACAATAAATAATAAAGTAATAATAATACATATCATAAAAATCAGTATCACTCCAAAGGGGGTCCCTAGCACTTCTGATGCCTTGAAGCGTGACTCCTGGGGCACCCCGGTGGTCCCAGGGCTGCTCTTTTTCAAATAGGCTCTAAGGGGCTTTTTTACAAAGGGCTATTACAAAGAAGGGGAAAGAAAGAAAAGGAACTTCCCAAAGCCCCCTTCCTTCCTTCTCTTTGGAGGAAAACACTGCAACTCAAAGAAAAGGACTGTTGTGGGTTCATTCAGCCCCATTATAAGCGGAGAAAGGAAGGGGAGGCAATGAATGGAGGGAAGGGAGGGGTCTTCGGACCTTAGGGTTCAAGGGAAAGGAATGCCTTCTTCTGGGGGAGAGGGGAAGTTACTTCTCTCCGCCTTCTTGGGACTCCCCTCAGGTTTAAAAAGATAGTAGATGACAGAGAGAGAGACACAGACAGACAGACAGACAGATAGATAGGAGGATGGATGGATGGCTAGATAGGTAGACAGACAGATGGATGATGGGATAGATAGTTGAATTGATATTTGGATGAAATGAAAGATAGGATGATAGAGAGACAGAGAGGGGGGAGATGAGATGGGAGGATAGATAGTAGGAGCACGTTTTGTTGTATGGCTCTTTTTACCGTGACCTTCGTAAACATTTTATAAATCCAATTTTAGAAAGTCTACCAGGGAGATCTGTAAGGTTTTATATAGATTATCTCTTGTCTGACCAACACCCCAAGGTCACTGTAAGGGTTGCCAGCTTCTGTGCAGCAGCAATAGCTTGTTGGCACAAGATGCTGTCACAGTCTTAGAAAGTTTTAATATTTATTTCGGTTTTACCATTGTCATTTTAGTATTTAAATGTTTAATACCATTTTAATTATCTTATTCAATATTGGGTTTTAAACTTTGCCTGTGTGTACCCTGATGTTTGTACATTTGTGTACATGTGTTTGTACATGTGTGTGTACCCTATATTTGTACATCCTGATATGTGTACATTTTTATGCTGGTTATTGACCGTAATAAATCTTGTATTTATCTTGTATGTATAAATCCCAGATAGTAGGATTGATATTTGGATGAATAGAAGGATATATAGGAGGATAGAGAGACAGAGAGATGATAGAAAGTTGGATTGATAATTGGATTAATAGATAGGTAGGTAGAAGGATAAAGAGAGAGATGGACAGAGTTAGAGATAGAGATAGATGAGAGGATAGTTGGATTGATAGTTGGATGAATAGATAAAGATAGATAGATGAGCGGATAGATATTTAGATGGATAGAAAAGAAGGATATATAGATAGAGATAGATAGATAATTAGGTAGGTGAGAAGACAGATAGATATAGATGAGAGGATAGACAGTTGGATAGATGGATGAGAGGACAGATAGATGAGATGCTGGATGAGAGGATAAATATTTGGATAGATAGATAGATGGGTGGATTGGAGGCTAGAAGGATGGATTGATGGATAGATGGATGAGAGGATGGATGGATAGTTGAGATAATAGATGGATAGACAGATAGATAGACAGACAGACAGATAGAGAGGATAGTTAGATGGATGGATAGGTGGATGAGTAGATAGAGAGGTAGACAAACAAACAGACAAAATGTAAAGTTAGAAAGACAGACTTAGGGATGGAAGATGAGAACAGGAATCTCTTTCTGTCAAACCCCTCCTTTCTATTCAAGGGGAGCCCTGTGTTCGAATAGTTGCTTAGCTATGAGCACCCAATGGGTCTCAGCACCTCTCCTATTTCCGAATGGTCCATTGTGAGGATTCTTGGAGCGGCAGTCCAACCTCTGGAAGCCATCTGGAAACTTAGATGAATTTTGTAGGGTTCCCAAGGAAGCCTCCAAGGGCTATCTAGTCCACCTGATCCTGCCAGACTCACCTATTATTATTCTAGGTAAGAGGACACAATCAATGACCTCCTGAAATAATAATAAGAAGAAGACAGGAGGACACTATCAAACCATTCCCAACAGAGGGCCAGCCGGCCTCACCTTAATAACAAGAACAATAAAATCCAAGAGTTGGAAGATACCCTAAGGGACATCCAGTCCAACCCTATTCATGTCTGGCAGGAAACACACTATCCGATCCCTCCCAAAAGAGGGCCAGTAAGCCTCACCTTATAGTAATAACAACAACAGTTCTTCCAGAGAAAAGGATACAATCAAAGCCCTCTCCTTTGGGGACATTAATATATATATATATATATATATATATATATGTGTGTGTGTGTGTGTGTATATATATCATTCTTACAGGTAAAAGGGCACATGAAATAGGGCTATCCAGCCTCACCTTAATAATAATAATAATAATAATAATAATGACTCCAGGTAAGAGGACACAATCAAAGACTTCCTGACAGAGAGCCAGCCAGCCTCACCTCTTATTATCATTATTAGAATTATTATTATGGCTATTATTAATATCAATATTACTATTATTATTCCAGGTGAGAGGGCATCACCCAATCCCTCCCGACAGAGAGCCCTCCAGCCTCACAACAACAATAACAATTCCAGGTGGGATGGTACCACCCAATCCCTCCCGACAGAGGGCCCTCCAGCCTCACTTCTATGATGATGATGAATATTATTATGAATATCATTATCAATATTATGATTATTACAATTCTTACTATTCCAGGTGAGAAGGCACCACTTGATCCCTCTTGACAGATGGCCCTCCATCATCATCATTCAAAGTGAGACCCCCTAGCCTCACCTCTATTATTATTGGGATGATTATGGCTACAACTATCATTATTCCAGGTGAGAGGCCACCACCCGATCCCTCTCGACAGACGGCCCTCCAGCCTCATAATAATAGTAATAATAATGATGATGATTGCAGGTGAGAGGCCCCCATCTGATCCCTCCATCATAATAATAATTGTAATCATTTTTCCAGGTGAGAGGACACAAGGAAGGCCCTCCCGACAAATGACCCTCCAGCCTCACCTCGATTATGATCTTTATGACTTTGGCTATTACAATTCCAGGTGAGAGGGCACCTCCCGATCCCTCCCGACAGAGGGCCCTCCATCCTCCTAACAATAATGATGATTCCAGGTGAGAGGACACAAGGAAAGCCCTCCTGACAGAGGGCCCTCCAGCCTCAGCTCTATTATTGCTATATTATTATTTCCTATATGATGATTATTATGACTATGATGAGTATTGTGATTGTGATGCTTTCAGGTGAGAGAGCACCACAAGGAAAGCCCTCCCGACAGCTGATCCTCCAACTTCCCCTCTACAATGCTGAGTATGACTATGGCTATTACGAATCCAGGTGAGAGGGCACCACACGATCCCTCCCGACAGAGGGCCCTCCAGCCTCAGCTCTATTATTATGATTATATTATTCTGATTAATATTTCCAGTACGATGGCCATTCTGCCCATGAGGAGGGTTGCAATGCTTCCGAGCGAGCGAGGGGGCACCCCAAGGGAAGCCCTCCCGACCGACGGTCCTGCCGCCTGCCTGCCTGCCTGCCTACCTGCAGGTGTAGCTGAGGTTCCTGCGGATGGAGCGCTTGAAGAAGCTCTTGCATCCCTCGCAGGTGAAGACGCCGTAGTGCTTCCCGCTGGACTTGTCCCCGCACACGCCGCAGTCCGCCGCCGGGCCGCCCTTCTCCTCTTCGGCCTCGCTGCCCCCCCGCGGCGGGGAAGAGGGCGAGGCCGCGTCCTCCTCCGCAGGGCCCCCGCCCGCCGCCAGGTACCCGCCGTTGCCCTCCCCGTTGGCCGGCCCCCACGCGCGCCCCCCCAGCACGGACATCCTCCCTCCTTCCTCCGCGCGCCTGAGGGGAAAACTTCTCCCGCAGGCCCCGCCCACGGGAACGAGCCCCGCCCACACAGGGCCCGGGCACGCCTCTTCCGCAGGCGCGCGCGCTGGGAGGATAGGGCCCGAACTGCTCCTCGACACACCCACAGAGACCAAGCCCCGCCTCTTCCGCTACGAACAGAGGGAAGGAGGGGGCACACTGGGAGCTGAGGGGAAAACTTCTCCCTCGAGCCCCGCCCACACGGGACAGGACACGCCTCTTTCGCACGCTCGGAGGATAGGCCGCAAACGCCATCAGGACACGCCACCTCCCTATAGGCCCCGCACACTGGGCCCAGGCCCCGCCCTTCCGCTCTCGCACATTGGAAAACTTCTCCCTCAGGGCATGCCCCCGCCCACATCGGACGGACACGCCTTTTCCGCCGACGTTCACGCTGTCAGGATAGGCCGCAAACTATTGGAGGCCACGCCCACAGAGCCCGCCTTTAGGGACATAGGCAGAGCGCACACGGAGCTGAAAGTTCTTCCTCAGGCCGCGCCCCCTCCCGAGAGGCCCCGCCCACACAGGACCGATGCTTCCTGCCTCACACAGAGGGAGGGAGGGCGGGCTCGCCATGAGAAATCAGTAAAAGCAAGTTTCACGCCACGCCCCCCCTGCGAGGACACCCCCCCGGAGCGTAGGCCACGCCTCTTCCGCCGCTGCATTCTTCTAATCGGAATATTGCCATTTCATAGTAACACTAGCTGTCCCCGGCACGCGTTGCTGTGCCCTTTTTAGGAGATGCGAGGAAGTCCAATCATCCACGGTGTGCCCTCCTCTAAACTGCAGTTGGATGGAGTGTGGGTCATGGGGGGCATGGTGTGCCAAGTTGGGTCTTTATCGGTCTTGGTTCTGGGCCGCAGTGGTCTGTGGGGAATGATGGGTTTTGAAGTACTACAAATCCCGTTTTCCATGGTGGTACTTCAAGTCCCATCATGCATGGTCGGGGCTCTGTGTGCCAAGGTAGGTTACTGTAAATTCAGGCCATACACAATGTCTCATGAGCTGAGGCCTAGTCGGGAGAATCAAGTTAATGAAGCCTTACTGTCAATTCAGGCCATACACAATGTCCAATGAGCTGAGGCCTAGTCAGGAGAATCAAGTTAATGAAGCCTTACTGTCAATTCAGAGCGTAAACAGCTTCCCAGTAAGTGAGGGCTAGTTAGGGAAATCAAGTTAATGAAGCCTTACTGTCAATTTTGGGCGTGGTCTGTGATTTTTTGGGGTGTACATTTTAGGTTGGAAGTGATTTGGGTGTTTGTGTGGGGGATTGGCTCTCAGGCCTTTTCCTTATTCTGTTTTGGCAGTTTATTATGGATCGGAATTTTCATGTTGGCTGGCCAGTGCAGCAGTTATGCAAATCCGCCCTTATTGGCAGCCAATCATGTTGTTCAGAATGTAGAGGCTGGGTGAGTCTTTGGCTGCCCTGGAGGATGCTGGTAAATGTAGTTTTATTTTTACTCGTTGTTTTGGGGGCCTTTTAGGTTTTGGGGGGAAAGTTTCTTTGCTACAAACGTACCTTGCTTGAGGCCTATTTCTGTTGGCAAGTATTGTGTTTCTGCGTTGTAAGGTTTCTTTGAGGTATACATGCCATGACGTGAACCCATTTATATAATAGATGGAGCCCCCGGTGGCGCATCGGTTCGAATCCTGGGAGCGGGGTGAGTTTCCGCTGTTAGGTCCAGCTTTTGTCCACCTAGCAGTTCGAAAACATGCAAATGTGAGTCGATCAAGAGGGACCGCTCCAGCGGGAAGGGAACGGCGCTCCATGCAGTCATGCCAGTGACCACGTCACCTTGGAGGCATCTACGGACAACGCCGGCTCTTCGGCTTAGAAACAGAGATGAGTTCCAGAGTCGGACACGACTAGTCTTCATGTCGTAGGGAAACCTTTAATAACATTATAATCTATCTATATCTGTATCTTTCTATCTGTATACCTTAATAAAGCGGAATGTTTGTATGTATGTATGTTTGTATGCGTCCGGAGGGCGGAAGGACATGTGGCATCTTTCGGATTGGCTCCCACTGTGGGGTTATTTGCATAAAAAACTCCCATTGGCCAGCCAACGCGAACATTCCGAGACTCAAAAGTGCCAGAGGGAAGTAAGGGAAAGGCCTGAGGCAGTCAGGCATGGTGGGAGTTTAAGTCCAAAACACTTTGCAGCCCCCAACAATGAGACAACAAAACCAAACTTGCCACACAGAACCCCCAAGGCCCACTTTACGTCTTGGTGCAGTTTGAGGGAGGATGGGCCATGGATAGGCCAGCATTCCAACATCCCAAATCTCAAAGGTGCCAGACAGAGTTCTTTACAAAAAGGCTTCCTTCAGCTGATTTTAAAAACTAGGCCTCAGCCTGAATTGACAGTAAGGCTTCCTCAACTTGATTCTCCTGACTAGGCCTCAGCCGGACCTGAACCAAACTTGGCACACATAACCCCCATGATGCCCTTTACGTCCTGGTGCAGTTTGGGAAAGATGGACCACGGATTATGGGACTTGAAGTACCTCCACTCATTTCACCAGACCGTTGCCAACCTCATCCAAACACTTATCAAGACCAAACTTGGCACACAGAGCCCCCATGACTCATTCTACATTCTGGTGCAGTAGTGAGGAGGATGGACCATGGATGATGGGGCTGGAAGTACCTCCACTCACTTCCCGAGACCGCTGCGACCCTCATCCTATGACTGATCAAGACCAAACTTGGCACACATAACCCCCATGACTGCCTTCACATCCTGGTGAGGTTGGGGGGGGGGGAGGCGCATGGACATGGATGATGGGACTTGGAGTACTTTCCAACCCTTCTGTTCCCAGAGACCACTGTGGCCCCCAACAAAGACCGATAAAGACCACACTTGGCACAGAAAGCCCCCATAACCCACTCTACATCCTGGTGCAGTTTGAGGGAGGATGGACCATGGATGATGGGACTTGCAGTACTTCAATTCACTTCCTTAGAGCACTGTGGCCCACACCAATGACGAATCAGGACCAAACTGATTATGGGCACACAGAAGCCCATAAACATCTAATAGGAATCAACCTTGGCACACAATGCCTTCCTCAAATAACCCAGGCACCGCCGGGTCCTCAGCTAGTCTTAAATAAAAATCGAATGTTTGTTTGTGGGATTAACGTAACTCAAAAACCACTGGACGAATTGACACCAAATTTAGACACAAGACACCTCTCGGGCCAATGAGTGACCATCACTCATAAAAACACTGAAAAACACAGTGGAAGGGACTTAAAAAGCCAAAAAAGCAAAAAGACAGTTCAGCGCATGCGCAAAGACGACTCCCCCTGGCAAACAAAACACACAATAGCATCTCCGTACTCTCTTTCGGACTACAGCTCCCAGCATCCCCTAGACCAGGCCCTTTAGGAGAGGAGGATATCCAAATGCACTGATTCAAGCTGCAAGCTTTCTTCTCCTTGGATCTCTATGGAAGCATCCCAATCCCTGCATATTTCCAATTTCCTATTCCTGGACTGCAACTTCCAGCAATCCTCCAGATAGATTAGATAGAGATAGGCAGATAGATTGATCAGGAGGACTTCTGGGACTTGCAGTCCAAGAATAGGTAGAGAAGGAAGAAAGGGGAGAAAGAGGAAGGAAAAGAAAGGAAGGAAGAAGAGAAGGAAAGAAAAAGGAAGGGGAGAGAAAGAAAGGAGAAAGAGGGAGGGAAAGTTGGTCACAGCAACGCGTGGCGGGTACAGCTACTATATAAATAAAAATGTAATGTTCATTTGTGTGATTAACATAACACTATTTTAAGTCTTTATAAACTTAAAATAAAGGAAAGGCAGGAAAAGCCCTTCAAGGCTTGGGGGAGGGAGGACTGAAGAGGGAAAGCACCTTGGAGAGCAGCGATAGAAAAACAATAATAAAGAATAAGGGGGAGTGCATAAAGTTCATACACAAACAATCAGGACACGGGGTCCTATCATTTAGACAATTAGTAAATCCACTATAAATCTTTTCCCAAGTGGGATTACCGCAAGTAGGTAATGAAAGTCCAAATCATCCAATATAGTCCAAAACTCTGTATTCAATGTAAATCCCAAATTATAGAGTTCAATATTCATTCAATGGGTATACAGCACAAATGTTCCAAATGAAATGAGGATCAAAAGCAATCTCCGGGATATGGTGTGACCACAGTTCTAAATCAAATTCTTCTGTATAATCCGGTATGGCAGGAGGTGGCAACACTCTTTTACATCCCTGGGGTATACTCAGCCGACGAGCAATAGTTAAACAAGAATTCCATGACTCGTTTCGACCGTGTTCCAGTCTTTTTCAAGGCCCGGTATAGTCCCCTTCATTAGTCCCCAAACGGTACAAATCATTCTGTAATATAATAACAATATATCAGCTAATATGCACAGGACAATCGGTTCCTTAGGCTACTCAATTACATAGAAATCACAGGTGCAAAGTGTTCATACAATATAGCAAGCAAAGTAAAGTACATATTTAACACAGAGCACCTTTAACCCATTCAACATCCTGGTACTGTTTGGAAGAGGATGGACCATGGATGATGGGACTCGCAGTACCTTCACTAACTTCTTGACAGCACTGCGAGCCACATATATATCTGATATAGACCAACCTTGGCACACAATGCCTTTCTCAAATAACACGGGCACCACCAGGTCCCCAAGCTAGTCTATAATAAAAGTGAATGTTTGTATGTGGATATGTGCCAGCTTTCTGATTGGCTCCCAGCCTCAACATTCTAACGTTAATGATTGGTTGCCACTGTGGTATTATTTGCATATGGATTCTGATTTGCCAGCGTCAACAGCGTCAATAGAACCGCCATCTATTCGTTCTTCTGAGGATGATGTGCTGTTCATTGTGTTAACTGTGTTATTAATTACTATACTGCTGTTGTTTTTAATTGTTTTTAACTGCTTATTGTCTGTATTTTACTGTGCCCTTCGGCTCCTGTGAGCCGCCGCGAGCCTCAGGGAGTCGGCGGCATAGAAGCCCGAATAATAAATAAATAAATAAATAAACATTCTAAGACTCTGAAGTGGCTGAGGGGAATGGCAAGGGTCTGAGGCTGTCAGAAATAGTGATTGGTGTTATTATTTGCATATGGTTTCTGATTGGCCAGCCTCTACATTCTAACACTCTTAATTGGCTGAGAGGGGAAAGGAAAGGGTCTGAGGCAGTCTGGAATGGTGGGAGTTGAAGTCCAAAACACCTTGTGGCCCCCAACAGTGACAGAACAAGACCACATTTGGCACACAGACACCCAAGACCCAATCTACATCCTAGTTGCACTTTGGAGGACAGTAGACCATGTGTTACCGAACAATATGGAAATGGCCTGCCCCAGGAGGGGCAGAGTCTCAGAAGTACCCTAAAGCGAGGATTTCAGCACAAACCTCTGGCGAGTTTTTAAAAGAAATTAAAAATCCCTTGCTCAAATGATCTCACCAAAGAAGTTTGGAAGAAGATGCCACTGAAGTTTTTGTTCTCGTCAGCTGAGGAGGATGACAACCACAATATCCTTGTCGCAAAGCAGTCATAAAGTTACATTCAAAATACATGCCATTTTATAAGGTTACAGATTCAAATTTTCCATTTCCCGCCCCCAGACCAGCTTTGTTTTGGATGGAATCTTGCTGGCTGGCTGCATCTTCTTTTGGTTTCCAGCCAATGGGAGCGAAGAGGTGAGTGATGAGTAGAACAATGAAGGCAGAAAAACATTTTGATGAGATTAAATATGTAGATCAAGTGGCCAAGTGTTCAGCAAGAACCCTCTTGTTCTCAGGCGGAGCAATTCTATTGTCTTTTGGTTGACGATCAAATATCCTCATCTGTGTTTTTCTCTGTTTGATAGACACAGATTAATATATTGCTGCAGGGTCTCAGGTCTTTGGATGGTAAACAAATGAAGAAGCTGTAGCCATGTACCAGTTTCCGAGGCTGATAGAGGTGGCCGTTTATGAAATATAGAAATAGTTTTGCCTATTAATCAATAGCCCAAGGTAGGCGAAACTCAGAGGCCTTGGTGTATTGATTAGCAAAAACCAGTTTTGGCACAAGGGGGAAAGACCCTTTTGGAAGAGCTGGCTCCTGCCATTGTCCTGCAAATGAGGCTAGTGGAGGGGTGATTGAATCACAAACTTGCAGCTAGCAAGCCTCACCCAAAGGTAGCTGGCTAAAGGTAAACAGTGGCACTTTCATATTTTTAAAATTACATACATGGGGGAAAACATGAGGGGAGATACATTGGGGTTTATGGGGAAAATAGACCACCCTGATCACCCCTGCCTACCCACCAGAAAGATACACAGTTTATTAGATTCATAAAAGATAGCCCAAGGGGTCCTAGACAGAAAGGAAAAAGTCTTTGGGAATGAGCAAAAGTCCATAAGAGTAATGCAAAAGGAAAATAACTGGGTGTATTCATAAAGTGTGGGTTACAGAGGCATTGTCCTGTGGGGCCATGGGAAGAGCCTTAGGTTTATTTATTTATTTATTTATTTATTTATTTATTGTTTCGATTTGTATACCGTCCTTCCAAATGGCTCAGGACGGTTTACAGCATATCAACCAATAACAGTTAAAACAAACCAAGTACACAATAACAATTCAAGACAGATTAGTAGCATTAGCTCAACCAAAGTGATTACTGGTTAAAAGCCTGACGGAAAAGAGTTGTTTTACATGCTTTCCGAAAGGCGAGTAAGTCAGTAATTGCCCGGACTTCAGGTGGCAAGGAATTCCACAAACTCGGAGCGGCCACAGAGAATATTCTTTGTCTTGTTGAAGACAGATTGATATTTCGAAGAGATGGGATCTGTAAGAGGTTATGATCCTCTGATCGAAGCGATCTCTGGGTAACATATGGGCGTAGACGGTCCCTCAAGTACATTGGCCCCAGACCATACAAGGCCTTAAAGGTCAAGACCAACACTTTGAAGATAATCCGGTGCTCAATTGGCAGCCAGTGCAGTCGCTGCAGAGTTGGAGTGATATGAGCCCTGGCCGGTACTCCTGCCAAGAGTCTCGCAGCAGCGTTCTGCACTAACTTAAGCCTCCGGATGACCGTCAAAGGAAGACCAATGTAAAGGTCTAGCCTTGAGATGACCGTTGCCTGGATTACCGTGGCTAAGTCGCGTTCAGTGAGATAAGGGGCCAGTCGCCTAGCCTGCCATAGGTGGAAAAAGGCAGATCTACTGACAGTGGAGACCTAGGCCTCCATTGACAGTAGCGGATCTAATTGGACCCCCAAGCTCTTAACCAAGTGCGACGGACGTAGTGTCTCGCCATCCAGCATAGGCAGCCGACCCCCCCCTCCCCCACCTGGGTGACCCAGCCAAAGGATCTCCATCTTCGATGGGTTCACCCTCAACCAACTGGCTCGTAGCCAACCAGTCACAGCTTCAAGGCAAAGTTGGAAACAATTGGATACAGAGTTCGACCGGCCGTCCATCCTCAGCACAAGCTGGGTGTCATCAGCGTACTGATGACACTTCAGACCAAAACTTCGCACCAATTTGGCAAGTGGTCGCATGTAGATGTTAAATATTAAAGGGGAGAGAATGGCTCCCTGAGGAACCCCACAATTTAGGGGGAGCCTCTCGGAAACCATACATCCCCCTTCCACTCGTTGCCCCCGATTAAGGAGAAAGGAAGACACCCATTTAAGAGCAGTCCCCCTAACCCCTGTCATGGCTAAGCGGTGAGTTAACAATGCGTGGTCTACTGTATCAAAAGCTGCTGTGAGGTCCAATAACACGAGCAGCGCTGATCCTCCTTGGTCCATTTGGTAGCGAAGCTGGGCTGTGATGGCGACCAGCACAGTCTCTGTCCCATGCCCAATACAGAAGCCGGACTGGTAGGGATTAAGTCCGGCTGTGTCATTTAGGAACTGCTGCAGCTGGTCCGCTACTGCCCTCTCCATCACCTTTCCCAGGAACGGTAAGTTCGACACTGGGCGGTAACTGGAGGGAACCGAACGATCTAAATCTGGTTTCTTCAGTAGTGGACTCACCATCGCCTCTTTCAAAACCTCTGGAAACACTCCTTGCTCAAGGGAGCGGTTTACTATATTCAACAGAGGGCCGCGTAACCCTTCCCAGGAAGATTTAACTAGCCAGGAAGGGCACGGGTCGAGGGAGCATGTGGTTGGTCTTGCTGCAGTCATGATCCTATCAACAGCCTCTACGTCCAGGAGATGGAACTGGTCGAGGGTGGGCCCATCGAGTGGCCACGGAGTCTCAAGTTCACTAACTGTATAAACTGTAGCGGGGAGGTCACGGCGGAGCAACGAGATCTTGTCTGCAAAAAAGCTCTGAAAGCCCTCAGCTGACGGTGGCAATTCCTTACCATTTGGGACGGTAGGGACCGTCATCAAGGACTGAATTACAGTAAACAATTTAGCCGGGCGTGAGCTGGCAGACTCTAACAAGGAGGTATAATATACTTTTTTGGCCCCCTTGATAGCATCCTCATAAGTCTCCTTAAATAACTTATAGGCAGATTTTGTCACTTCGTCACAAATTCCTTGCCACACGCCCTCTAGTTGTCTCTTTTCCCGCTTCATTGCTCGTAATTCCTCGGTAAACCAAGGCAAGAATTTCTGCAGGGTCGGAGAAGGCGTCTAGGAGCGATCTCGTCTAATGCTTTGGAGAACCTGGAGTTCCAGGCCTCTACTAGCAGCTCGACCGAGTCGCCGACAGGTTCCCATGTGGGTGACAGATAGGGGATTATGGGATCACTTCCAGCCTGGTGTTCTTGGGAAAGCTATGAATCTCTTGGTTTTAAACTGTCTTCTACAGAGCCTAAGAAAAAAGGGGGGTCACCTCCGATATCACATGGATGATGGGACTTGCAGTACTTTAATTCACTTCCTTAGAGCACTGTGGCCCACACCAATGACAAATCAGGACCAAAAATGGCACACAGAGCCCCAATGGCCAACTTTACAACCGGGTGTGGTTTAGGTTATGATGGGCCACGAATGGAGTATGGACCACAGATGATGGGATTTGCAGTACTTTCAAGCACTTCGGGACTTACAGACCACTGTGACCCCCACCAATGATGGATCAGGACCAAACTTGGCACGCAGTGCCCCCATGTCCCACTCTACATCCTGGTGAAGTTTGGAGGAGGTTGGACCACGGATGTACCTTCACTCACTTCCTGAGACCACTGCAACCCTCATCCAATGACCAATAAAGACCAAAGTTGGCACACAGAGCCCCCATGACCCACTGTACATCCTGGTGCAGTTTGGAGGAGGATAGACCACGGATTTTGGGACTTGCAGTACCTTCACTAATTTCATGCTACCACTGCGACCCTCACCAATGACTGATCAAGGCCAAACTTGGCACACAGAGCCCCCATGACCCACTCTACATCCTGGTGCTCTTTGGAGAAGGATTGACCATGGATGATGGGACTTGCAGTACCTTCGGTCACTTCCTGAAGAGTTTGCTCACTTTGTTGTGGAGCCTGTAATAGTCTTCCAACATGACATTTGTTCCACACTGAGCATGTGTACTCAGCAGCAGAGTAGCAAAGCTCCTAATAATATTGTATAATAATAATAATATAGTAGTAGCAATAATATGGTTGTTGCCAGAAAACCGATATTATAATCACAATAGTATTCTATAATAATATCATATAATATTAATATTTTATCATGATACTGATAATATATTAGTAATAATCTTGCTATTGACAGAGAGGTGCCTGAATGGATGGAAAGGGGAAAGGAAGGGGCAAGATGTTGTCTCTTCTTTCCACAAAGCGGCCTCCTGACCTCTGACCTTTTCATCCTGCGGCCAGTGAAGCCTGACTCCTTTAGCCCCCCATTTGAATCTGAAACAAAAGAAGTGGGGAAAGAGCACTGACCTTCAACCTGTGGGTCAGGCTCTCCATCTCCTGGGAAAGAGTTATTATTATTCAACTCAGAGAGTTGGGAGGGGCCCCCAAAGGACATCCAGCCCAACCCCTTCCTATCTTCCAGGCAGAAAAGCATTGTCACAGCCTTCCCGACAGATGGCCACCCAGCCTCTGCTTAATAAGAGGAGGAGGAGGAGGAGGTGAAGAAGAAGAAGAAGAAGAAGAAGAAAGGAAGAGAGGCCATGAAAGAGTGAAACCAGGAAAATAATAATAATAACAAGGGTTAAAGTGGTTAATAAATAAAAATAGCAAAATAAAAGTAATAATGATAATGATAATGATAATAATAATAATAATCAGAAATTTCTCAAAGCATAGCCAACCAAGAATCTGTACAAGAAAACTGCACAACAAACCAGAGCTGACAGCTGGCATAATAAAGCATTGAACAGAGGCAGATGGACTTCGAGGAGAGCGGTCCACATATCGCTAGCTCAAATTTTGTCAAAAAGCTGGTCGGAAGTGAAGATCAAGTCTATCGACTGGCTTTATAGAGATTACCATTTCTGGGACTGCTCCTCATGTCTCCTTATTTTGTTGGAAGACAGACTATTAGTAAAGGAGTTGTTCTCACTTGGGCCTCGATTAAAGCTTTGGGGTATCACCCTTAGAAGGGTTGTTGTAGATCCACGGATCCGCTCTCTGATCACTGGATTGAAACCTCATTTGCAGGACCCTTTAAGTCCCAATAATAGGGTAGATAGCCCATCCATCAGGCCCCTCCTCAAGAATTCCATTTGAGACCACTCCCTAATTTCCATCTCTGCCCTTTCAAATTCCCAATCCCACCCGCAGACGCTCCCCTTGTTCAATCCTCTTAGCACATCATGACAACCATGGGGCTGACTCAAGTAACATCTGGCTCCACACATCAGGCGGGTCACACGCTCGACCTTGTTTTCATTGCGGATGGTGGTGCGGTCAGAGTGGAAGAGCAAAAAATTCTTCCATTGTCATGGTCTAACCATTATCTGATCTGTTTAAGACTTGCCGTGACCTCTAATCTCCGCAGGGGTGGTGGACTCATTAAAATGGTCTGCCCCAGGAGACTTATGGATCCTGAAGGACTCTTGAGGTCTCTTAGGGATCTTTCTGTCCTGGAGACTGACGATCCTGTCGACGCCCTGGTTGATCACTAGAACAGCGAGTTGACAAGGGCGATTGACACGATCGCTCCCAAACGTCCCCTCTCATTGCGTAGAGTTATACTGACACCCTGGTTCACTGAGGAGCTGTCTAGAGTGCATCTGGAAGAAATCTCACGACATATCTGACCAAGCACAGGCTAAAGTATTTCAATTAAAATACTTGTAAACACTTGGGGACCTCCCAAGATGGCGGCAGCGGTCGGACGCAGGGAGAGCAAGCTCCTGCTGAACTCCACGGGACCGGTGCTCCTGCCTAGCCAGGCAAGTCAGCCCACCGGGCCCTCGCTGCCATTGGCCCCTGGGGGTCCGAACCTCCGACCTGGGAAGGTCGTGGAAGGTCCCCCCAGTGACAGGAGGAGATGGACCATCGGAGTTCCTAGTAAGGCAGACGTCCACCTTCTCACGAAGGAGAGCCTCGCCATCCAGGCTATCCAGGCCCAGTATCGCCTAGCTATCCAGGCCATTCAAGCCCAGTACTGCCTGGCGACCACACAGCTCACCAAACTGGGGAAGATGCCTTCGGCCTGCCCAGTCCTTCCCATTCCGATTCACCTACCTTCGAGGCCAACGGGCCAGTCTTCCCGAGGGCCAGAGACCCACTCAGCAACGGACTGCATTCTGGGCGATGACTGCCCGTTAGCGTCCCTGGGACGGGGTGGCTGTTTATGGTCCCGCGGAGGCCACGGGCAACAGCTGCGGCCAGAAGCAACAGCAGCAAAAACTCAAAAGACTTGTGAAGGGGCTGGGCCGCCCCTGGAGCGCCGGGAGCCGCCGGAGCCGGAGAAGCCCCAGGCACCCCGGACTGCTCTCGAACCTCGCCTGGAGCAAAGGGAGCCAGAGGAGCCGCCTGACATCGCGACCATCCTGGCTAGAGCGCCGGGCGAGCGGCCCCGACGCAGGGCTTCCCGATTCTCGTCGTTGGGGGCGTGGGCCGGCCAGGCCAAGATGGCGCCGGCTACCCAGGACGCCGTAATGGCGCCCGTAGCCCCGCCTCCGTCTACGCCTCCCCTCCCTCCGTCAGCAGAGGGGGAGGCCGCCACACGTCACTCTGAGTGGAGCTGTGGGCGGAGCCAGCGTCGAGACGGGAGTGACAGTCTGGAGGAAGCCAGGGAAGCAGTCCAGCCCTGCCCCCAAAACCAGAGAGCAACTGAGGTTTTCTGTGATCGAGGTGAGAACAGGCTGGACGAGCCGGGGGGCTGGATGGTCCCCGAGCCCGCCCCCCAGCTGACAGAATCAAGCACACAGGGCCAACTCCCCCCCTCCAGCATAGGATCGGCATCCCAACCGCCCTCCCCTCCCCCACCGGTTGATGGGGTAAGGCGGGGGCGAAGACGGAGGAGAAGACAAGCTAAGGGGCACACCCAAACTGGAAACTCCAACCGCACCCCCCCTCCTGTTCCTGCGGGTGGGTCTGATACCAACAAGAGTCGAGAGAATAGGCGGGCCAAGAGGAGGGCAGGGAAGGCCTTGAGGCGCCAGCGAAAGAGAGCCGCCACCAGAGCAAGTGCCGAGATGATAGCAGCACCCCAGCTGACAGATCCATGTGCCCCTGTCCCCCTCTTATTGATCAGCCCAGTAATATCCGGACAGAGTGCCCCCCAGAGCCTACGGGAGAATCTGAGTCATCGGATCCCGTTGAAAAAGGAGCATCATACGAAAAGACCAGCGGCTCACAAAAGGAGACAATCAGGCGGCCCAAACAAAATACCATCATCCAGAGGGGACAAAAAAAAAACCCCCCAGGGAACCGCCGGCCAGAAATCCCGGTCCCTTTAGGACCAGAATTTTCTGGGCCAGAAAGTCCAGGCCCCCCCCCCCCAGTTCTCCCGCGGCACAGCCACTGCAGGGCCCCCAATCCATTATTGGCACGGCCCTCCGGACTGCGGCCAAAAACAGACCCCTAACGTCCCTTTTCGGGAACGTGCAGCAAACTCAGCCCCCGGCGCCCAACGTCAACACCCGAGCGCTCCCGCACGTCCCATCCCAGTAATTAGTGGACAGGGAGGGGAGGTCCAGAAACCTACCCACCAACAAACAGGGCCGAAAACCCTCTTCAACCCAGCTGCGACCTATTACCTGCCATGACCGTCCTCAAGCAGCAACCACACCTTGGTCTTCATTCCTGCTCCTCAATGCGAGGTCAATCTGTAATAAGCTGGCCACGCTGCGAGACTTCATCACAGAGCAGGACGCAGATGTCATATGCATCACAGAGACCTGGACCCAGGACAGCGACTGTGTCCTTCTTCAGGAGCTAGCCCCCAGGCTTTCGAGCTTTCCACCAGCCAAGATCCACCGGCCGGGCGGGGAGTGGGCCTGGTCGTAAAAAGACACTGTCGCTACCTCGGTCCTCCAGACATCAACGATGACCGGCATAGAGTGCCTGGGAGCAATTCTAGGAACCGGGGAAAGAGACGGGGATTCTGGTGGTCTACCGAGCCCCTGGGGCCCAAAAGGAGGCCATGTCTGCACTGCTGGACCTGATTGCGGATTGGGCGCTGAGATTCCCCTGGCTCATCGTGCTGGGTGACTTTAACATCCACCCGACTCAGACCCTCTTACATCCAGTGCAAGGGAGTTCCTCCAACATATGGAGGCTCTGGATCTCCCCAGGACCAAAACTGGCCCTACACATCAGGCTGGCCACGCGTTAGACCTGATCTTCAGCCACGGCCTAACCTTAAAGCATCGTGAATCCAGAAAAGTGCCTTGGTCGGACCACCTGACCGTGAGGGCAGACATTGACACCCCTCTTACAGAAAGGTTGGAACAAAAGACCATCCTAGTCCGCCAAAGGAGTTCGATGACCCCGAGGGCATTCATAGCTGCTTTGGATCCCCTGGAGGTCCCCGGAGGATCACTAGCGGACTTAGTTGCCAGGTGGAACAGCGTCCTCTCGAAGGCCATCGACCAGGTGGCACCGAGGCGCCCCATCATCCCCGGAAAACCTGCTCACGGTGGTTCACAACGAACCTAAAGCAGCTGAAACGCCGGAGGAGACAATTGGAGAGTGTCTGGAGACAGAAACCCAGCATGGCAAATAGAGCAGCCTACAGAGAACTGCATAGGCTGTACGAACGTGAGATCAAAGAGGCTAAGAAATCCTATAATGCCGCCCAGATTACAGCCGCCGGCTCCCGCAGCCCAGATCTTTAAAGTGGTCCGGAGCCTTCTGGGGTCTCCACAGAGTGATTCCAACAGCTCTACGGTGGCGGCAGAGGATCTCCAAGAGCACATCATTGGGAAAATCACGGCACTTCGGCCCGACCTGCCGCCCATCCCGGAGGACGGAAATGAGTGGATTCGACATCCAGCCCAGACAAACGGGCTCTACTTCACCGAATTCAAACCCCTAACATCGGAAGAGGTGAAAAAGCTGGTGACCGGGGCAAGGGCTACGACCTGCCCCATGGATCCTTGTCCATCGCATCTAATCAAGTCCTGCATAGACACCATACTGGACGCCCTGGTGGATCTGGTGAACCTTTCATTGGACACAGGCTCCTTCCCGAGTCCCTGAAGGAGGCTAGAGTTAGCCCCCTTCTGAAAAGGCGAGCCTTGACCCCAATGAACCGGCGAACTACCGCCCTGTCGCTAATCTGCCCTTCCTGGGAAGCTATTGGAGCGAGCAGTGGAAAACCAGCTGCGGGACTTCTTGGAACGATCCGGGGCCTAGACCCATTTCAGTCAGGCTTCCGAGCGGGCCACGGTGTCGAATCCGTTCTAGTAGCAATCACAGATGACATCCGCCGCCAGTTGGACGGAGGGGCTCGGCAGTCCTAGTCCTCCTTGACCTAACTGCGGCCTTCGACACCGTTGATCATGATTTGCTACTTCCGCTTGGCGGCCTCTGGGATCCAAGACAAGGCCCTGACCTGGTTAAGATCGTTTCTGCGGGGTCGCTCGCAGCGGGTCGAGTGGCAGGGCCAGGTCTCCAGGAAATGTGGGCTGGAGTGTGGGGTTCTGCAGGGTGCCATCCTGTCCCCCACCCTTTTTAACATCTACGTCCAGCCCCTGGCCGGTATTGCTAGAAGCCACGGTTTCAACTGTTATCAATACGCCGATGACACGCAACTGCTGCTGAAGCTCGACCCAGGGTGCTGTCGGTACCCTGGCTTTAGCCGGGGGCTGAAGGCGGTCACAAGCTGGCTCAGAGCACACAGGCTAAAGATCAACCCGGCAAAACGGAGATCCTCTGGCCCGGCCGACCCGACCCCCACTCTCCACTACCACCCTTTGAGGGCGAGCCCCTGTCCGCAGCCCCGGCGGTAAAGAGCTTAGGAGTACTCTTGGACGAGAAACTGACGATGGAGGCTCAGATCCAGGCCGCTGCTAAGGGTGCCTTCTTTCACCTCCGTAGGGCCCGACGGTTGGCCCCCTATCTACCACCAGAGGCGCTGAGGACGGTGATTCATGCCACTGTGGTCTCCGTCTTGACTACTGCAACGCCTTGTATGTGGGCCTACCGTTGGCCACGACTCGGAGGTTGAGACTCATCCAGAATGCAGCGGCCAGACTCATCTCCGGGGCATCGGCCAGGAGCCATATTTCACCAATTTTAAAAGATCTTCACTGGTTACCCATTGAGCTTAGAGCGATCTACAAACTCATGGTGATAACCTTCAAAGCTCGGCAAAAAATGGGACCAGCCTACCTGGGTGATCAGCTGATAGACCAACGCTGCGAAAGACCCGCACGCGTAATAAATGGCGACCGGTTAGCTATCCCTGGGGTGAGAGAGGCCCGGCTGACAGAGACCCGTAGAAGAGCCTTCTCGGTGGCGGCCCCTACGATCTGGAACTCGCTCCCGCCTGCGCTCAGGGCCACATTGGCCCCGGCCAGATTTTTGGCTGGCCTGAAAACCTGGCTCTTCCGCCAGGCTTTCGGGGACTGAACTGGATGGATGGCAGAGCCTTCTACGGCTCATATCTGCTGTTTTAATCTGATGTATCCATGTTTTTAAAGGATGTAAGTCGCCCGGAGCACCATTGGTGGAGGGCGACTCACAAGTAATAAAGTATTATTATTATTATTAAAGCCGCTATTAAGTCTTATTTTGCGGCTTTGCAAGCAGCCAAGAAAGCATTCTTAACTGCCCACATAGCGTCTGCAGCAAACAGGCCATCGGAATTGTTTCGGGTTTTTGGGGTGCTCCTCCGTCCTCCTGAGGTGGGGGAGATTCCTGTTAACTCATCAACTCGGTGCAGCGATTTCACACACCATTTTGCAGGCAAAGTCACTCAGATACGTATTGAGTTGGACTCCAGTTTAAATTCAAGGCCAGATGAGGTAACCGAGGCGCTTATCTGTTCGATCTTATGGGATTCTTTTTGTCTTGTTCTACCTGATGATGTGGAGGGGATCCTTGGGGCTGTGAGAGCGACCACTTGCGCTCTGGATCCTTGCCCTTCCTTGATGACACTGATTTTCTGGATCATTCGCAGTCTGGCTTCAGACCTGGGCACAGTACCGAGACAGCTTTGGTCACCTTGGTGGATGACCTCAGCAGGGAACTGTACAGTGGGAGTGTAACCCTGCTGGTTCTTTTGGATATCTCAATGGCTTTCAATACCATCGACCATTGTATCCTTCTGGGGAGACTCGCTGGGATGGGACTCGGGGGGCACAGTTTTGCTGTGGCTCCGGTCCTTCCTGGAGGGTTGTTCCCAGTTGGTGAAACTGGGAGACACCTGCTTGGACTTTGACCTGTGGGGTCCTGCAAGGTTCTATTCTGTCCTCCATGCTATTTAACATCTACATGAAATCACTGGGAGAGGTTATCCGGAGTTTTGGAGTACAGTGCCATCTCTACTACTCCACTACTCCACTACTCCTTTCCACCGGAATCCAAGGAAGCCTCTCGGATACTGGATCAGTGTCGGCTACTGTGTCATTCTGGATAAGGATGGACAAGCTGAAGATTAATCCCGACAAGACAGAGATCCTCCAGGTCAGTCACTGTTCTGACCGGGGTACTGGGTGGCAACCAGTGCTGGATGGGGTTGCACTCACCCTGAAGTCACAGATCCACAGTTTGGGAGTCCTCCTGGATTCAGAGTTGACGCTTGATGCGCAGGTGTCGGCAGTGGCCAGGAGGGCCTTTGCACAATTTAAACTTGTGCACCAGCTGCGACCGTACCTCATGAAGTCTGACTTGACCACGGTGGTCCACGCCTTAGTTACCTCTAGATTGGACTATTACAATGCACTCTATGTGTGGCTTCCCTTGAAGACAGTCTGGAAACTCCAACTGGTCCAACGCTCGGCAGCCAGATTAATAATCGGGGCGAATTGCAGGGAGTGGTCAACCCCCCTTTTCAAGGAGCTCCATTGACTACCGTTTATTTTCCGGTCCCAATTCAAGGTGCAGGTCATCACCTATAAAGCCCTGAACGGTTTGGGACCCGCCTACCTTCGTGACCGCATCTCCTTCCACAAACCTGCCCGATCTCTTCGATCTTCAGGGGGGCCCTCCTTTTGATATCGGAGGTGACCCCCCTTCTCTTTGGCTCTGTAGAAGACAGTTTAAAAACCAAAGGATTCATAGTTTTCCCAAGAACACCAGACTGGAAGTGATCCCATAATCCCCTATCTGTCCCCCACATGGGAACCTAAGGCTCTTCACATGGCCCCATGGTCCCACATGACAATGCCTCTGTAACCCACACTTTATGAATACACCCAGTTATTTTCCTTTTGCATTACTCTTATGGACTTTTGCTCATTCCCAAAGCCTTTTTCCTTTTCTGTCTAGAACCCCTTGGGATATCTTTTATGAATCTAATAAACTGTATATCTTTTTGGTGGGTAGGCAGGGGTGATCAGGATGGTATATTTTCCCCATAAACTCCAATGTATCTCCCCTCATGTTTTCCCCATGTATGTAATTTTAAAAATATGAAATTGCCACTGTTTACCTTCAGCCAGCTGCCTGGGGCGAGCCTTGCCAGCTGCAAAGCTTGTGATTCAATCATCCCTCCACTAGCCTCATTTGCATGATAATAGGGCTTTTCTGGTGTAGAAAACAAAAGGCTGTTTTTGTTTTCTCAACGAAGACCCCTCATCTCTCGGGGTGAAGAGAATCAAAGTTTCATTCCCTCTTCCCAATGAAGGATAAATGGCATAAACATTTCTATATTTCATAAATGGTCACCCCTGCCAGCCTCGGAAGCTGGCACATGGCTACAGTTTTTTCACTTGTGTATTATCTAGAAGACTGAAACTCCCATGAAAAGCTGTATCTGGCCCCTTCTGCCAACAGGAAAGGGCCATTAAGGACAGTTCCCATTTTTCACAGAAGAACAAAAGAATTCCTTGACTTGAAAGATCAGGGGCTTGGATTCATTAACATATGGACAAATCTACTCAAGAAAACTCCAGGTGCTTTGTTTTGAACACATTCTTGCTCCTCGCTCCCCATTCGCCAGAACAGAAGTGGCACTGTTTCACTATTGGACCAAAATCCAGCTGCCCCAGCGATTCCATCCAATCAACACAAAGCTGATCTGGGGGCGGGAAGTGGGAAATTTGAATCTGTAACCTTATAAAATGGCATATGTTTTCAATGTAACTTTATGACTGCTTTGCGACAAGGATACTGCAGTGAATAAAAAACTTCAGTGGCATCTTCTTCCAGACTTCTTTGGTGAGATCATTTGGGAAAGGGATTTTAAGGTTGCTTTTTCAAACTTGCCAAAGGTTTTTGCTGAAATCCTCGGTTTAGGGGTACTTCTGGGCATCTGCCCCTTATGGGCCAGGCTATCCTAAAATGTTCGGCAACACTTTCGCCCCTTTCTTTATCACAGGCCCGACTTCTGGGAACAAGGGACCATTGGTGGCCCCCCAACTCTGGAACTCATTGCCTGGTGAGATTAGGCAAGCCCCCACCCTAGCAACCTTCAAGGATATCAAAACCTGGCTTTTCCGGTGCACCTTTGGAGAGTGACCTCACATCTCCTTTTGTTCGCTCTCCCAAAATATTTGCCCCCATACTGCACTTTCTCCTGCCTGTTTGAATGCCTGTCTCCACTACTCCATTTCCAATGAGTTTCTCCCTCACAAATATTTGTTTCATTTCTATCTCATCCTGAGTTTTTATCATTTTATCTTGCACATGTAGCCTGCTCATTGTGATTGTGATTGATTTCTCATTGTATTTTTTTGCATTGTTTTATTGTACTCTTATGTTCTATGTATTTTATTGTGGTGTTTGTTTTGTCCTTTTGGTTTTATTCTGTTGTAATGGACTACTGGGCCTGGCCTCATGTAAGCAGCCCCAAGTCCCCTTTGGAAAGATGGTGGCGGGGTATAAATAAAGATTATTTTTATTTTTATTATTATAATTGTTGTTGTTGTATGGGCAATTCCTTGACAAAATTAAAGGAAAAGTTGACAAGGAGAAGACCTGGTTATGGCTCACGGATGGAACCCTGAAGAAAGAGACAGAAGGCCTGAATCTTTCAGCACAGGAGCAAGCCATCAGAACAAATGCCATTAAGGCCAGGATCGAAAAATCAGCTGATGACCCAAAATGCAGATTGTGCAAGGAAGCTGATGAAACCATTGATCACAGACAGACTACAAACAGAGGCACAACTCTGTGGCCCAAATGATTCACTGGAACTTATGTCACAAGTACCACCTGCCAGTAGTAAAGAACTGGTAAATGCAGTGGTTCTCAACCTGTGGGTCCCCAGATGTTTTGGCCTTCAACTCCCAGAAATCCTAACAACTGGTAAACTGGATGGGATTTCTGGGAGTTGTAGGCCAAAACACCTGGGGACCCACAGGTTGAGAACCACTGGGTAAAGGGATCATAAACTTGCAAAGGTCATGGAAAGTGAACACGCAAAAATACTGTGGGACTTTCAAATCCAGACTGACAAAGTTTTAGAACACAATACACCAGACATCATGATTGTGGAAAAGCAAAAAGATTGGATTATTGATGTTGCCATACCACATTACTGTCGCATTGAGGAAAAACAACAGGAAAAACTTAGCTGTTATCAGGACCTCAAAATCAAAGATTTTGTAGATTAATTAATAATTTGTTTAATAGGACTATATTTGGCCACAAATTCCTGGACTAAGTTATTTATTTATTTATTTATTTCTTCGGTTTTATATTCCGCTCCTCCCTGCAGGCTCGGGGCGGATTACAATTTCAAGCATACAATAAAACATACAGTAAAACACATAATAAAAACATGGTACATAACCGAGGTGGAACAGGTCTACAATTCTTTGCTGAGACAGGGCGAGCTAGTCACGTTTGGGATTAGCCAAACGCTGACCTGAAAAAAGCCGTCTTACATTCCCTTCGGAAGGGAAGGAGTTCAGGGGTCGCTCGAATGTGCTCAGGGAGCGAATTCCAGAGTACTGGAGCCGCAGCAGAGAAAGCTCTCTGTCTAGTGCCGGACAGATGGCAGGAGCGGGACGATGGAACCACCAGCAAATTTTGCTCTTCCGGCGCAGTGATCTCGGGGAACGTACGGGGTAAGGCGGTCCCTCAGGTACACAGGCCCCAGACCGTGTAAGGCCTTAAAGGTTAAAACCAGCACCTTGAAGGCGATCCGGTACTCGATAGGAAGCCAGTGCAGTTGCCGGAGGATGGGAGTGATGTGCTCCCTCACTGGTGCTCCCACCAGCAAGCGAGCAGCGGCATTCTGCACCAGCTTGAGTTTCCGGATTGTCGACAAGGGAAGGCCAACGTAGAGGGCATTACAGTAGTCCAGTCTCGAGATGACCGTCGCTTGGATCACCGTGGCCTAGGGCCTGCGTACTTGAGGGACCGCCTTGCCCCATATGTACCCCCGAGGTCACTACGTTCAGGGGAGTCTAATCTTCTCCTAATTCCATCTGTCCGCACCTGCCACTTGTCCGTGACCAGGCAAAGGGCCTTTTCCGTGGCGGCACCGGTACTCTGGAACTCTCTCCCAGATGACGTCCGTGCCGCCGGGGAGCTCATCCCATTCCGCAGGGCCTGCAAGACCGCCCTGTTTAGACTGGCCTTCGGCTAGGCGAATTAGCCGAACGCATTCATCCTCTGACCAACACTTTGACACTGGAATGCCATGATTTGACACAATTGTTAATCTCGGGACTAATGTTGTATGTTTTATGTTTTTATTGTACGGCAACATGAATGCTCATGTTAGCCGGGTTTTTATGTTGTGATCCGCCCCGAGCCTGCTGGGAGGAGCGGAATATAAGAAGGAACAATAAATAAATAAATAAATCCCTGGACCGGTAGGGGGCCAGTCGCCTAGCCTGCCGTAGGTGGAAAAACGACACTTCGCCGACCATGGAGACCTGGGCCTCCATGGTCAGCAGGGAGTCCAGTTTAACACCTAAGCTCTTAACCAAGGGTGACGGGCTTAGTTGCTCGCCATCCAGGGTAGGCAACCGGCACTCATCCAGCCCAGGGCGACCAGGCCACAAGATCTCCGTCTTCGACGGGTTCACCTTCAGCCGGCTGGCGCGCAGCCATCCAGTCACGGCTTCAAGGCATTGATGGAAACAATCGGGTACGGAATCCGGCCTGCCATCCATTCTCAGCAGAAGCTGGGTGTCATCAGCGTACTGATAACACTCCAGACCAAAGTCGCGGGCCAGCTGGGCCAGGGGGCGCATGTAGATGTTGAATAATAAGGGCGAGAGGATGGCCCCTGGGGGTCCCCACAACAATGGGAGCCTCCCGGAGACCTCCTCTCCCCTCTCCACGCGCTGTCCCCGATCCTGGAGAAAGGAGGCCACCCATTTAAGGGCAGTCCCCCTGACTCCAGTCACGGCTAGGCGGTGGGCTAACAGTGCATGATCTACGGTATCAAACGCTGCTGTCAGATCTAACAAGACGAGCAGGGCTGATCCGCCCTGGTCCAGCTGGCGGCGAAGTTGGTCTGTAATGGCGACAAGCACGGTCTCCGTCCCATGCCCAATACGGAAGCCGGACTGGAAGGAATAAAGTCCAGCTGTGTCTTCTAAGAACTGCTGCAGCTGATCCGCTGCTGCCCTCTCAATTACCTTGCCTAAAAAAGGCAAATTGGACACAGGCCGGTAATTGGAGGGAGCCGAAAGATCTAAATTCGGCTTCTTCAGCAGCGGTCTTACCATTGCCTCTTTCAAACCCCCTGGGAACACTCCTTGCTCAAGGGAGCTGTTGATAATCTTTCCCAGGGGGTCTCGTAGCCCCTCCCGACAAGATCTAACGAGCCAGGAGGGGCACGGATCGAGGGAGCAGGTAGTTGGTCTAGCTGCAGTCAGTAACTTATCAACAGCTGCTGCGTCCAGCAGTTGGAAACGGGTGAAGGTGGGTCCGCTGAGTGGCGGCGGGGTCTCGAGCTCACACACTGTATCAAGAGTGGCTGGAATATCCCGGCGGAGAGTTGAGATCTTGTCGACAAAATAATTCTGAAATGCCTCAGCTGTAGGCGCCAAATCCCTATCATTTGGGACAGTCGAAATTGTTGTCAATGACCGAATTATTCTAAAAAGTTGAGCTGGGCGTGAATTAGCCGACTCTATCAAGGAGGAATAATGGATCTTTTTAGCCTCCTTGATAGCACGCTCATAAACATCCTTGAATTGTTTATAAGCCGATCTCGACGCTCCGTCACGGAGGTCTCGCCACACGTCCTCTAGCTGTCTCTTCCTCCGTTTCATCGCTCGCAACTCCTCGGTAAACCAAGGCGAGCGATTTCTGCGGGGGATGAGAGAGCGTCTAGGGGCGATCTCATCTAAGGCGGTGGAGAGACAGGTGTTCCAACACTCCACTTGCCCGTCGACTGAGTCGCTGGTGAGTTCCAAATCCCTCAGAGCATTCAGGAACCTAGTGGGTTCCATGAGTCTCTTCGGGCGAACCATAATGGGTTCGGCACCCTTACCGGGTGGAGGGGCCACTCCCAGACGGACTTCCAGGACACTGTGATCCGACCATGGAACCTCTATGATAGAGGTTGGGATCACTTTAATTCCGGCTGCGAAGATCAAATCCAGGGTGTGTCCAGCCTGGTGTGTGGGACCGGTCTTACAAAGTGAGAGTCCTAGCATCTCCATGGTGGATACTAGGTCCATGGCTGCTATTGAGGGGGAGGCGGTATCGGCGTGGACATTGAAATCCCCCAACACAATAAGTTTAGGGAACCTCAATGCCCACTCCGAAACCACCTCCAGCAGCTTAGGCAGACTCTCTGCTGGTGCGTTGGGTGCACGGTACACCAACAGAAAGGCTACACTCTCACAGGAATCCCACACAAGGCCCGCACACTCAATTCCTGGGATGTTCGTGGTCGGGATCGTCCTGGAATTAAATTTGTCTCGGCTGAGAATAGCTACCCCACCCCCCCGTCTCTCTGTCCTAGTCTGGTAGCTAGCCACGAAACCTGGGGATGTCAGCTCGTGCAGAAGGACATCGTCTCCCTCCTGTAGCCATGTCTCTGTAATACAGGCAAGATCTACGTTCTTCTCGAGGAGGAAGTCTCTGATGGTCCCTGTCTTATTCCGCACGGACCTGGCGTTCGCTAGCACCAGAGTTGGAGAGGAGATAGTTGGAGACTCACCATCTGTGTGCCTAGGGATAGCTCATAGGTCAGAAGGGGGGCGAGTCTTCCCTCGACTCGGCCTCCTTCTCCATCCCATTTACCCCTCCCCGAGATCACTGATATCCCCTGCCCCTGCCCAATGTCCTTCTGCTGATCATCTAGGTGTCTGGTCTTCTGCTCGCCTCCTGAAAAGGGGGCGGCGTTGGTTGACTAGGACCCACAACTAGTCCCATACCTAGAGACCTAGTCCTTGTCTCCCGGATGGAGCCAGTAGAATGTCTGCGGCCCCAATTATTAAATCCCCGATCCCAGAAAGTCCTGGATCTATAGCGGGTCCCTCCCTTCTCCAGGTTTTCAGGAGGGCAGTTCGGTTGGAACCCAGACTGCGTCTCTTCAGGGGATTCCTGGTCTGAAGTTGGCTCCTCATACTGGCCTGTCAGCCCCAGCCTGGGAGATCTATCAGCCTTCCTAAGTAAGACACAAGACACCTGAGCCTTGGAGTCCGGGCATGCTGGTCTCAACAACTGTTCAGGTGGTTGCACAGCCGGAGCTGACAGGTTCCTCTGCAAGGAGCCAGCTGATGGCATAAATGTCATTGCCGGGGGTGTAGTAAGCCCTCCAACCTGCTGGTGGCGCTGGTACTCTCCCTCAGATCGATCTGGAGACAAGGGAGGGATTTCCGGCGGACTGGAAGAAGGTAGAGTCGAGGGAGGTGGAGCCGTGGCCGGCTTCCTCTTCCGGCGACGATGGCGCTGTCGCTTCCGGCCAAGGCCTGGTCCTCCTCCCTCCATCCCAGGGGGGCGGGGGGCCGAGTGCCCACCTCGCACATCGGCCAATCCCCTTCCCGGCGCGTCAGAAGAAGGTAGGGCCTTTGGCGAGCTTCTTTTCCGGTGGCGGCGCTGGCGATGTCTGCGCCTGCGCCCGGGTCTCGCTCCTCCCCCCTCCGGGTTGGTCGTTGCCATGCTCTCCCCTTGCGCGTCCCCAAGGTCGCGCGCCATCTTGGTTCTCTCCCTCAGCTCTTCCCGAACAGAGCGCGACAATGAGGGGCGTCTTTGCCGGCGGCCCTCAAGGCGCTCCAATACCTGGGAGATATCGAAATCTGTCTCCTCCTGGCACTGGGTGGGCTGAGGTCTCGCAGATCCTCTGCTGGCTGACCAGGGGCACATCGCCGGATCCAGTCCTGCCTGGACAATCGGGCAACCGTCCCCAAAGAAACAGCCCACCGGCTGAGAGGTCACGGTGAGATCTTCATTTTCCAATCCCTGTCCCATCTCCAACAAAGTAGAGTCGGAGCACCAGAGGGGCGCCGGCCCCTTCGCTGATCCTTCCAACTCTCCCGGGGGCGGCTCAGTTTGTGGTAGGTCTACGGACTCCTCCGGCTGAAAGTCCCAGGAGTGGTCCCAACAGAGATCGGGGGAACTCCTGCGGCTGTAGGTTGCCGCGATGTCCTCGTCCTCCTCTTCCCCCTCTTCCCCCTCCGTCGGCCACCCCTGGGTTTGGGGCTGAGGATGAGACCCCAAGATGGTGGACTCTAGCCGCTTGCTGAAGTCATTGAACTTATCTGCCAGGCATCTAAACTCACCCCAGAGTTGCTGGAGATCTCCCAGACCCGGTCTTGATGTTATAACCAGGGTCTCTGTGGTGGGTGGCTCTGGCAGAGAGTTCTTCAGATCTTTTTGGGCCTTCGCCTCGGACTCCAGTCTCAGACAAAAGGTGTAGAAGTCTTCATATTCCCTGTCTAACTCGGTTTCCTCTCGCTGAGGACCCACACCGGCCTCCTCACAAGGGCGGGGGTCAACTACAGCTGGAATCCGGTCAGTTATGCAGTCCAATTTCTTCTCAGTCACAAGATTTGGCATGCACGGGCGGAGCACTCCTGCAAGCTGCTCCTGCACCGGCGCCATCTTGCTACCCATCTCCTTGAGCACTATATAAAAGCAGAAAGGGAGAGAAAGAAAATGTGGAAGCGTCTTAAGGTTGCATCTAGACCAGGCGTGAGCCAACTTCAGCCCTCCAGGTGTTTTGGACTAAGAATCCCACAATTCCTAACAGCTAATTGTTATCGAACAGAATTTGAAGGGCTCTGCCTATAAGAGGCCAGAGCCCACGGAATCCAGAAAAGAGGATTCTTTACCCTTGGTGATCTAGAAGCACCCAATCACCCTTCCCAGAATGAATCTCAGCAAAGTCAAAGGAAGATGCCACCGAGTAATATAATCGTTCCAGCTGGTAACGGATGAAAGCCACAATCCTTGATGTCCCCAAGGCTGACATAAGGTTACATTGAAAAACATGCCTTTTAAAAAGTTTTCAGATTCAAATTTCCCGCTCTCGCCCTCCCAGACCAGCTATGCGTTGATTGGATGGAATCTTTGATCATCTTGGGGGGCGTTGCTGGCTGGCTGGCTGCGTCTTAGGCAATCATGAACCAGCACCGCCTGCGCCTCAGCCAATGAGAAATTGGTCCGCTTCTGGGTCTCAGCCAATGAGGGTGAAGAGGCGGGCAGTGGGTAGAACAATGAAGACAGAGGCTCAGCTGAATAGATTAACGTATGCAAATGAAGGTCCAGTGCCCAGAAAGCGCCTCAGGCGCCTCAAACCGAGTTTTCCTTATTGTTTCTGTAGGTAAGTAAACATCTGTCCTAATCAGTTCTTTCCTGTTTTGAAGATACTGATTAATACTGGTTGGTGAGAGTTTTTTTGTTCAGTTCATGGTAAACAAAAGGATCTGCTGGAACAATTTCTGCTTTCCGAAGGCAGAGAATGTCACCTCTTTGTTGAAAAATGGTTTCTTTGCCAGAGGGGCGAAGCCTGATCAGGCAGAGATACTCAGAAACCTGATAGACCTTGCCCAGGTAAGATTTTGCTTTTGTGGGGCTTCCTCCGAGAACAAAAGGAAAATCTCTTATCTGTCATGCAAGTTGGGAAGTTGATGGCCCAAATCAGCCTGGAATTTGCCAACTCCAGTAATGTGATCTCACCTAGAAACTGGGGAGCAGCTTAGAACTTAATATCAAACAGTGCAATTCATATTTCATATATGTCATTCAAGCCTCTGCAATGAATTTGGTGGAGCGCAGCGTGCACAGAACTGGCCTCACCCTTTAAACCAAAGGTTCGTCTGCCGGGGCCTAGCAAGCATGGACGGTGGCAGCGAGCCCTCAGGTCGTAGGTTTGATTAGAGTTTCCTTCTCTTCGATGGTTGACCTTACAGGTTTAGACTAGCACCATCTCCCCGGGTTTGAATTTAGAGTTTTCCTTCACTTAGGATGGTTGCCAAAAGGCTAGAGAGTCCATCCTGCCCATTGATGCTCTTTGTCAGACCCTTCGGTTGTGGCCTGTCTGGCATGGGAGGCCCTACTGGTGGCTATTATGCCACCGCCAGCATAGCTCACAACTTCATTACGGTATGCAAGCCTCTCCCCCATAACAAGGGGACGCCAACAGAGAGGAATTTCATACATGAGGGTACATAATAAAGGGGGGAAACATGCAGTGAAGGATACATTGAGTTTCTAAGGAGAGGAGAAATATACTCTTACAATCAACCCTCCCTCCTGTCAGAGATGTGTATATTTTATTACATTCACATAGGATAGTTCATGATGTCTTGGAGAGAAAGGGAGAAAGTCTTTTTTGGGGGTGTTCATGTGTATGCCAGGGGGAGAATTCATGAGGCTCCTCATATGGGGCAGGAATAGTTCATGAAAAGTCCATAAAAGTGAAGAAGAGTCCATGAAAGTCTTTACAAAGTTAAGTAAAATCTATGTGATCAGCACTGAAAGAGATTCCCATCGAAGCGGGAAACTGAGGTCTGTCCTTGGAGTTTGAGGTGAACTACAGATCCCAAACCATCCTGGGCCAGACATGGCCAGCCTGCCTCCATGGGGTTCCTTGGGATGACCACGAAGCAAACCTCTAAGCTGCAGACCTACATGGGGCCCAAGGAGCAACGGTAGAACCAGCTGGAAGCGGGAACCGGCGAATTCTGACAAGTCAGCTGATGTCCTTTAAAAATATTACTTTGAAGAACAAAGAGTCATTGGGCAAGGACCCAAATGCAAAATCCGAGATAGCAGAAAGTATTAGAAGTAGCCAAGGAAAAATATGACACCAAAATTGAGACGATCAGCCATTTCGTAGATACCAGGGTCTGCAGGGGTCTATGATCTCAGTATCCACGGTTTGGGGAAACGTGGCCCTGGCTTTCCCGAGACGCCACAAAGACGTCCCGGTCAGGCCCACAGTGTTCTGCAGCCTGGGAAATGTTAGGTTTATAGTTTAAGCTAAGTTGAGGCAGAGAAAGACACAATGTAAAGTCCAAGAGAGTTAAAAAGGTTTATTATTATTATTATTATTAATTTCGATTTGATAAACCACCCTTCCCGAGGCTCAGGGCGGTTTACAACATATAAAAACAGCATATAAAACAGCATACAAAACACATGGTTAAAAACACATAAAATTACATCTTAAAACAGTCACATAAAATCATAGCCAGACATAGCTGGTACATGAAGAATGGTCGAGGTATGGCAGGATGGCAAGCGTTAATTAGGCGCTGTCAGACATTTAAGATTACCATTTAAGTACTTTTATTGGGGGGATTAGTTACTGTAAGCTCCGGCAAGGTCTAGTAAATCAAGCTCACTCCAAGCGGGGTTGAAGGATAAGTGGTTTAATAGGTCCTTAATCCAAAGCAAGCAAAGATAGACTAAAGTCTTCCCGCGCACCAGTCTCTTCAAAAGCCCTCCCTGGCCCGCCCCTGCTGGGCCCCCTCCTTCCTCAGGCTGACCATCCGGCCCTCCGCATATCAAAGTTCAGGAAAGGTGCCTGGCACTTCAAAGGGCGGTTCCAGTTCAAAGCCCGCCAGATGCTGGTCTTATCTGATGGCGCGCGAGGCTTGGTCCGTTAGGGTAACAAACGGGCCAAGCGGCGCTGACATAGCGCCCCCCTCCGGAAAGGAGCCACCTGCAAGGGAGAGAAGAACAAAGGGGAGGGAGAAATCAGGGTCCCGGCTTTGCAGGGAAAGCGGCATGGAAGGCCTTTAGCAGCTTTGGGGCCCTCACGTGTTGAGCCAGCACCCATTCGGGGTGCAAGTCTTTGGCAGTCCATTTAACTAGATAGCTAAGGCGGCCCTTGAGGCGCCGCGAGTCCAAAATTTCCCGGATCTCAAAGTGGGTGTGGGGCCCCACCATGATTGGCACCGGAGTGTCTTCTGACTTGGACCACTTCCGGTCAGACACAGCTTTTTTGAGTAAGCTCACATGGAAGACTGGGTGGACCTTGCGCCAGGTGTGCGGGAGGTCCAGCTTGACCGCTACGGGGTTAATCACTTCCACCACGCTAAGGGGCCCCACAAACTTATTTGCAAACTTGCGCGACTGCTGAGTGGACTTGAGGTGTTTGGTGGACAGGAACACGCGATCCCCGACGGCGTACACGGGCTGGGGGCCTCTCTTCTTGTCGGCATACAGCTTGTAAGAGTCCCGAGCTTGTTGCAGCGCTGACTGGATTTGTGGCCAAGCTGCCGCAACCTTGGCCCCCCAGTCTGTCGGCGGCTCGGCCGGGTCCGCCGCCGGGGCCAGCGCTGGGAAGGGGGGAAAGTCTCGGCCGGAGACGACCCGGAAGGGCGAGGCCCCCGTCGAGGTGTGCTCGGAGTTATTGTAGCTGTATTCGGAAACGTCCAGTAGTTCAGCCCAGTTGTCTTGCTGGTAGGTGGAGTAGCACCTGAGGTACTGCTGCAGGGTCCGTTGGACTCGCTCCGTCGCGCCGTCCGTCTCCGGGTGAAACGCTGTGCTCAGGGCCTGCTGCGAGCCTAGGCCCGCCAGGAACGCCTTCCAGAACCTGGACGTGAACTGTGGGCCCCGGTCACTCACGACCCGGCGAGGGGCACCCATGGAGCCGGAAGACGTGGTGTGCAAACAGGCGGGCCAACTCCGGGGCTGTAGGGAGTCGGCGAAGCGGAAAGAAATGAGCCTGTTTGGAGAAAAGGTCCACCACCGTCCAAATGGTGGTGTATCCGCCGCTGGGCGGCAGGTCGACGACAAAGTCCATGGCGATTTCGCTCCAGGGCTCGGCGGGGTCGGCTACCGGCTGTAGGAGCCCCGTCGGGCGGCCCGTCTTAGGCTTGTTCTTGGCACACACCTCGTATTCAGAAATATAGTCATTAGTGTCCTTTCGCATCACCGGCCACCAGAACTACCGGGCTAACAGCTTTAGGGTCTTGGTGAGGCCGAAATGGCCGGACAACGTGGAGTCGTGGGCTTGGGCCAGGATCTGGGCCCTCTGGCTCTGCGGGACGTACAGCTTGTCCTTGTAGTAGCAGACTCGGCTAGGTCGTCCCTCCGGACTCGGCTAGGTCGTCCCGGTGCTCTTTGAGCCAGGCGTCCAACTCGTAGGCCGCCGCCAAATCTGCCAACAGTTCCAGGGTTCCGGGGACGGCGGGCTGAGGGGCCTTGGCCGCCGCCCGGGTGCGGGCCACTAGGCCTAGCTGGCGTTTGGTAAACACTGTCCCCATTTCTTCTGGCACTGAGTAATCGGCCTCAGGCATCCTAGACAGGGTGTCGGCCAGCACGTTCTTCGGGCCGGGCAAGTATTTGAGCTCAAAGTTGAAGCGGCTGAAGAACTGCGCCCACCTCAGCTGCTTGGCGTTGAGTCTTTGTGGGGATTGCAGTGCCTGCAGGTTTTTGTGGTCTGTCCACACTTCGAAGGGCAAGGCAGTGCCTTCCAAGAAGTGTCTCCAATGGCTCAGTGCGGCACGAACTGCAAAAGACTCCTTTTCCCATACGTGCCAGCGTTTCTCCGATTGCGTGAACTTCTTGGAGAGGTAGGCACATGGCCGCAGGGTGTCCCCTACATCCCGTTGTAGGAGTACTGCCCCATAGGCCGCCTCAGAGGCGTCGCACTGCACGGTGAAGGGCCGGTCGGGCTGGGGGTGCATCAGCAGCGGTTGACTGGTGAAGCTCTGTTTGAGGCTGTCAAAGGCTGCCTGGCACTGCGGCGTCCAGTTCAGCTTGGCGCTTTCTTCGTCTCCCCCAAGCCCTTAGTCTTTAACAGTTCAGTCAGGGGGAGCGCTATCCTTGCGAAGTCCTGGATGAACTGCCGGTAGAAGTTAGTGAACCCCAGGAAGCCTTGCAGTTGTCGCCGGGTTCGGGGCACCTCCCACGCTAGCACATCCCGTACTTTACTAGGGTCCATGGCCAGGCCCCTCGTGGAGATCCGATACCCCAAATAGTCCAGTTCCTGCCTGTGGAACTCACATTTGGACAGCTTGACAAAGAGCTGGTTGTCTCGTAGCCGGCGGAGCACCTCCCGGGTCAGCTCGACGTGTTCTGCCTCTGACGTTGAGTAGATTAGCACGTCGTCCAGATAGACTAGAACTCCCTTGTACAGCAAGTCTCTGAAGATCTCGTTGATAAACTGCTGGAATATCTTTGGCGCTCAGGATTAAAATTAGGGGTAAAAAGAATAAAATATTTGGGAGTGTGGATATATAAGAACACAGAGAGAATAAAACTATGGAAAGATTTGGAAAAAAAGTTCTGAAACAGATGAAAGGCTGGAAACAGAAAGGTCCGAGAAGAATGGCGAAAATAGGAGCACTTAAAATTATGATCTTGCCAAAATTTCTATACCTAGCCCAGGCGCTGCCAGGGGTTCTCCCTGGAGGAAAGATAAAAGAATGGGATAGGAAACTGAATTATTGGGTGGAAGGAGGAAAGAAACCAAGGTTAAGAAAAAAATGGTTGATAGCAAATGAAAAGGAAGGAGGATGGGGAATCCCTAGTCTAGAAACATATAGAGATGCCTTCTAAATTGAAAGACTGATAGAGCTGCAGGAAGAGGATAAGAGATGGGTAAAAATAGAAAAAGAAGTGAATGCATTTGGAACTGAGGAATTGATATTTAGGAGATGGGAAAAAGTGAGGTGGATAAATTGATTGGGTCAACGAGAGCTACTATGGAAGTGTGGAGATTTTGGCAAAGGAAGTTAGCACTGGGAGTATCAAAACTAGCCTCGTTAGAGATAATGAACCCTAAGAGGGAGGAAAATTTGAGCAGAATAATAAGGATACTGAGAGAAAAGGGGGTTACAAGATTGGAGCAATTAGTGGATGAAGGAAGTAGAACTAGGAGAGAGAGATTGGAGAATTGGTTAGGAGAAAGGTGGTGGTTGCAAATTAGGGCAATAAGTGATTATCTTAAGCAGAGGTAAGTTAGAGAGGCTTTGCAAAGAGAGGACACGGAATTCGAGAAGATAATTAGGGAAAAGAAGGAAGGGAAAAGGGTTCAGGCCGGAAGGATATATAATATGTTAATATCATTAGGGGGAAGTATGCTAGAAGAGTTAACTACAATGTGGGAGAGGGAATTGCAAGTCTCAGAAGCAGAGATAGAGAGAATAATGGGGAATATTGCTAAACTTAAGAACACAAGAGTGAGGGAAAGAAGGAGGAAAATATTGCATAAGTGGTATCGTACTCCGACCCAATTAACATATCTTTCCCAAAATGTGAGTATTTGATGCTGGCACGGCTGCCGAGATAAAGGGGTTTATATGCACCTATTATGGGAATGCGAGGTAGTCCAAAGATTCTGGAAAGACGTAGAAGAGGAGATAAACAGAGTATTGAATATAAAATGGACTATCACAAAAGGGATGGCGGTGTTGGTAAAAAAGAATAAAATGGGCGAATACTCGGAAATGAAGACAGCAATGATAGAAAGCGCCCAGGCGGTGGTGGTTTTAGGATGGAAGGACTCCACAAAATGGACAATAGATAATTGGCTGCGGTACTTGGTAGAACACATTCAATTCAAAATTATGGAGATGAGGATTAATCAACTACATGAAGATAAATAGCGACGGTTGTTGGGAATGATGGGATCGAGTGAGAGGATATATCGTATGGAGAACCCGGGACCAAACCATTAGGAATAAGTTGGAGTTATTGTTTAAGATGTAATGTAAACTGTCCTGAAAGCTTGCAGAAGAGGAAGAAGAAAATGAAGATGTAACCCTCAGCAGGGGTGGAGGGGAGCGAATGTTTTGTGAGTGGGGAGGGTCACGTGCACAGGGCACATTGTTTTTATGTACATATGTTTGTATGGATGTTGTGAAAATAAAATTTTAAAAATTAAAAAAATATTCTATTATTTTCTTGATATATTTTATATAGTATATTATTGTATAGTTATGTTATTATATTATCCATATAGTATTACATATTATTGTATTAATTACCTGTATATTATTATATTCTATCATTTTAACTTTATATTATCGTATTGTTGTTTTTTATTTGTTCATTCGCTTCCGACTCTTCGTGACCTCATGAACCAGCCCACGCCAGAGCTCCCTGTTGGCCGTCACCATCCCCAGCTCCTTCAGAGCCAAGCCAGTCACTTCACGGATACCATCTATCCATTTTGCCCTTGGTCGGCACCTCTTCTTTTTTCCTTCCATTTCCCCCAGCATCATTGTCTTCTCTAAGCTTTCCTGTCTTCTCATGATGTGGCCAAAGTACTTAATATTTGCCTCTACTATCCTTCCCTCCAGTGAGCAGTCGGGTTTTATTTCCTGAAGTGTGGACTGGTTGGATCTTCTTGTGGTCCAAGGGACTCTCAGAACTTTCCTCCAACACCAGTTCAAAAGCATCTATCTTCCTTCGTTCAGCCTTCCCTATGGTCCAGCTGTCACATCCGTAGGTTACTATGGGAAATACCATTGCTTTAACTATGCAGATCTTTGTTGCCAGTGTGATGTCTCTACACTATTTTATCAAAATTGGCCATTCTCCTCCTCCTAAGAAGTAAGCGTCTTCTGATTTCCTGGCTGCAGTCTGCTTCTATAAATGCCTCCATGTTTTCTCCCTCTATTTGCCAGTTATCAATCAGTCTGGTTGCCATAATCTTCATTTTTTAATGTTTAGCTGCAACCCAGCTTTTGCACTTTCTTCTTTCACCATGGTTAGAAAGCTCCTCAGCTCCTCCTCGTTTTTGGCCATCAAAGTGGTATCATCTGCATATCTAAGGTTGTTAATGTTTCTTCCAGCAATTTTAACCCCACACATCACATGATGTGTTCTGCATACAAGTTGAATAGGTTGGGTGAGAGTATATAACCCTGCCGTACGCCTTTCCCAATCTTGAACCAATCTGTTGTTCCGTGGTCAGTTCTTACTGTTGCTACTTGGTCATTATACAGACTCCTCAGGAGACAGACAAGGTGGCTTAGTATCCCCATACCACCAACAACTTGCCACAATTTATTATGATCCACATAGTCAAAGGCTTTAGAATAGCCAATAAAACAGAAAGAGATGTTTTTCTGAAATCCCCTGCCTTTCCCCATTATCCAGCGGATATTGGCAATTTGGTCTCTTGTACCTCTGCCTTTTCTAAACCCAGTTTGTACATCTGGCCTCTCTCTCTCTCTCCAAGTATTGCTGGAGTCTTCCTTGCAGGATCTTGAGTATTACCTTACTGGCATGAGAAATAAGTGCCACTGTACGGAAGTTCGAGCATTCGTTAGCATTTCCCTTTTTTGGTATGGGGGTATAAGTTGATTTTTCCAGTCTGATGGCCATTCTTGTGTTTTCCATATTTGCTGGCACATGGCATGCATCACCTTGACAACATCATCTTTCATGATTTTAAACAGTTCAGCTGGGATCCCGTCGTCTCCTGCTGCCTTGATGTTAGTAATGCTTCTTAAGGCCCATTCAACCTCACTCCTCAGGATTGTTGAGTTTCTAATGGATCTGAGCACTGCTTAGTCTATTAAGGCTGGGAGACTTAGTTCTCCTTGTCTGCCTATAATCTCTCTGTAGTAAAAAAAATGCCACAAGAGTCCTTTGTTCTTTAAAAGAAAAACTCTTTATCAAAATATACTTTGGCAACAGTATAACTATAACAAATAAACATGCTGCTAATATTGCAGAATCTTCTTATCATGCCATCAATTGCAGAGAAAACAAAAGTCTTACGTTCAGTCCTTTGAAAACTGTTTCAGCACAAACAAAACAATGCTTCTTCCAGGCTGGCTGCCAAAAGATAGCTGTTGCTGTGTCTTCCCAAATGCCAAAGAAGAAACAAAATATCGTCTTGCCTCCTTTTCAAAACGGCTTCTTCAAACACTCCATGCTGGCTCCTCTTCTAACTCAACACCCCCCCCCCCCCAAAAAAAACACTCTTTCAGCTAACTCATTATATAGAGGAGAACCTGCAAAGTAAAAACAGCTGTAGCCCCACCAGCATTTTCTAGATGATTCTAAGTTTGTTAGCAAACTTACCCAGAGTAGTCCCATTTTAAATCAATGAATACTCTTACATTGTACAAAATAATTAGCCCATATACATTTTAAACCCAACAGGCTCCTTTCTAATTCTATTGTACAATTATAACTTTAAAATATTTAAACACAGCATACTACATTTTATGCACTGACAGCAATTAAACCCATTTTTGCACATAACACTTTATGTTGCATTGCTGGTAAGGCTTTGGTGAATATGTCAGCAACATTCTCTTCAGGCCTACAGTATTTTAATACAACTATACCCTGTTTTAACATTTATTTATTTATTTCCTTGATCTTGTATACCGCTCCTTCCAGCAGGCTCGGGGCAATTTACATACAGATTAAAATTTGCGAAAACGCAACATTTACATAAAAGCAATAAAGTCACAGATAATACATGGACATCAACGATTGGAGGACAATAGACCGTTCCGCATCCAGGCCTCAATTGAAGGCATGCCTAAATAAGATGGTTTTACATGCCCTCCGGAATGGGATGAGTTCTGTGATGACCCGAACATCATCCGGCAGTGTGTTCCAAAGTGCCGGGGCTGCAACCGAGAAGGCACGTTGTCTGGTTGAGGAGTGGTGACAGGAACGGAGTGATGGTATACTCAGAAGATTTTGCTCTTCCGAACGCAGTGATCTCAGGGGAACATACGGGGTAAGGCGGTCCCTCAGGTACACTGGCCCCAGACCATGCAAGGCCTTAAAGGTCAAAACCAGCACCTTGAAGGCAATTCGGTACTCTATTGGTAGCCAGTGCAGATGCTGCAAGATGGGAGTGATATGCTCTCTCACCGGTGCTCCCACCAGTAATGGAGCCGCAGCATTTTGCACTAGCTTGAGTTTCCGAATTGTCGACAAGGGAAGGCCCATGTAGAGGGCGTTACAGTAGTCTAGCCTCGAGATGACCGTCGCTTGGATCACCGTAGCCAGGTCATCTCTGGACAGGTAGGGGGCCAGTTGCCTAGCCTGTCGGAGATGGAAAAACGATGTTTTGCTGACCATGGAGACCTGGGCCTCCATGGACAGCAATGGGTCTAACTGGACCCCCAGGCTTTTTACCAGTGATGACGGGCTTAACTGCTCGCCATCCAGGGTAGGCAACCGACACTCATCCCGCCCAGGGCGGTCAGGCCATAGGATCTCCATCTTCGATGGATTCACCTTCAGCCGGCTGGAACGCAGCCATCCAGTCACAGCTTCAAGGCATTGATGGAAACAATCGGGTACGGTGTCCGGCCTGCCATTCATTCTCAGCACGAGCTGGGTGTCATCAGTGTACTGATAACACTCCAGACCAAAGTCGCGAACCAGCTGGGCCAACGGACGCATATAGATGTTGAATAATAAAGGGGAGAGGATGGCCCCCTGGGGTACTCCACAACTTAATGGGAGTCTCCCAGAGACCTCCTCTCCCCTCTCCACGCGTTGTCCCCGGTCTTGAAGGAAGGAGGCCACCCATTTAAGGGCAGTCCCCCTAACTCCCGCCACGGTTAAACGGTGGGTCAATAATGCGTGATCTACCGTATCAAATGCTGCTGTGAGATCTAGCAACACGAGCAGGGCTGATCCGCCTTGGTCCAGCTGGCGGCGAAGTTGGTCTGTAATGGCGACAAGCACGGTCTCCGTCCCATGCCCAATACGGAAGACGGACTGGAAGGGATCAAGTCCAGCTGGGCCAGGGGGCGCATATAAACGTTGAATAATAAGGGTGAGAGGATGGCCCCCTGGGGGACCCCACAATTAAGTGGGAGTCTCCCGGAGACACCCCCCCCCCGCCCCCCTCCACACGTTGTCCCCGGTCCCGGAAGAAGGAGGCCACCCATTTAAGGGCAGTCTCCCCAACCCCAGAGCCGGCTAAACGGTGGGTCAACAGTGCATGGTCTACGGTATCAAACGCTGCTGTTAGAGCTAACAAAACAAGCAGGGCTGATCCACCCTGGTCCAGCTGGTGGCGAAGTTGGTCTGTAATGGCGACAAACACGGTCTCCATCCCATGCCCAATACGGAAGCCGGACTGGAAGGGATCAAGTCCAGCTGTGTCTTCTAAGAACCGCTGCAGCTGATCCGCTGCTGCCCTCTCAATCACCTTGCCTAAGAAAGGCAAGTTGGAAACCAGGCAGTAATTGGAGGGAGCCGAAGGGTCTAAGTTCGACTTCTTCAGCAGTGGTCTTACCATAGCCTCTTTCAAACCCCCTGGGAACACTCCTTGCTCAAGGGAGCTGTTGATAATCTTTCCCAGGGAGTCTCGTAACCCCTCCCAGCAAGATCTAACAAGCCAGGAGGGGCACGGATCAAGGGACCAGGTAGTTGGTCTAGCTACAGCAAGTAACTTATCGACAGCTGCTGCGTCCAGCGGTTGGAAACGGGTGAAGGTGGGCCCACCGAGAGGCGGCGGAGTCTCGAGTTCACTTACTGTATCAAATGTGGCTGGGATGTCCCGGCGGAGAGTCGAGATTTTGTTGGCAAAATAGTTCTGAAAAGCCTCAGCTGAAGGAGCCAAATCCCTATCATTTGTGACAGTCGGAATTGTTGTCAAAGATCGAATTATTCTAAAAAGTTGAGCTGGGCGTGAACTAGCCGACTCTATCAAGGAAGAATAGTATACTTTTTTAGCATCCTTGATAGCTTGCTCATAAACATCCTTAAATTGTTTATAAGCTGATCTCGATGCTCCGTCACGGAGGCCTCGCCACACGTCCTCTAGCTGTCTTTTCCTCCGCTTCATCACTCGCAGTTCCTCAGTAAACCAAGGGGAGTGATTACTGCCTCACATGTGCCTCACATTCTGGTATTTTACGGCAATGTATTTAGTTTTGCTTTTCATGCTCTCATTCATGGCCAAAGCTATGCAGGTCTGTGAGTCTTCATTCACCACTATGGGTTTTTCAAAATTAAGGCCCATGTCACTTAACAACTGCTGTATCCAAATTAACTCGTTCCCTACTTCCGAGAGGGCAGCAAATTCTGCCTCCGCTGTTGACACGGCAACCGAGCTTTGTTTTCTGGATCTCCAACAGATGGGTTTGTCTCCATACTTGACAAAATAACCCGTGACTGATTTCTTGTCTCCCTCTTCAGCAAACGAACTGTCAACAAAAACTTCCAGCTTCTCACTTCCCAACAAAGGATAAAACAAACTATAACTCACAGTTTCTTTTAAATACCTAAGTACTCTCTTCAAACCCAACCAATCTTTGGTTGTAGGACAAGCCACTTTTCTACTTAAAATGCCAACTGCATAAGCAATATCAGGGCGTGTCCAGTTTGCAATATGCAGAACACTACCTATCAAAGAATGGTACAACTGTACATCAAAAAAACCGTTCTTCACATGTCTGACTCAAAAAATCTTCCGTCATTGGGAGTCTGCACTGGATTTGCATCTTTCAGCCCAATTTTTTCAATCAACTCATGTATCTTCTTTTTCTGACTAAGGAACACACCTTGAGTGGAATTTAACACCTCTACTCCAAGATACTCTTTAACAGTTCCCAGATCTTTCAACTTAAAATACTCAGTTAATTCCTTAAAAACCCTATTAAGGATTTCACCCGATTTAGCCACCAGACACAAGTCATCCACATAAATTAATATGAATACTTGTTCTACTCCTTTACTTCTCGTATAGATACATGAATCAGCCACACTAGAGGAAAAACCTAATTTCAACAAAACTTCATTAATGCACAAATTTCAACATCTGGCAGACTGCCGTAATCCATACAAAGCTTTTCTCAGCCTATACACATTGTTGTGGCTAACTTCAAAACCTGGTGCAGGTTCTAAGTAGATCTCTTCATCAAGCTTAGCGTTCAAATAGGCCGTCTCAAAATCAAAATGTCTCATTTTGAAATCATACTGTTCTGCTAAGGCCAATAACATCCTCAATGACTCTGCCTTCGCGGTAGGAGCAAATGTTTCATCATATGACTCATGCATAACCTGTGAACAACCTTGTGCGACTAATCTTGCCTTAAATTTCAAAGAACCATCGGATAAGACCTTTTTCTTGAATACCCAGCGGGAACCAATTACTGGTTTTCCAACAGGCCTGGACACAATCTCAAAAACTCCTAAATCAACTAATGATTTATACTCAGTGTCCATAGCCTTTTTCCAGTGACCTCTTTCCACTGAATCACATTTCAACACTTCACTGTACGTTCGAGGCTCAATACATACACCTTGTTCCTCTTCAGTCAATGCACACTGTACCCTGAACCTATCTGGTGGCACTCCTTTAGTGGAGCGCTGACTTCTTCTCAGAATTGATTCAGGTTCCACTTCAACCTCTACACTTTCCTGTTGTTCACTGCTAGCCATTTCTTCAGGTAAAACACCAGACTCCTCAGACACTTCTTCAATTACTTGTTTTTATTCCACTACTGGGCCCAGCTGTTTTAGCTAACTCTGACCCCTGGGATACTGGTCTCTGTTGAATTGGGAAGAATACTTCAGAATTCTGATGAATATCAACCCATCCCTGATGTTTCTCAAAATTTGCACTTCTTGAAATCAAAACTTTTCCATTTCCTAAGTCAAAACAAAAACCTTTAGTTTTTTCAGCATAACCCAAAAACCTTAGATTCCTCCACTTACGTTCTTATTTCTACACTGTGATGGAATATGGACATTGGCAAAACAACCAAAATTACGAAACTAAGAAAAGCTAGGCTTTCTTTTGAACAATAAAAAATATGGTGTTTCATTTAACACTGAACTCCATGATCTGTTTACAATGTGTACAGCCACATTTATAGCTTCAGCCCAGTACTTTTCACTCATCTTTGCATCACTCAACATCAGATTTTTCATTGTTTTTAAGACCCAAATTTTAATTTCTGCAACACCATTTTATTCCGGACTATATGGGTTTGTAAGTTGATGTCAGATCCCGGTGGCAGTTAACCAGTTCTCTAACCACTTCATGGTGAACTCACTACCCCTGTCTGTCTGGAAACACCCCACCTTGTGGTTAAAACTTCTCTCAACCATGTCAACCCATTCCCTTATTTTGTACCCAGCTTGGGACTTTTGTTTCAAAAAATAATATGTGTAGCGGGTAAAATCATCCACTAACACAAGGAAATAAGATGCATTTCCAAAACTCTTACACATTGGACCAGCCAGATCTATATGAACAAGCTCAAACAGCTTTGATGTTTGCCTGTTGCTTTGCTTTAGAATGGAACACCTTTTTATTTTTTCCTTAGAACAGACAGCACAGTCCAAATAATTATCACAGGGCTTAAGTTTTAAATTCGTTACTTTGGCAAGCTGTCTTATAGATTTAAGGTTAACATGTCCTAACACTCTATGATCATAGTGAATACACTCATCATGAAGAGGCTTGTTTTCAGTTCCTTGCACTTTAAACACTTTCTCTCCTTTAGTAAACTGGTACATTTTGCTTACCAATCTGCCCGTAACACAGTGCTTTCCTTTAAAGGACACTTCACATTCTTTTGCCTTAAAGCACACTTCATACCCCTCAGCACACAGGCTGGAAATGCTAACTAAACAAAAATCCAATTTCTCAATGAACAGAACCTTTCTCAGCATTCTATCTAACCCAGGTACATACACATCCCCCTGGATCTCGCATTTAATTTTTGACCCATCTGCTGGGCGTTTCTACTTTGAGCCCCTTTTGCAGGAGAAGCTGTTTCTTTAAAGAACACACTTCTTTCCTCCTGCTCCATAAGCCTGGAGCAAACAAAATTAAGCAAAAGCTCAGCTTCAGGAACATTCTGCATTGAAAACACAAAATTGTCCCACAACGCATCCAAACTGGAAAGCAACTCACAAGCTTGGTGGGAATTGGAAAAACTCATTTCCCTGTCCTCCAGTTCCACGAACAGGCAACGCATTGAATCAATATGCTTCATTACATCTTCTCCTTTATGAAGCTTTAAATTGTAGAGCTGACGGGTGAAGATTATCTTTGCACTGGCCGTTGAAGCGCGATAAACATCTTTCAGCTTCCACCAGCACTCATGAGCGTTGAGGATTCCATGCACATATGCCAGCTGGGAGTTGTCCACACACAACAGAATAGTTGCCAGGGCTTTATCACTTGCCCTCTTCACAGCCGCTGAGGCATCATCTGCTAAAGGTGACGATGTAACATACCATAAATCTTCCCTGATAAGCACACTTTTCACCTTTATGGCCCAAGTAGCATAGTTGAAGGCTGTAAGTCGCTCCAACGCAAGGCCTCCCAGGGAAACAGATGATAAACTCATCTTTACAAGGATGTCTTCCTCTTTTGCAGCTGTTGTATACTGTCTGTGCCAAAAAAACAACTACCAGAGAGAAAGAAAGGCTAGACCAGCTTTCAACAAAAACAGAAACGCTCAACCATCCTCTGCTACCACCTGTTGAGTTTCTAATGGATCTGAGCACTGCTTAGTCTGTTAAGGCTGGGAGACTTAGTTCTCCTTGTCTGTCTATAATCTCTTTGTTTTTTAAAAGAAAAACTCTTTATCAAAATATACTTTGGCAACAGTATAACTATAACAAATAAACATGCTGCTAATATTGCAGAATCTTATCATGCCGTCAATTGCAGGGAAAACAAAAGTCTTACATTCAGTCCTTTGAAAACTGTTTCAACACAAACAAAACAATGCTTCTTCCAGGCTTGCTGCCAAAAGATAGCTCTTGCTGTGTCTTCCCAAATGCCAAAGAAGAAACAAAATATCTTTTTGCTTCCTTTTCAAAACGGCTTCTTCAAACACTCCATGCTGGTTCCTCTTCCAACTCAACCACCCACCCAAAACACTCAGCTAACTCATTATATAGAGGAGAACCTGCAAAGTAAAAACAGCTGTAGCCCCACCAGCATTTTCTAGTTGATTCTAAGTTTGTTAGCAAACTTACCCAGATTAGTCCCATTTTAAATCAATGAATACTATTACATTGTACAAAATAATTAGCCCATATACATTTTAAACCCAACAAGGATGTCTGGTTCTAATTCACTCACCACACCGTCAAAACTATCCACGATACTATTACCCTTCCTATACAGATCTTCTGTATAGTCTCATCACCTTATCTTGATCTCTTCAACTTCTGTTAGGTCCTTGCCATTTTTGTTTTTTTATTTTTGCCTGAAATTTGCCTCCAATGTTTCTAATTTTCTGGAAGAGGTCTCTTGTTTTTCCTATTCTGTTGTCATCTTCCACCTCCATGCATTGCTTGTTTAAAAATATTTCCTAATCTCTTCTGGCTAACCTCTGGAATTCTGTATTTAATTGGGCGTATCTTCCCCTACCACTGTTTCTTTTTGCTTTCCTTCTTTCTTGGGCTACTTCAAGTGTTTCAGCAGACAGCCATCTTGCCTTCTTGGTTTTCTTTTCCTTTGGGATGTACTTTGTTGCCGCCTTCTGAACAGTGTCACAGACTTCTGTCCATAGTTATTTTGGTACTCTGTTTATTAAATATAGTCCCTTAAATCTGTTCTTCGTCTCCACTGCATTTTCACTAGGAATGTTAGTGAGATCATATCTAACTGGTCAATGTGTTTCCCCTGATCTCTTTAGTCTTATTCTAAATTGCGCAATAAGAAGTTCGTGATCTGAACTACAGTCAGCCCAGGTCTTGTTTTCACCAACTGGATGGATGTCCACCACATTTGGCTGCAAAGGATGTAGTCAAACTGATTTCGGTGTTGCCCATCTGGTGAAGTCCATGTATAAAGCCGTCTTTTAGGTTGTTGGAAGAGAGTGTTTGTTATACATAGTGAGTTTTCCTCCCAAAATTCTATCAGCCTACTGTAATGACGCTCCAATTTCGGTAAGGATCACGCGTAGATAGAAGCACGGTCCAACACGATTTTATTGCAGGTACAATACTTGTAAAGCTAAAGCACCGGCCCGCCACCCAAACACACCTTTTATACCTAAACCCCCCACTCCCAGACTGACTCAGCATGTCCTTCAGTAACTAGGGCAAAGGTCCCAGAGAACTGGGACAAAGGTCAGCCACCTCATGGCAGGCTGGAAACCTGAACTTCTTCCAAGCTCAGATTTCCCAGATCTGACATAACGTCCTTCTCTACCACGTCCTCCCCCTGTAGAAACAAAACATCATTCAGTCCTTGGGCGGTAGGGGTCCCACATATCTTTTTAATAGGCTGCAGTGGAATGTGGGGTGTACCTTGCCTAAACTCTTCGGTAACAAGAGGGTATAAGAAACCTTATTGGCTGCCTTTTCCACTCTAAAAGGTCCAATATACCTTGGGCTTAACTTTTTCGATGGACCCCCCAACTTCAAATTCCGCGTGGATAACCATACCAGATCACCTTCTGCAAACTCCTCCCCCTCCTGTCTCCGCCGATCCCCAAACAGTTTGTACGCTCGCTGCGCCTTTCCCAGGGCTTCGGTTACTTCCCTCCAATCGTCCTGTGCTCGCATCCTCCACTCACTTTTCTCCTCCCCGCCAAACTCCAATAGTTGAGGCAAAGGAGCCACGTCCTGGCCATAAATTATCTCGAAAGGGGACTTCCCCGTGGAAGAATGTACAGAGCTATTATAGGCCATTTCTGCATAAGGCAATAGGTCTGACCAGTTATTCTGCTCCTTATTGCTAAATATCCGCAAATACCCCCCTAATGACTTTTGCGTTCGTTCCACGCCGCCATTGCAACAAGGATGATAAGCAGTCGTAAGTTTTCTTTGAGCTCCCAATACCTCTAAAAACTTCTCCCAAAACCGGGCAGTAAACTGCACCCCTCGATCGCTGAGAACTTGTTCTGGGCAACCATGCAACCGGTAGACATGCTGCACATACAACTCAGCTAATCTCTCTGCCGACGGCAATCCTTTCAAAGGAACAAAATGGGCCTGTTTTGAGAATAAATCCAGCACCGTCCAAATATACCTGTAACCCCTGCTGGATGGCAACTCCCCCACGAAATCTGTACTAACATGCGTCCACGGCCGCACGGGGGAGGCCACCACCTGAATCAACCCTCGCGGTCTAGCAGCGGGTTCCTTATTCCTGGCACAATCCTCACAATGCTCCACATATTCCTTCACCTCTGCTCTCATGCCTGGCCACCAATATCGTTTCTTTATAGCCAAAAGCGTCTTCGTCACTCCCCAATGGCCAGCAGACTTATGATCGTGGTTAAGCTGTAAAACTTTCCTCCGCACACCTCGAGGAACATACACCTTACTTCCCATAACCCATGACCCATTCAATATCTTACATTCATCCTTATGATCTTGCAACCACACATCACCTTCGTAACCCTTCTGTAACTCCAAACACCACTCATCCACCACTTCCTTCTCCTCTTTCACCTCTCTCTTCACCTGAGATCTTGTCTGCACTGCTAATCCCCAATGCTCTCTTGTAAATACCTCCTCCGCCTTTTCCAAACAATTCTCTCCCACACCTGGATACCGCGACAATGCATCTGCCACCACATTCTCACTTCCCTTTATATGCTGTAATGAGAAGTTAAACCGGGCAAAGTATTGAGCCCATCTCACCAACTTGGGAGATAGCTTCTGAGGATTCCTCAAATACTGGAGGTTTTAGTGATCCGTCAACACCACGAAAGGAAAAGCTGCCCCTTCCAGAAACTGCCGCCACGTTTGCAAAGCACACTTCACAGCAAAAGCCTCTTTCTCCCAAACGGGCCACTTTCTTTCCAGCTCCCCAAACTTCTTTGAGAAATAGGCACATGGCCTCAAACTACCTTGTTCATCCTTCTGGATCAACGCCCCTCCATATGCCCAGGCGGAAGCATCGCATTGTACCACAAATGGCTTACTCACATCCGGATGCACTAGTAAAGGACTCTGGGTAAAAGCTCTCTTTAATCTATCAAATGATTCCTGACACTCCTTAGACCAACTTAATCTCGCCCCAGGGGACTTGGTCTTCCTTGATTCCCCCTTCCCCTTAGTCTTTAACAACTCCGTGAGTGGGAGAGTTATGGCTGAGAACCCAGATATAAAGGTACGATAAAAATTCGCCAGCCCTAAGAACGCCTGCAACTGCCTCCGGGTTTGTGGAGCCTCCCAGCTCAACACATCTGCCACTTTAGCCGGATCCATAGCCACTCCATTCTCACTAATCCGATACCCCAAAAAATCAATCTGATTCTTCCCAAACTCACACTTACTTAGCTTCACATACAAACCAGCTTGTCTCAACCTCTCCAACACCTCTCGAACTAACCGAACATGCTCTTCTCTCGTACGCGTCACAATCACTATATCATCCAAATACACAAAAACTCCCCTATACAAAAGGGGGTGCAGCACCTCATTTATAAGCTGCATGAAAATACCGGGAGCTCCGGCCAAACCGAATGGCATCACGGTCCATTCGTACAACCCGAGAGGGCAAGAGAAAGCCGTCTTCCATTGGTCACTTCTTTTCACTCGCACCATATGGAACGCATCTATCAAGTCCAATTTAGTGAAAAATCTACCGCCCCCTAGCTGGCCTAATAAATCTTTGAATTCTTTCTCCCTGGAGTCTTGGAGGGTTTGCCTTGGTCTTTCATAATATCCACTTTCCCTTTTGTGGCCATTCCAACGCCGCGTTGGCACCTGCCGGGTTGACAGCTGTTTTTTATTTTGTTTTATTTTATTTTCCTCCTTGGATAACCTTCTGAGTTGGGTGCTTCTACACAGTATTGAAGGCCTGGGTGGACTTCCCTAGGTTTCCCCGCCACTTTCGTTCGTCACTGTTTTTTTTTTTTAATTCTCCCTATTAGCGGGGGGGCGGGGTTGGAGTGCTCACCTTACTCTCTTCGCGCCCGTCCAGGCAGGTCTGGACTACTTTGCCCAGTCCGGCGAAGTCCGGCTGAAGCTCACCTTCTCCTTCTTTCCCTTAGCAGTCCGCTTTTCCGTGGCGCTGTTTGTTTAGCTTGCTTCGCAGGGCAACGGCAGCGGCGGCAGCGTCACGACACAAGTGCGCCTTGCCGGTTGCGTCCCGTTACGTCTCGCCTTCCAACACTTGCTTCCACCAGCGCTTCCGCCCTTCTCTTCCTCCGGCAAGCAATTGGCTTCAGCTGAAACTCCTATGGTCTGTATAATTTGTTGTCTGCTGAGGGCGCGCCCTTTAAGAGAGGGCGGTCTTCTAGTACGCCGTGCTGCTCCTGTAGTATCCCTCTGTGTAAAGTCCAAGTAGCTAAGAAAGACTCGAAACAAGATGTTGATCTTCCACCACCTTGCACACGCTATTAAATCAGCTCGGTCCTCCAAAAGTTGGACTTCTCTTAGAAATAAAATGTTCTGAATAGTTTTGAAGTCTCCGTCTCTTCTGGGTGACTGAAAGTCCCACAGATTGTCTACGGCGGGTTTCCCTTCTGTGGGGATCTTCGCCGGGGCTAGTTGAGCCTTACAACTTCTAGGCGGCTTGTCCTCGGTCCCGCTTCAACTAGGATTTATTATTGTGAGGGAGGGGGGGTTCTTTGAATACGCGTTGCGTTCAGTACTCACTATTCCCCATTAAAATGCTCCGGCGGTCGTGCTCAAGCTGCCATTGCAGCCTGTTTGGTGCGGGGGGAGTCCTTGCCCTTCTCAGTCCTCAATCCCGGGGGAAGCCAGTACTTGTCCAAGCTGGTTCCCACCTTGTTGTGGATCTTCGGGCAGTCAGCCAGTTGTTCTGAGACTGAACCAACTGGGGTGAATGTATGCCTTCACCGACTCTCCTCCTGCATTCGCCCTTGGGTTTTCTGGAGCTACCCAAAGGTGCGACCGACCGCTGCGAGCGCAAACCGGAAGTGATAAATCTTTGATCAAGGGCAAAGGATAACAATTCGTAGTGCTAATGGCGTTCAACCCCCTATAATCAATGCATAATCGCAATTTCCCATCCTTCTTCTCCCGAAACAGAACTGGTGCAGCTATGGGAGATTCCGACCTTTGAATGAACCCCTTCTCTAAATATCCATCAATCTGCTCTCTTAGAGCCACTTTCTCCTGCACAGTCATGGCATATATTTTCGGTTTAGGCAAAATAGCCCCCTCCTTTACCTCTATACTGCATTGTACATTACGGAAAGGGGGAAGACTTTGGGCCAGCTTAGGGTTAAACACATCTGCATAATCCCAATACTCTACTGGCACCCCCTGTACCTCGTCCGGAACCCCTTTCTCCACATTAGGCTCACATTGCACCTTCCCAGACTTCCAATCAATTTTGGGATTAACCTGTTCTAACCAAGGCAGCCCCAATACCACCTCATGTCCTGTAATGGGGGCCACTACAAAATCAATACCCCTTCCCCAAGGTCCCACCCGACCTTTTAAATCTTTAGTGCCCAAGAAAACGGCCCACCCTTAATAGATGACCCGTCTAAATGAGTAAAATTAACAGAGGTATCCAAAGTTTTCATGGCCCCCCCTAAATCATCTACTAACTTAGGGGACATTATATTTTCCGAACACCCACAGTCAACCAATGCCTTCTTCTCAATGACTTCCTTCCCTTTAAATAAACCCAGGGTGCATTGTACACTTGGGGGACTCACCCCAACACTTTTCACATCAGTATTGTCCACAAAAGCTGCTCTAGCATTTGCTACTTTAGATGGATCTGCACGGACAGGATCCTGCACCGGCTTCTGCCGGCATTGGGCCGCAAAATGGCCCGGCTGGGAACAGATGAAACAGCGGCCCCGTCCCATCATTGGTTTCTTCATAACGCCAGCCCTGCTATCGCCGCCACCACGGCGAAACTCTCCGCCCCGGAATCGGCCTTCAGCAAAACCGCGTCCCGACACCCTGGATCTCGTCGGCTGGAACCGCCGTCGTTGCACTTGAGCTAAGATCCCCTCCACGCTGCCGGCCAACTGGATCCAGCCGTCGACATCACCTGGATCTCCGCGATGCAGACACCACTCCAAAATCTCCTTTCTCAGGCCATCTTTAAATAGTTCAAGCAACGTTGCCTGGGACCATTCTGCAACTTTTCCGGCCAATCCCATAAATTCCTCCGCATATTCAGTGACTGAACGGGATCCCTGGGATAAACTTCGCAACGCCTCCTTCGCTTTTACCCTCTCCAGAGGATCACGGAAACGGTTTCTAATAGCTTGCAGGAAGGCCCGGACCGATGTTAAGCATGGATCCCTCCGGTCATGGCACTGCACATACCATTCCACGGCCCTTCCCTTAAACACTCCTCCAATGGCTCGGACTCTGCTACCATCGCTGGGGTAAAGATGACCATAGTCCTCCATATGGTCTCTAACTGTGGCAATAAAGAAGGCCACCTTGCAAGCTTCTCCTTCGAATTCCACCCTCAGAGGTTCCTTTTTCAATCGTCCTCCAAAATCTTGAGATTGCATTCTCTTCCCTGAGGGGCCTCCATCTTCGAAACTCCCCTTCCCATCCCTGCCGATTGCAGGGGCCTGCTCACCGGGACTGGATTCACTTCCTCTGACGCCAGATGACCACCGTCCGCCCACACTCCCATGGGAGATCTAGGACGCTCAGCTGCTGACGGTTCACCATCCATCCACGAATAATAAGTGAAGTCTCCTCCTCCCGGGGCACTCCACGCCGATTCCCTGGGCTCTCTCCTGGGCATAGCCTGGGACATCCTTCTCATGGTATGCTCCATCGCATCCATCCTACACCTCATCACCGCCAACTCCGACAGCGGTTCCGGTTCTGTGGTCTCACTACCACACTCCTCCAGGTCCACCTGAGCCGAGGCACTCTTCCTCTCAGCTTCTCTGGACCTGCCCTCCACTGGATCCACCTGAGCTGGCCCTTCTTTCAGCACAGCTTCTCTGGTTCCTCCGGCCATCCGAACACCCGCCTGAATCGGGCCTCGCCGCCTCATTTCTCTCAAAGCGCTCACCTGAGCGTCCCACAATCTCTCCGCTTCTCGGAGTTCGTCCCTCTGGGCTGACGCTCTGCACGCCGTCACTTCCCTGGGCTCGTCCGGGAACCCCACCTGGTCAATGGTCGTCAATTCCCAATCCATGGTTCTCCGGACTTCTTCGGGAGCAATATTCCACATATCGATATACTCCTCCTCCTTCCAAGCCAACCTCCCCATTGCTGGGAAAGTTGAATGGGGCTTTAGCTTCTGTAATGACGCTCCAATTTCGGTAAGGATCACGCGTAGATAGAAGCACGGTCCAACACGATTTTATTGCAGGTACAATACCTATAAAGCTAAAGCACCGCCCGCCACCCAAACACACCTTTTATACCTAAACCCCCCTCCCCTTGCCCATGCAATGTCCAGGCAGGGTTGCACCATATCCGGGTGATTCAGCAAATCCCATAGTCCAAAGGGATGTGACCTCATGGGTCCCTGAGTCAGCATATTAAGATCATTGTCCAATGTCCAAGTCCATAAGAAGTTACCTCACTTCCCTGGAGGCACCTGGAAGTTACATCACTCCCAGACTGACTCAGCATGTCCTTCAGTAACTAGGGCAAAGGTCCCAGAGAACTGGGACAAAGGTCAGCCACCTCATGGCAGGCTGGAAACCTGAACTTCTTCCAAGCTCAGATTTCCCAGATCTGACAACCTTAGCATTCCAGTCTCCTGTAATGAAAATAATGTCTCTTTTTGGTGTATTATCCAGTAGGTGCTGCAGATCCTCATAGAACTGATCTACTTCTGCTTCTTCAGCAGCTGTGGTTGGGGCGTATATCTGGATCACTAGAATGTTGCACTCAAATTGAGATCATTCTGTCATTTTTTGGATTGTATCCAAGCACTGCTTTAGTGACTTTCTTATTATATTCTATTATCCTTATATTGTTATATTCTATTCTATTATTATATTATCTTTATATATATTATCTGTATATTATTACATTCTATTATATTCTTATATTTGTATATTTCATCTCCATTGGCGCCCCCTTGCAGTGGGGGAGAGGCTTGCGTACCCTAATGAAGTTGTAAGCTATGCTGGCGGTGGCATAATAGCCACCGGTAGGGCCTCCCATGGCAGACAGGTCACAACCAAAGGGTCTGACAAAGAGCGTCAAAAGGCAGGATGGGCTCTCTAGCCTTTTGGCAACCATCCTAAGAGAAGGAAAACTCTGATTTCAAACCCGGGCAGATGGTGCTTGTCTAACCCTGTAAGGTCAACCATCTAAGAGAAGGAAACTCGAACCAAATCTACGACCTGAGGACCTCGCTGCCACCGTCCAAGCTTGCTAGGCCCTGGCAGACGAACCTTTGGTTTAAAGGGTGAGACCAGTTCTGTGCACGCTGCGCTCCACCAGAAAAATCCATTGCACAGGTTCGAAGGAGCCCTGTAGCGATAGGCGAGGGACGAAACGGCAGGTGTAAAGATGCACTGGAAGCCGCAGACCCAACCCTGCATGCAGGCGGTTCAGGACTTTGGTCGCTTGAGACTGACCTGGGAGATGACAGTCTTGTTCGGCAGCATCCTGAACGACCAAGCAGCCTTTTTTAAGGAGAGCACTGCTTGCTCCATAGTGAGAAGGGCCTAGAAAAGGTGGTCTAACGAAAGCTCATCTCCATCTACCTGGTTGGCTAGCCGCAGCCAACGGGCATCTTCTGATGCGGTTGAACAAAGACAAAGAAACAAAGGCCAACACCTGCCTGCAAAGGTGCAAATAGACTGACACTTGCATGCTGGAACATCAGAACCATGCAAGATTCGGCAGATAGTGGACGTCCTGAGCGTTGTTCTGCTCTAATAGCCCATGAACTATCACGGCTTAATATTGACATCGCTGCTCTTAGTGAAGTTCATCTCCATGAGGAAGGCAGCCTTAAAGAACACGGTGCTGGCTACACACTCTACTGGTCTGGCAAACCCAAAACTGAAAAACATCTTTCAGGAGTAGGCTTTATGATTAAAAATTCCATGGCCTCTAAACTCGAAACGTTGCCGACAGGTCACTCTGCTCGCATTATCTCCTTACGCCTCCCACATGTTGTTCTCTTCAGTATATATGCCCCAACTATGCAAGCTGACCCTGTGGAGAACGACAAATTCTACTCAGACCTGCGCCACATCATACAAAAGGTCCCTGCAGAAGATAAAATCATTATCCTTGGTGATTTCAATGCCAGAGTAGGAAGAAACTTTGAAGCCTGGAAAGGTGTATTAGGCAAGCACGGTGTTGGAAACTGTAACGATAATGGACGCCTCCTTCTAGAGTTTTGTGCAGAACAGCATCTGACTTTTACAAACACCACCTTTCAGCAGAAAGATAGCTTGAAGACTACCTGGATGCATCCCCGATCCAAGCACATGGCACCTCATTGACTATGTCTTAGTGCACCAGAGAAACATTCATGATGTCCGTCATACTCGAGTGATGCCCAGTGCAGAATGTCAAACAGACCATTGCCTTGTAAGATGTAAACTAAATCTACACCTTAAGCTCAAACCTAAGAGGGGTGGCATCTTAAAGAGGAGACTCCAAGTCAACAATCTTCAACAGGCTGTTGTGAGAGACAACTTCCAGGCAAATCTGCAAACAAAACTTGAAGACCACCCTACAGATTCTTCTCCTACAGCGCTTTGGCAACACATCATAAACAGTATCCTGCAGTCTGCTGAAGAATCCCTAGGATTCTCCCTCAAGAAAAACCAAGACTGGTTTGATGAAAACAACCAAGAGATCCAAGAGCTGTTGGCAAAGAAGAGAACTGCTCACCAGACACACCTCGCCCAGCCATCTTGCCATGTAAGAAAAGCAGCCTTCCGTCTCGCATGTAGTAAACTCCAACAAAACCTCCGAGACATTCAGAACAAGTGGTGGATCGATTTAGCAGAAAAGACACAACGTTGTGCAGATCTGGGTGATCACAGAGGATTTTACGAAGCTCTCAAAGCAGTGTTTGGACCTACTTATCAGGTCCAAAGCCCCTTATACAGTACAGATGGTCAAACACTAATTACTGATAAAGCCTCCATCCTGAACCGATGGGCTGAACATTTTCAGAGTCTCTTCAATGCCAACCGAGTAGTCCAAGGTTCAGCTATCCAACACATGATACAACAACCAATGAAAAATGAACTGGACACAGCTCCCACTCTGGAAGAGACCCTTGAGGCCATACAGCAGATGAAAAATGGCAAGGCAGCCGGGATCGATGGAATCTCATCTGAAGCTTGGAAACAGGGAGGTCATGTACTGCATGCTAAATTCCACGAGCTCCTTGTGAGTTGCTGGGAAAAAGGTGAACTGCCATCAGATCTCCGAGATGCAGTTATCATCACCCTGTATAAGAAAAAAGGAACAAAATCCGATTGCTCAAACTATCGAGGTATAACACCGCTCTCCATTGCTGGAAAAATCCTTGCAAGGATACTCCTGAACAGATTAGTTCCTGCTATTGCAGAAGAACTTCTCCCTGAAAGCCAATGCGGCTTCAGAGCTAATAGGAGCACCACAGATATGGTTTTTGCCCTTAGACAACTGCAAGAGAAATGTAGAGAGCAGAACAAAGGACTCTGCGTAACATTTGTCGATCTCACCAAACCTTCGACACTGTGAGCAGAAAAGGTCTATGGCAGATCCTGGAACGTCTAGGATGTCCCCCCAAATTCCTCAAAATGATTATCCTGTTACATGAAGGCCAGCGCGGTCAAGTCAGATATGGCGATGCTCTCTCGGAGCCCTTTCTAATAACTTATGGAGTGAAACAAGGTTGTGTTCTTGCACCAACCCTATTTACAATCTTCTTCAGCATGATGCTCCAAAGGGCTACGGCAGACCTCGAAGAAGAAGAAGACGGCATATATATACGCTATCATACTGATGGTAGCTTGTTCAACTTAAACCGTCTGAGGGCTCACACTAAGACTCTAAACTATCTAGTCCGAGAGCTGCTTTTTGCTGACGATGCTGCCCTTGTCGCCCATTCAGAAGCAGCCCTGCAGCGCCTAACATCTTGCTTTGCAGCAGCTGCAGAGCTGTTTGGGCTGGAAGTCAGCCTGAAGAAAATGAAAGTCCTCTACCAGCCCGCACCACAGGAAGAACACCATCATCCCCACGTCAGCATAGGCACATTCCCTACCTGGGAAGCATCAACTCTTCAGACGCCAAAATTGACAAAGAGATAGATCACAGATTAGCAAAGGCATAGAGTGCATTTGGAAGGCTTCACTAAAGAGTCTGGAGCAACAAGAACCTGAGGCAAAATACCAAAATCAGTGTGTACAGAGCTATCATACTGTCTATTCTCCTCTATGGGTCTGAAACATGGGTTACCTATCGCCAACGCCTGGAACGCTTTCATCAGCGCTGTCTTCGCAAATCCTAAATATACACTGGGTTACTAATGTTGCTGTCCTTGAGCAAGCAGTCTGGAGCAACAAGAACCTGAGGCAAAATACCAAAATCAGTGTGTACAGAGCTATCATACTGTCTATTCTCCTCTATGGGTCTGAAACATGGGTTACCTATCGCCAACGCCTACGACTCCTCGACGCTCCAGCGCTGTCTTCGCACAATCCTAAATATACACTGGACCGACTATGTGACTAATGTTGCTGTCCTTGAGCAAGCAGGGATCACCAGCGTTGAGGCCATGCTATTGAGAACACAGCTGCGATGGGCAGGGCACGTCTCTAAGATTGTATTATATTATCCCTATATTATATATTTATATTATTATATCCTATTATTCTAGAATTATTATATTTTATTATCTTTATATATATAATTATGTTATGTTATCTGTATATTATTATGTATTATATTATTACATATATCCTTATATTATCTTTATATTATATTATTATGCTATATTATCTCTATGCAGGTGATACCCAACTCCACTACTCTTTTCCACTGGAATCCAAGGAAGCCTCTCGGATACTGGACCACTGTCTGGCTGCTGTGTCATTCTGGATGAGGATGAACAAACTGAAGATTAATCCCGACAAGACACTCGGTGTGTGGCTTCCCTTGAAGATGGCCCAGAAACTTCAACTGGTTCGGCAGCCAGATTAATAACTGGGGCGAATTACAGGGAGCGGTCAACCCCCGTTTAAGGAGCTCCCTTGGCTGCCGCTCATTTTCTGGTCACAATTCAAGGTGCAGGTTATCACCTATAAAGGCCTGAACGGTTTGTGACCAGACTACCTTAGTGACTGCATCTCCTACCACCAACCTGCACAATCCTTTTGATCCTCTGGAGCGGCCTTCCTTTTGCCCCTTCTTCCATCACAGGCACGACTTGTGGGAACAAGGGAGAGAGCCTTCTCCGCTGTGGCTCCCCGGCTTTGGAACTTGCTACCTGGTGAGATTAGGCAAGCGCCCACCATAGCATCTTTAAGAAAGATCTGAAAACTTGGCTCTTCCGAAGTGCCTTTGGAGTGACTATCCCATTTCAGTCTGTTCTATCTACAGTGTTTGTCCTTATGATGCACTTTCCCCCATCCTGAATTGAAGACCTAACCCCATTGCTCGTTCTTTGTAGGCTCCTCTCAAATACACTTTTTCTACTACCTCATCCAGGGTTTTATCATTTTATCTTGTGCATCTGGCCCGCCCATTGTGTTTCGATTTTCCATTATGTTATTTTGCTTTATTTATTTTATTTTCCTACTGTATTTTATTCGGATGTAATTTTTGTTGTTTTGTATTTTATTTTGCTGTATTGTTTCTTCGGGCTTGGCCTCATGCTACCCGCCTCTTTGGTGGGGTATAAATAAAGATTATTATTACTATTATTGACCTCCAGGCCTTTGATGCCTTACCTCCTCCCCTTCCAAGGAAGGCAATGCATGTTTGCATGTTTGGGGAGGCGTGTTCTGCCCCACACATGCCAAGGCTACACCTGAGAGGCTGTCCACATCTCTACTTGGAGCTGACAGAGGGAGCTCATCCAAGCTCTCCCCGAATTCGAACCTGCGACCTTTCAGTCTACAGTCCTGCCGGCACAAGCTTTTAACCCACTGTGCTAATAATAATAATAATAATAATCTCAACACAGCTAACATGTAAAAATAGTAAAATGAAATAAAATGAAATAGAGAGAGCATATTAAAAAGCAAAATGATTAATAATAACAATGTGTTGTCAAAGGCTTATAATAATACATGAATCATAATAATAATACTCAAATATTAGATTCCTAGGAAGCAGACCTTGGCCATCTCTTCCCTATTAACTAACATGCCTCGAAGGTGCCCTCTGGTGGAGGTGAAAGGAGCTACCACATCTCACCTAATTTTTTAATATCCTGGCTTTTATTATTCATGCTTACCTTCCAATATATAAAAGAGATATAAATGAAGAAGCCTTTTATCTTATTAGCTTATCATATTTGTGAGTCCCTATGGGAAGGAAACAGCGAAATTAATAATATAATCTATCTATACACATATCTGTCTATACACATAATAATAAAAGTGAAAATATGTATGTATGTGGCTGGGGTGCCCACTTCCACAAACAGCTATAACTCACAGTGTGAAGGGGCACCAAGGGCCCTCCCTCCAAGGACATTGCAGGCTATAGAACATGTAGCCCAACCCCTGCCAATGCCCAAGGAATGCTTTCATACAGGGACAATTTCATCCTAGATGTTCTGTTTTCCCTCCACATCCAAGGGTTCCTTTCTCTCTCCATTGCTGTGGAATTTTTCATGGCCCTGCCCACTGCCTCTTTCCTACTCTTTCCAACTCTGTCTGCATAACAAACAGGGCAGAACTAATTAGCAACTACACATTTGGCGCATAGAAGCTCCATGACCAAAGAAAAATCCTGAAGAGGTTGGGGGATTCATCTTGATTTACAGCCATTGCAGGCACTGGGATGTATATTTTCCCTGCAATCAAAGAGCACTCTGGACCCCCACCAACGATGGCCCTGGACCTTACTTGGCACACAGAACCCCCATGATCGACTGAAAATACTGGAGGGGTTTGGGCGGAACTGACCCTGATTTATAGGAATTATAGTTCACCTTCCAGAGAGCACTGTGAACACAAACTATGGATCTGAACCAAATTTGGCATCTACACCCGACATGCCAAAATTTGAATACTGCTGGGTTTGGGGTGTAATTGGCCTTGACATTCACTAGTCGGGATTTATAGTTCACCTGCAATCAAAGAGTACTCTGAACTCCAATGGTGGACCTGAACCACACCTGGCACACAGAATCCCCATGATGCACTCAACCTACTGGAGGGGTTTAATGGGACTGACTCACCATTGTGGGAGTTGTAGTTTACTCTACAGCCAGAGAGCGCACTAAACCCCTCCGATGAGGCATCCAGAGCAAACTTGTCCAACATCACAAACTTTAAGCACTGATGGGGAGTGAACCTGGTGTGATGGGAGTTGTAGTTCTTCACTCACAACCTTACACGTTTTGTAAAATGAAACAATGACTTTTTCAAATAACCCAGACAGTGCCGGGGACCCAAGGTAATAAATACATTAATATAAATAAAAATCCAATGTGCATCCTTCCTTCTGCAGTCATTTCCTTTTGCTTTTGCACCCTTTAAAAATTATTTCGAAAAAACCCCCTATATATATGGGCGACATCAGGATTTATGGAGAAACTGACCCGTAGTTTTCTCCTTCTTAAAAAAATAGAATATAATTTTGCCTCCAGATCTTCCAGCGTCACAAAAAATGACCGCCCTCCAGGGACGAGAGGTGGTTTTGCACATACAATGCTTTTGGAATGAAACAAAACTCCAGGTAATAATAATAATGATTAATAATGAATAATAATGGATCATCTGAGCAGTGGCTCAGATGATCCATTGGAACTTGTGGCACAAACACCATCTGCCTGCGACAAAGAACTGGTGGTATCACAACCTGGAAAAAAGTTACAGAAAATGAACACGTCAAACTCCTCTGGGACTTCCAAATTCAGGCTGACAGAGTCTTGGAGCACAATAGTCCTCATCTCATTATCCGGGGGGGACGGACGACCAAGTATGGATCGTCGATGTTGCAATTCCAGGTGACAGCAGAATGGATGAGAAGCAACTGGAAAAGTTCACATTATGAAGACTTAAAGATCAAACTGCAAAGACTCTGACACAAGCCAGTCAAGGGGGTCCCAGTAGGGATTGGCACACTGGTGCAGGGCCTCAAGCCCTTGGCCTGCACTTAAACACAATAGGTGTTTAAGTGCCTGCATTATTCGCCGATACATCACACAATCCTAGGCACTTGGGAAGTGGCCAACGTGTGATCCAATACAACAGCCAGCAAAGTGTTTACTGTGGACTAATCTTGTTGTGTATCTAATAATAATAATAATAATAGGATAAGGAGGAGGTGGATGAGGAGGACCCCCCCCCCCAGGGCCAACCGGTCCCAATAATCTATACACATAATTAAAGCAAAAAAAGTGTATGTGGCGGAGGTGTCCACTTACACAGACGGACTCCCATTTCCACAAAGAGCTATAACTTCCACCATTCAGGAGATACCAATGGCCCTCCCTCCAAGGTACACTGCAGGTTACAGTAAGCTCCTTACTCTCTCCATTGGTGTGGAATTTGCATGACCTCGCCCACTGCCTCTTTCTTAACCCTTTCCTACCATTTTATATGGCACACAATAAACAGGAATTGATCAGCAACTGAACAGGGGTTTGGGGGACTGAATCTAACAACAAGCTTGGGGTCAACACAACTACAAGAACAACCCATGGGGGAAGAACAAACACCAGATATTCAATTTCTTAATAATAAAACCTTTAAATCAAAATAATCAAAGAATACATACTGTACCACCCAAATTTTGTAGGCGCAAAATCGTCCACAGTTTTAGAATATACCAAATGGAAATAAACCGAATCGAAGTCTGTCTTTAATACAATCCACTGTGGTAAACTCACCAATGCGAGTATTTGTAAAGTTCCACAGGCTTCCCCGATTGGGAGCCAATCCAAATGAATAGTGAAGTGAAAGAGGTGGTAACTCCGTCAAAGATCCAGGAGATCAAGGATGCAAATAATCTCGGACGCTGAGGGTTGCAATCTATCCCTCTGAACTATGTGAGCATAACCTCAGCGTCCGATTTTGTGGATGATTTTGCGCCTACAAAATTTGGGTGGTACAGTATGTATTCCTTGATTATTTTGATTTAAAGGATTTATTATTAAGAAATTGAATATCTGGTGTTTGTTCTTCCCCCTTGGGTTGTTCTTGTAGTTTGGGGGACTGACTCAACAGGATGGAAGTTGTAGTTCACCCTGCAACAAGGCAGAGCACTGGGACCCACACTGACCATAGGCCTGGATCACATTTGGCAAACACAATCCCCATGATCAGGTTTGGAGGGAATTGACCTTTATTTATAGGAGTTGTAGTTCACCTACATCCAGAGAGCACTGTGAATACAAACAATGATGGATCTAGACCACACTTGCTATGGATGATGGAACTTGCAGTACCTTCACTCACTTCCAGAGAGCACTGCAACCCCCACGAATGACAAGCCTGGACCACACTTGGCACAGCCTGTTTGGATCTGCACGCATTATTCGCCGAAACATCACAGAGTCCTAGACACTTGTTTGCTGTGTAGTAATCTTGTTGTAAATCAAACAACAACAATAATAATACTATAAAACTATAATGGAAGAACTTTATAATAAAAGTATTGAAATAAAATATAATGAAACCCTAAAACAATAATACTAAGAACAAAATAAAATACAAGACACAAAATGATAAAATAGTAATAGAAATCTATATCTACAGTATATCTATATATCTATATATCTATATCTATATATCTATATCTATCTTCTATATAATAAAAGAGAATGTTTGTATGTTTGTTTGTATGTTTGTGGCAGCGTTCTGATTGGCTCCCAGCCTCTACAGTCTGACAACATGATTGGTTGCCACTGAGGGAGTATTTGTATAAAGGACTCTGATTGGCCAGCATCCAAGAATCCAAACCTCTACATTCAAACAACATGATTGGTTGCCACTGAGGGTTCTCAAAGTTCTCAAAGGTGCCACAGAGCTTCCTTTAGCTGATTTTACAAACTAGGCCTCAGCCTGAATTGACAGTAAGACTTCCTCTCCTTCATTCTCCTGACTAGGCTTTAACCTGAATTGACAGACTTACTTAACTAGATTTTCCTGATTAGCCCCCCAACAATGACAGAACAAGACCACACTTGGCACACAGACCCCCTCCCCCCACCCACTCTACATCCTGGTGCAGTTTGAAGGACGGTGGACCATGGATGGTGGGACATTAACTCACTTTCTTAGAGTACTGTGGCCCACACCAATGACAAATCAGGACCAAACTTCGCACACAGAGGCCCAATGGCCAACTTTACAACCTGGTGCGGTTAACGGCAGGATAGGCCACAAATGATGGGATTTGCAGTACCTTCACCTGATTCATTTCCCACAGAACATTGTAGCCCCCAGTAATCACAGACCACGCCTAAACTTGGCACACAGACTACCCATGATCCACTTTACATCCTGGTGCAGTTTGGAGGAGGGCAGAAATGATGGGATGGATCCACTGACTGATTGGGACCCACTTTACATCCTGGTGCAGTTTGGAGGAGGGCAGACCATGGATGATGGGACCCTTCACTCACTTTCCAAGACTGCTGCAAACCTAATCCAATGACTGATCAAGACCAAACCTGGCACACAGAGCCCTCATGACCCACTCTACATCCTGGTGCGGTTTTGTGTGGGACAGACCACGGATGATGAGTGAAGTACCTTCAGCACTGTGACCCTCATCCAATGATCAATACAGACCAAACTTGCCACACAGAGCCCCCATGACCCACTTACATCCTGCTGCAGTTTGGAAGATGGACCATAAAAGATGGGAGTTGCAGTACCTTCACTCACGCCCCTCATCCAATGATTGGTCAATACCACACTTGGCACACATAACCCCCATTACCCCTTTACATCCTGGTTTTAGTGGAGGTGGACCACGGATTATAGGATTTTTAGTACTTTCACATGCTTTCCTTCCCACAGACCACTTGTGCCCCCCACCAAGAACAATAAAGACCACACTTGGAACACAGAGCCCCTATGACCCACTCTACATTCTACTGCCGTTTGGAGGACAGTGGACCATGGATGATGGCACTTGAGATACCTCCATGGATTATGGGATTTGTAGTACTTTCAAAGCCTTCATTTTTCACAGACTGCTGCGGCCCCCAACAAAGTCCGATAAAGACCATACTTGGCACACAGAGCCCCCATGACCCACTCTATATTCTACTGCAGTTTGAAGGAGGGTGGACCATGGATGATGGGACTTGAAGTACCAAAGAGCAACATGGCCACACAATGCCTTTCTCAAATAACCCGGGCACCGCCGGGTCCCCAAGCTTGTCTATATATATAAAAAGAAAAGGTCCGTTTTTGACGCTTATGGACGGGAAAACTGAAGGCCCCCCAACCACAAAACCCACCTAACACATTTCCCCAGGCCACAGGGTACAATCGTGGCACAAAAAAACCCACCTCCCTACCTTCCAACCCCCCCAAAATCAGCCCCCAAAAACCGCCCATTGGCTCCCGTTCTGCGCTGGCCACGAGCGCAGGACAGAGGGAGAGCCATCGCGCAGGCGCACTCCCCCCCCCACAACGCAGGACAGAGGGAGAGCAATCACACACGCACACTGCACACTCCGACTCCCCCCCCAAACCCCAACCCATCCCCCCACACCCCCAACCCATCCCGTCCCCCTCTCTCCCCACACACCGGCACCTTCACGGAGCCGGGTCGCGCGGGCAGCGCCATTCCCGCCTACTCCGCTGGCTTCTCGCCCTCCTTCCCCACTTCCCTGCCGCTCCTGGCGAGGAGGAGGAGGCGCAGGAAAGTGCAGCGAGGGACGGACGATCGCTCCCTCTCCTCCTCCTCCTTACCGGCTTCGTGGTTGCCAGGGCCTTCCTCGCTCTGGCCGGTTCTTTCTTCATCCCGGCAGAGGAGGGGGGAGGGTTGCCCTCTTCGCGGGCACCTCTCTCTCCTCCTCTCCCTGCCCTCCTTCCTTAAATCAAGGGAGGACGGCGGGGCGAAGAGGAGAGAGAGGTGCCCGGGAAAAGGGCAACCTTCCCCCCCCCCCTCTGCCGGGATACAGAAAGAACCGGCCGGAAGAGGAAGGCCCTGGCAACCACGAAGCCAGCAAGGAGGAGGAGAAGAGGGAGCGATCATCCGTCCCTCGCTGCACTTTCCTGCACCTCCTCCTCCTCGCCAGCTCCGTGATCGCCAGGCCTTCCTTCCTCCGGCCGGTTCTTTCTGCATCCCGGCAAAGGAGGGAGGGATGTTGCCCTTTTCCCGGGCATCTCTTTCTCCTCCTATCCCTGCCCTCCTGCCTTAAATCAAGGGAGGATGGCGGGCAAAGAGGAGAGAGAGGTGCCCGGGAAAAGGGTAACCCCCCCCCCTGCCGGGATACAGAAAGAGCCGGCCGGAGGAGAAGGCCTGGCGATCACAGAGCTGGCAAGGAGGAGGTGGCGCAGGAACTGATCGCTCCCCCTCCTCCTCCTCCTTGCCGGCTTCATACCCACACATACATACACAGACAAACACATACATACACACACATATACCTACACATACATACACACATACACACACACACATACCTACACATACATACACAAACACATATACAGACACACACATACATACACAGACACACACATACATACACACACATACATACACACACACACACACACATACATACACACACATATACCTACACATACATACACACATATACATACACAGACACACACATACATACACACACACACACACACACACACACATACATACACACACACACACACACATACACACACACACACACACACACACACACACACAAACACACATACATACACACACATACATACAAAGACACACACACATACATAAACACACACATATACCTACACATACATACACACACATACATACACACACACACACACACACACACATACACACATACACATACATACACAAACACATATACATACACAGACACACACATACATACACAAACACATATACATACTCAGACACACACATACATACACACACAAACATACACACACAAACACATATACATACTCAGACACACACACATACATACACACACATATACATACTCAGACACACACAAACATACACACACACATACATACTCACATCTCCTAAATAGGGCACAGCAACGCGTGCCGGGATCAGCTAGTATATAATAAAAGTGAATGTTTGTATGTATGTGTATATGTGCCATCTTTCTGATTGGCTCCCAGCCTATACATTCTAACAACATGATTGGTTGCCACTGAGGGAGTATTTGCATAAAGGACTCTGATTGGCCAGCATCCAAGAATCCAAGCCTCTTCATTCAAACAATATGATTGGTTGCCACTGAGGGAGAATTTGCAAAACGGGCTCTGATTGGCCAGCTTCTAGATTCCAATATTCTAAGGTGACGCAGAGGGAAAAGGAAAGGCCTCCGGCAGTCAGTCACTACAGCCCACAGCAATGACGGATGAGGACCACACTTGGGACACAGAGGCCCAATGGCCCACTTCACAACCTGGTGTTGTTTAGGGCAGGATGGGCCACGAATTATGGGATTTGCAGTACCTTCACCTGATTCACTCCCTAAACAAAACTGTAGCCCCTATAAATCACAGACCAGGCCCAAACTTGACACAGAGAGTACCCATAACCCACTCTACATCCTGGTGCAGTTTGAAGGAGGATGTAAAATGGATGATGGGACTTGAAGTACCTTCACTTCCTGAGACCACTGCGATCCTCATCCAATCACCAATCAAGACTAAACTTGGCACACATAACCGCTATGACTCCATTTCTGTTCTGCTGAGGTTTGGGGGAGGACAGACAATGAATTATGAGATTTGTAGTACTTTCCAACCCATCTGTTCCCACAGAGCACTGCAGCCCCCAACAAAGACAGATAAAGACCAGACTTGGCACACAGAGCCCCCATGACACACTCTACATCCTGCTACAGTTTGAAGGAGGATGGACTATGGATGATGGCGGTTGAAGTACCTCTACTTACTTCCCAAGACCGCTGCGACCTTCATCCAATGACTACTCAAGACCAAACTTGGCATACAGAGCATCCATGACCCACTCTACATCCTGGTGCTGTTTGGAGGAGGGTGGACCATGGACTATGGGATTCGCAGTGCCTTCACTAACTTCCTCACTCCACTGCGACTCACATACGTTTCTCAAATAACTCGGGCACCGCCGGGTCCCCAAGCTAGTATATAATAAAATAGATTGTTTGTATGTTTGTTTGTATGTATGTGGCAGCTTTCTGATTGGTTCCCAGCCTCTAATTCTAACAACATGATTGGTTGCCACTGAGGGAGTATTTGCATAAAGGACTCTGATTGGCCAGCATCCAAGAATCCAAGCCTCTTCATTCAAACAACATGATTGGTTGCCACTGAGGGATAATTTGCAAAACTGGCTCTGATTGGCAAGCATTCCAACATTCCAAATCTCAAAGGTGCCAGAGAGAGTACTTTACAAAAAGGCTTCCTTTAGCAGATTTTACAAACTAGGGCTCAGCCTGAATTGACAGTAAAGCTTCCTCTACTTGATTTTCAAGACTAGGCCACAGCCTGATTTGACAGTAAGACTAGGCCCCCAACAATGACAGAACAAGACCACACTTGGCACACCGACCCCCCAAGACCCACTCTACATCCTGGTGCAGTTTGAAGGAGGGTTGACCACAGATGATGGGACTTTGAGTACTTCCACTCACTTCCCAAGACTGCTGCGATCCTCATCCAATGACTGATCAAGACCACACTTGGCACACAGAGCCCCCATGAGCCACTCGACATTCTGGTACTGTTTGGAGAAGATTAAACCATGTACGATGGGACTCGAAGTACCTTCACTAACTTTCTGAGACCACTGCGAGCAACATACATAACTGATAAAGACCAAGCTTGGCACACAATGCCTTTCTCAAATAAGCCGGGCAGCGCCAGGTCCCCTTGCCTCATGACCCACTCTACATCCTGCTGCAGTTTGAAGAAGGATGGACCATGGATGATGGGAGTTGAAGTACCTTTACTCACTTCCCGAGACCGCTGCGACCCTCATCCAATGATAAATCAAGACCAAACTTGGCACACAGAGCCCCTATGACCCACTCTACATCCTGCTGCAGTTTGGAGGAGGATGAACCATGGATGACGGGACTTGCAGTACCTTCAGTCACTTCCTGAAAACAATGCGACCTTCATCCAATGACTAATCAAGACCAAACTTGGCACACAGAGCTCCCATGACCCACTCTACATCCTGCTGCAGTTTGGAGGAGGGTGGACCACAGATGATGGGACTTGCAGTGCCTTCAGTAATTTCATGACACCACTGCAACTCCCAATAATGATGCATCAAGTCCAAACTTGGCAGACAGAGCCTCCATGACCCACTCTACATCCTGGTGCGGTTTGGAGAAGGGTAGACCATGGACGATGGGACTCGCAGTTCCTTTACTAACTTCCTGACACCACTGCGAGCCACATAAATAACTGCTAAAGACCAACTAATACATTTCTGAAATAACCCGGGCACCACCGGGTCCCCAAGCTAGTATTAAAATAAAATATAAATTCACAAAACCATATACCGATAATAAAAAATAAGAACATACACTTAATGAAAGTATGGAAAGATAATATAAATAATGCAAATAATGCAAATAATTAAATATCATATAAGAAATGCACCCAACCGGGACCAACAGAAAGACCCCCAAATGCCATTGGATCACAGTGCCCATCATCCTCGGCAGCTTGTGTTCAAATGGGGAAAAAACATTGTGCTTTTTGCTCCATTTTTATTAAAGCCAATGATGGCCCAAACCCACAAACTGATGCAATTTTTTTTAATTAGAAAAAAGCAATATATTCTTTTGATATTAAAAGAGCGACAACAGGATGAACAGGAGAAGCCGGTCTTTCTTTCTTTCTCAAAAAATTAAAATGAAATGAAACTTTGCACCCGGCGTTCCAGTGTCACAAAATCCAGTGTTTTTAAACCAAATCCGATGACAACAATAATTTAAAAAACACACAAATATATTCTTTCAAAAATAATGATGATAATGCTAAAATAAACCGTCAGAAGGGTCACCATTGCTCACAAGCCGGCGAGATAAATGCCTGGTGGAAAAAATAAATAAATAAGAATAAGAATAAATAATACAAATATATGTCTTATTGAGATAGAAAGATAAATATAATCCAGAAATTGTAGAGTATTTCCCCCAATTTCAAACCACGTTCCTCTAACTCACTGCCTTCCATTCCCAACATGTGGGACTACAATTCCCATTATTCTGCAAGGTGATGGGAATTGTAGTCTAGTCTTCCATTTAGAGAAGAAAATCCTCACTATTGGAGATGTATTTGCCCTGGCTTCCCAACCGCTTCAATGTGTGGGACTACAAATCCCATTGCCCTGCATAATGAATGAAATTTGTAGTCCAGACTCAAATTAAGAGAGGAAATGTCCAATATCTCAGTAACTTTTGCTAGGACTTCCTAACCCCTCGACATGGAGCCACAACTCCCATAATCCTTCATAATGGATGGGATTTGTAGTCCAGCCTCAGATTGAGAGAGGAAATTCCCCAATAGTAATATCAGAGTTACTTCTGCTCTGACTTCCTAATCTCCTCAACAGGTGTGACTACAATTTCCATCACCCTGAAAAATGGATGGGATTTGTAGTCCAGCCTCAGATTCAGAGCAGAAATATCCCAATAATAATAATAACTTAGTTACTTCAGCTTTAATTTCCTAACCTCAATATGTCCTCCTTAACATGTGGGACCACAATTCCCATTGTCTTGCATAAGGTTGAGATTTGTAGTCCAGCCTCAGATTGAGAGAGGAAATGTCTCAATAATAATACGAAGAACAACAACAATATAATGGATGGCAAGAAATGGTGGAGGATGCAGTCTAGGAATGGATGAAGATGGTGGTAATAATAACAATAATTGATGGTATGATAGGGATGCCCTGGCTTCCCAACCCTCTCAACACATTGGACAACAGCTCCCATCCTTCTTGCTGGACAATGGGATTGTAGTCGTCTGCCTTGGATATGGAGAAGACCAAGAGAGAGATATAAGTTGGCCCCAGCTTCCCAACCTCCTTGATAGGTGGGACTACAACCCCCACTGCCCAGCATAAGGATGAGATATGTAGTCTGCCTCAGATGGGGAGAGAAAATGCCCTGATATCTGAGCTCCTTGTGCCCTGGCTCACTCGCCCCCTCCCTCCTGCAGGGCGATGAGCGTTGCAGTCGGGTGGCCGCTCACCGGTAGCGAAGCGCTTCTTGACCAGGGACATCCGGAACCTGCTGCCCAGCAGCTCCACGCTGGCCCCCGAGACGCAGCCCCTCTCGCTGGAGAACTGGGCAGCCACCGGGACCGGGCGGCTGGGGCCCTCCAGGGGTCGCCAACTGGCCGTCAGCCGGCCAGAGCCTAAAAAGGGGTCAAGGAGGGAGGAGTCAGCTGAGCCATGCCCCCCCACCAGACCCCAAGCCCCCCCACCATGCCCCCCTCACCTGAATGCAGGTCCCCCAGCTGCCATTGCAAGCGCTTCTCCTCAGGGTTCCTGCAAAATAAGAGGAGTGGCGGATTGTGGCTCCCATAATCTCAAACGCTCCAGGCTAACGACCCCCTCCCTCCCAGGCAGGCGCTCTGTCACCATTATTATGATCACCATTATTATATCCATCTCCGCCTCGACAGCCCCTCCCATTGCACCCCCCCTCACCAGGTGGCCTTGGGCTGCGGATGGATGTTGGCGGTTGGCTCCTCAATGGGCAGCAGCACCTGGACATTGGTGAGTGTGACTGGAGGAACAGCCAGAGCCCCCGCCGTGTTGTAGCCATAGTCAATGCAGACGCGGGTGGCCTCCGGGTCACAGTCCCAGCTGACTGCCAGCCGCAAGGGAGCCCAGGCCTGGCCTTGCTTCGAAAACTGTGGCCAGAGAAAGAGGGAGGAAGGTTCAGTTATATAGGGATGTGTTGTAGTACAGCCTGAGGCTGATGGGTTCACAGATTATTTAGAGGGGGTTGTGGGATTTCCTGTGGGCCTTCCTGGGGCACAAAGTGATGAAGATTCAAGTTGGAAATGATGGTTCTCTCTGGGAAAAATCTAACTCAGGGCTTCAAGACCAGTCAGAGGAGTCAGAAACTGCAACATTAGATAAGGAGTCGTGCAAAGAACTAAATGATACAGAAAGTTCCCAGGGAAAACACCTGGAGCTACAGAGATCAACAAAAGCTTTCGTTTACAGATTAGAGCAGAAAATAGACAGTGCCAGTCAGAGCGATTATGTGGGAAAGTTGGGGAGAAAATTCGTAGGAAAAGAAATGACTTTATTGTGCTGGTGACTTTGTACACCAGCACAAGGCAGCATTTTAGATTGGTCTTTAATGAAAGTGGGTGATTATGGCCAATGTTTTTATGGACTGAACATTGTTTTAATCCAGAGTGAATGTGTATGGTGCTAATGTAGTTGTATTTTAATGTATTTTTAATGTATTTTAATTGTTGAAGGGTTTTGGGGTTTTATATTGTTATTATGTGGGCATCGAATTGTGCCGTACTGTAAGCCGCTCTGAGTCCCCCCTTGGGGGTTGAGAAGAGCAGGGTAAAATCCCGAAATAAATAAATAGGTGCCGCTTAATTATCAAGCTGTTTACCTAAGGCTTAGTTCAGGCAAGGTAGAGTTTGAGTGAGAAGCTAAGCCTGAGTTCTCTGGCTCTTGTTTCAAGTTAAGCCTCAGTTTTGAATTTAAGTATCTTGCACGGCTCTTTCAGCCGTGGAAGGAGTCAATGTTATTATTACATTATGATATTGTTATTATATTATTGAGTCCCTTCAGAGAGAGAGGCACAGGTGGGAAATAACTACTACTACTACTACTACTACTACTACTACTTATTCTTGTCATCACCACCATTATTGCCATTATCAACGTCATCATTATTATCTTTATTACTCTTGTTATTGTAATTATTATTAATAGCCCAACTTACCTGTCCGAACGCATCTCTCCTTACGAACCTTCCAGGACTTTAAGATCATCTGGGGAGGCCCTGCTCTCTGTCCCGCCTTCGTCACAAGCACGGCTGGCGGGGACGAGAGAAGGGCCTTCTCAGTGGTGGCACCTCGGCTATGGAACGCACTCCCTAAGGACATCAGATCGGCCCCCTCCCTTTTAACATTTTGGAAGAGAGCTAAACCTTGGTTTTTTGAGCAGGCATTTGCAAATACAGTGTAACAGACATAGGAAATGGATTGGTTTAATGATTTGATTGGGCGATGTTTTAACGAGGAGACTCTAATGATACATGGTTTTATTGACTCTTTTATGGCTTTATTATTCAATTGTTTTATTATATTGAAATTGTATTTTATGGTCTTGGTACTAACTGTAAACCGTCCCAAGTTGCCTGCGGGCTGAGAGGGACGGTCTATAAATGCAGTAAATAAATAAATAAATATTCATCATTATTATGTCATTATTATAAATATTACAATTAATATCATCATTACTATTATTGCCATTGTCATTATTATTAATAATCACCATCATTCTTATTATTCTTACTCTTATCATCATTTTTTAAAAAAATATTTTTATTGTTTTATCATTATCAACACAATATTATACAATGTCTATTTACAGCAGATTCATGTTATTCATTTCTAGGTACAATACTTCAATCTTTAGCATCTGCCATTATGTTTTCTTATACATTTTTGTATCCTCACCGCTGTGCTCCCTCCCCGCCATTGCTTTTACATATCATTCGTCCAAAAATTTCATTTCTTCTTGTGGAGGTAACCTTCCTCCTTTCCTTCTTCTTTTTCAATAAATTTTCTCCATACCTCATAAAAATCACTTTGTTTCCATATACCTCTTTTTACTTTTAATATACATGTTAACTTGTCATTTATTGCCAGTTTCCATACTTCCTTGTACCATTCCTCTATTTGTATATTTATTTCTTTTTTCAAGTTCCTTGCTATAAGCAGTCTTGCTATTGTTAATAGGTTTGTTATCGCATCTTTATCCTTTTTTTTCCAATTGTATACTATTATATAATGATAATAAAGCTATACTAGGACTTCTTTCTATTTTAATATTCATTATATCTTCTATTTCTTTAAATACTTTCGCCCAAAATTTGCTTACATATTTACATTGCCACCACATATGTATGTATGTTCCTGTTTTCTTGGCATCCTCTCCAACAGTTTTCGAGTAGTTTTTATTTATATTTGCCATTCTTACTGGTGTAAGGTACCATTTCCATATTAATTTATAATAATTTTCTTTAATCCTTATTGATAAATTTTTAAGATGTCTTTGTCTCCACAATTGTTGCCACTCTGTTTCCTTTATTTTTATCCCTAAGTCTTCTTCCCAGACCTCCTTAAGGGTGTTATTTTTGTTTTCCCTTCCTTTATTTCAATTATTATCTTATATATTTTACTAGTTATTCCTTTCAAGTTTTCATGCTCTTCTACATCCCTCCCATTTTGTATTATTTGTTCAAATTGGTTGACCTTACTTCCTTTTTATTGTTTTTTAGCCAATTTTTAAACCATTGTTCTAATTGTATACAATGGAACCATGTCAGTTTTATTTCTCTAAATTCTTCCATAATCATTTCCTTCTTCGTTCCTACTTTTATCCAATCCCCCATTTTATCTAAAAAAAATTCCCTTAACTTTTTATCCATTATTTGTTTTAAATTCTTTGGAAATTTCTTTTCCATTACGATTGGGGTTATTACTGATCCATCCGTTATTAACATTCTCCTGTATTTATTCCACACTTCTAATATATTACTCAACATTGGATTTCTAATTTCCCTAATTTCTTTCCTCGTGAATTGTTTAAAAATATATTCCATATTTCTTCTTCCACTTTTCCTGAGTAATTTCTTAGCCATTCTACCCCATCTTTTTTAATCATTCCTTCTATAACCAGTCTCAATCTACTCGCTTCATAATATTTTTTAATGTTAGGGAGTGCTAAACCTCCTTCTTTTTGCGATTTATACCATAACTGTTTGTTTAGTCTATTTCTTTTACTATTTATTTTATTTATTTATTTATTTGTTCCATCTTGTATTCCGCCCCTCCCCGCAGGCTCGGGGCGGATAACATCACAAAACTCGGCAGGCATGTACATCCATGTCGCCATACAATAAAATGCAACATAAAACATACAATAAAACAAAATACAATAGGTCCCGAGATTAAAATTATGTACATGCCATGGCATCCCTGAACCAGGGTGCTGATTAGGAAGATGAGTACATTCGGCTTACTCGCCTAGCCGAAGGCCAGTCTGAACAGGGCGGTCTTACAAGCCCTGCGGAACGGGATGAGCTCCGTGGCAGCTCGGACATCGTCCGGGAGAGAGTTCCAGAGTACCGGAGCCGCCACAGAGAAAGCCCTTTGCCTGGTAGCAGACAGGTGACAGGCGCGGACCGATGGAATCAGGAGCAAATTCGACTCCTCAGAACGTAGTGATCTCGGGGGAATGTATGGGGCAAGGCGGTCCCTCAGGTACGCAGGCCCTAGGCCGTGTAGAGCCTTAAAGGTTAACACCAACACCTTGAAGGCAATTCGGTACTCAATAGGCAGCCAGTGCAGCTGCCGGAGGATGGCGTGATGTGCTCCCTTACCGACGTTCCCGTCAGCAAGCGAGCAGCGGCATTCTGCACTAGCTTGAGTTTCCGAACTGTCGCCAAGGGAAGGCCAACGTAGAGGGCGTTACAGTAGTCTAATCTCGAGATGACCGTCGCTTGGATCACCGTGGCCAGGTCGTCCCTGGAAAGGTAGGGTGCCAGTCGCCTAGCCTGTCGTAGGTGGAAAAATGACGCCCTGCTGGCCGCGGAGACCTGGGTCTCCATGGTCAGCAGGGGGTCCAGGTGGACACCTAGGCTCTTAACAACAGGCGACGGGCTAAGCCGTTCGCCGTCCAGGGTAGGCAACCGGCACTCATCCCGCCCAGGTCGACCAGGCCACAAGATCTCCGTCTTCGACGAGTTCACCTTCAGCCGGCTAGCCCGCAGCCAACCAGTCACGGCCTCTAGGCACTGATGGAAACAATCGGGTACGGTGTCCGGCCTGCTACCATTGCAATATTTATTTATCATTTGTTGCCATCTGTTTAGTTCTTCCTCTGTAATTTGAAGTGGCAGCATTCTAAATATGAAGTTTATCTTTGGGAGTATTTTCATTTTTACTAATGCTATCTTTCCAAACCAAGATAGATGTATACTGTCGTACTCTGTTAATTTTTTTTAACCTCTTTTCTCCAAATAATTTTTATTAACAAATTTTTATGTTTATAAGACTTACATCATCACAACCGGGAGGGGAGGGAGGGGTAAAAGGAAGGGTAGGAATACAAAGGGGTATTTGACTTCCATTCTCCTTTTGCACTAAATATACATTTTCATCATTAAAAACTATTTCAATCCCGAGACATCTCCTTTGCTCTTCTTAACTTTTTAATTAACGACAGCGTTCCTTTCTTTGTTTATATCTTCTGTCGATATTCTTCTATCAAGGCCCAATCTGTCTTTCTTACACCTTTACCATGGTTATATCGTAACCAATATGTTAATTCGTCCATATCTCGTATCTCTATAATTTTAATTAGCCATTGCTCTTTTTGTGGGGAGGAGATTTTGTTTCCATAATTTAGCAAACACCATTCTTGCGGCTGTTGAGAGGAACACAAAGAGCTTTTCCAAATTTTCATCTGGAAATGTTTCTTGTTCTATCAGTCCTATCAGATAAAGTTCCGGTCTCATTTTGAATTCTATTTGTAACATTTTCTTACATTCCTCATGTATCATTTGCCAGTATTCTTTTACTTTAGGGCAGGTCCACCATGTATGAAAAAAGGTACCTTCCTGCTTCTTACATTTCCAACACCTGTTTCCCACATTTTTATACATTGTACTTAATTTCTTGGGGTTATGTACCACCGATGTAGCATTTTAACCAGTTTTCCTTTAAATCTGTTGCATATGTCATCTTCATTTGTTTAACCCAGATCTTCTCCCATTCTTTCAGTTGGATTGGTCTCCCAATGTTTTGCGCCCATTTAACCATTGAATTCTTGACTACCTCTGTTTCAGTTGCCCAGTTTAGTAGTAAGGCATAGATATTTGATACCGTTTTCTTTTGTGTTTTCATAATTTTGTCCCAGGGTCTATCAGTATCACTAAAACCTTTAGTCACATCAATATTAAACTGTTCTCTTAGTTGGAAGTAATGGAGCCATCGAACATTACTAAATTTCCTCGTTATTTCTTCTTGTGATTTCAGTTCAAAATAGGATCCTTTTTTTTGTATAACGTCCTTATACTTAGGCCACTCGGTCCAGCCCAGCAGTCGTCTTTGATTCGCCTCTAGGGGTGAGAGCCAGGACGGTGTCTTGTCATAGAAGAAATTTTTATATTTATTCCAAACTTTTATCACGGAGGAACTAATGAAGTGGTTTCCGAAATTTTTTTCCTTTTGAGTTGCTCCATACCATAGGTAGGAGTGCCAGCCTTTACGTAGGTCGAATCCTTCTAACGTTAAAATTTTCGTTCGTTTTAACAGAGTCCAATCTTTCACCCATGATAGTACACAGGCCTCATAATATAACTTTAGATCTGGAAGGGCAAAGCCTCCTTTTCTCTCTGCATGATCATTACATTATAGTTGATCCTTGGTTTCTTGCCATTCCAAACAAAACTCATAATTTCCTTTTTCCATTTTTTAAATATGTCCATATTCTAATTATCGGCAAATTCTGAAAAAGGTATAACATTTTTGGCAGCAAGTTCATTTTGACAGCTGCAATTCTCACTAGAAGTGACAGGTTCGCATTTTTCCATTTTCCTAACTCCTTTTTCATCTTCTCCCATTGTTCAGTATAATTATTTTTTAGTAATTGTAGATTTCTTGCTGTCAACCAAATCCCTAAATATTTGATCTTCGAGGTAATTCCAATTCCAATTTTTCTTGCAATACTAACTGGTCCTGTTTAGTAATATTCTTTGTTAAAATTTTCGTTTTATTCCTGTTCAATTTGAATCCTGCTACTTCTCCATACTCCTCAATTGTCTCCAACCATTTCACAATATTCTTTTTAGGATCTTCCACGATGCAAATCACGTCATCTGCAAAGGCCCTTATTTTATAAATTTCTTTATCGATCTTCAGACCTTTCAATTCTTCCTGGCCTCTAATTTTCTTCAATAAGATCTCTAAGGCGAAGACAAAGATCAACGGGGAAAGCGGGCATCCTTGCCTGGTTCCTTTTTCTATCTTAAATTCTTCAGTTGCCGTCCCATTTATCCAAATCCTCGCCTTCTGTTTTTGATATATTGCATCTATTGCATTCTGGAATTGAAATCCTGTATCTAATTCCTTAAATAATAGTTTGAAAAAGTTCCAGTTCAAATTGTCAAATGCTTTCTCCGCATCAATTGATAGCAGGGCCAGTTGCTGTTGATGATGAGTTTCATAGTATTCAATTACATCCACGATCACTCTGAGATTATCCTTAATATTTCTGTTTGGCAGGAATCCATTTTGATCTTCGTCAATCCATTCTGCAATTCTTTAAACCTATTCGCCAAAATTGCTGCAAAAATTTTATAATCAGTATTCAACAATGAGATGGGTCGATAATTTCTTATATCTGTCGAATCTGTTCCTTCTTTTGGGATCATTACAATGTCTGCTGTTCTCCATGTGTCCGGTAGGACTTTCATTTGTAATGCTTGATTCATTATTACTTTTAAGATAGGAATGGTTTCTTCTTGAATAACTTTATAGAAACATGCCGTATATCCATCTGGGCCTGGTGCTTTATCATTCTTCATATTTTTGATTGCTCTCTTGATTTCTTCCTCTGTTATATCTTTATTAAGATCGAATCTTTGTTCTTCTGTTAATTTATTTAATTTCATTTTACTGAGGTATTCGCCTATTTTGCCTTCACATATATTTTCTTCTGCATATAGTTGTTGGTAAAAAATTTTGAACTCATGTCTTATCCGCACATCTTCCGATATTGTTTTCCCCCCCACATTAATTATAGCAATTTGTTGGGATTGCTTCTTTTTCCGAAGTCTTCTTGCCAACCATTTCCCAATTTTATTTGCATTTTCAAAAGAGGATTGTTTAACATATTTCATCTGTTTCGCCATTTGTTCCATTTCCAGGTGGTGTTTCTCCTTTCTTATCATTTCTAATTCCTTTGGTATCTTCTTATTTCCTGGATTTCTTTTTAACTTATCTTCTAATTCCTTCAGTTTCTCTTCTATTTTAGTTAATTTTTGTCTCCTCTCTTTATTCCTTTTCGAATTATGTTGGATCAAGTGTCCTCTCATCACCGCTTTGAAGGCATCCCAAACTACTTGTATGGGGGTTTCTTCTTTTATATTCTGTTCAAAATATTCTTTAACCTTTTCTCTATATGCTGCCATATCTTCCGGTCGCTTCAATAGGTTTTCGTTCAGTCGCCACTTCCTTGTCCCTCTCCTCTGATTGATTATCGTTGTCAAGGCACCGTGATCTGAAACATCCCGTGCATGGATGCTTATCTTTTCCACTTTTGTTAAAAGAGTCTTTGAAGCCCATACCATATCTATTCTTGACCAGCTGCTGTGGCGGGCAGAGTAGAAAGTATAGTCTTTCTCATTGGGGTGGCGTAGTCTCCATATATCCTCCAGATCATATTCTTTCATCCACTTGATGAGGCTATCGGGTAGTGTACTTCTATCTTCCTGGTTCGGTTTTCTTGTTACTCTAGATTTATCCATATATTTGTCCATTACTCCATTGAAGTCTCCTAAAACTATGAGATGGTCACCTTGTTCATTATTAATTTTCTTTTTAAGGGTTTCCACAAACTTTTTCTTAGATGCATTTGGGGCGTAGATATTACAAATTATGATACTCTCCATTCCTACTGTTATCTTAACCGCCAACATTCTTCCGTCTTCGTCCCTAAACAAGAACTGTGGGTTTAATTTCTCATCAATGTAGGTTGCGACCCCTCTCTTTTTCCGGGCTGAAGCGAAAAATACCTTTAATTTTTGCTGGGTTAAGTGGGATACGTGTTTCTGTTTAATATGTGTTTCTTGTAGCGCCACAATATTATAATTTCCATTCTTAATTTGGTTAAAAATTTGTTTTCTTTTATTGGGAGAGTTTAAACCATTCACATTGTTGCAGTATATTTTCAATTGCTGTACAAAGCTAGCCATCTCGAGATGTAAATAATGTATTGTCTATATCTAAATCGAGTTTCTCTTCTTCTTCTGACTCATCCTCTTCCCCCTCCTCTAATTCTTCTTCTAATCCTCCCGGTGGGTCCATGGACGCTGAGAACGGGCAGCCGCCCTCAGACTCGGGCGTATTGTAGCGTTTCCTTTTGCCTTTTTATCTTTTTCAAGTGAACTGAGAGGGGTCCTGATCTTCCTTTCCTTTTCCAACCTCCTATAAAAATCTTTCGCCTTCTCTTCTGACGTCAACCAAATCTTCTCCTCTTTATAAGTTACCATTATCCCTTCTATCCGTTCCCATCTAAATCTAATATTCAAATTCTTTAGTTCTTTGGTAAGGAAAAAATATTTCCTTCTCCGGTTTAACATAGAAATCGGGAACTCCCGAAAGGACCATCACTTTCGAACCTTTAAGTTCGACTGGCTTACGTTTGCTTTTCTCCACACATCTTCCCTGAATCTTTTGCGTATTAGATTCACGATCACATCTCGGGGGGTTTTATTTTTCTTGGAGTAATTTGTTTGAATTCTGAAGGTCTTGTCCACCTCTCTGTCTATTTCACTCTCCTGCATTTCCATTATTTTTGCGATCAACGAGATCACTGTCTCTCTAATATTCTCTCCATCCTGTTCAACCAGGTTTCTAAGCCTCAGCTGGTGCTCCATTTCACTGGATTCCAACCTCTCTTGTGTTTTTCTGCCAGTAAATTTTTCTTTTCTATATTCTCTACTTTCTTTTCTAACTTCTTCTGGGTTTTCTCCATTTTGCCTTGGTCGGTTTTTATTTGGCTGATATCCTGCAATGCCTCTGACACTTCTTTTTTCATCACTCTCAATCTTCTTTCAACTCTTTTTCATTGATGACATCTCATCCTGTGTGACTTTCTGTTGCGTTTCATGTTTCTCAGCTAATTTTTGTAATTTATCTTGTTTCTCCACTAATTCATTCTGTTTCACTGCCATCTTTTGAATATCTTTCTGGATATCTCTTAACAACTCCTTTAACCCTCCCTCTTCTGGTCCTTGACCAGAGAAGGAGCCTCTTCTCGGTAGTGCCTTGAAGTCTTTTCCATCTTTCCCTTTGGCTCCTGCCATCTCCTTTCCCCTTATTTGTTCCTCAATTACTTGGGAGAATTTCTACTCCACCTTCCTTAATCAATTAGTCAATTAATTTTATCACCTCTAGAGCAAATTCTTTAAAAAACTTTCAATTCTTAATTAATTACTCCCTCTCTCAATTCATCAACACAGAACCTCTGTTCCGATCTTCATTCAAAATTTCATTAGGGCATTAAGGCATTAAACAATTCATTAAATCATCAAATTGAATCATCAAATTGAATCTTCAGATCAAATTAATAATTATATTGTAATCCCACTTCCTTCCCCTTAGACCTCAAGGCAGTTCCCTCCCCAGTCAGATACTTCCCTTATTTCTTCAGTTAATTTACTCGTTGCTTAACCCAATCATATAATTACTTTTATTAGTCTGAGTCTTGATTGTGTTAATTAACTCAAACCTCGCGAAAGTCCCTCTTTGCGTTCCTTCCCGAGTTGATTCCCACTGCCTTTAAAGTGTTCAGTGTTCAGCACTTGCAGGGTTCGCCAAACTCTCTCCCGTGGCCTTTCTTTCAGCTCGCTGCTTAATATCCCCGGAATTCGTCTACTTCTCGTCCAGGTCCCGTCGTACTCGTCTGCTTCTCTTCCCGGTCCGTCGGCCCCGCACCCTCGTTCTCGTCTCCCGTCCCACTCGATCTTCTCAAGGGTTGCCTTCTCCGTCTACTTCTCGTCCTCGATCTCGCTATGGATAGCTTTTTTATTTACTTATTTCCTTCTCCAACTTTGTTCTGCACTTTTCATTGATCTATGGTTTCAAAAGTCTATGGACCTTACTTCTTCCTGGATCCGGTTTCTGGTTTCCGGTTCCACCGCGGCACTGTCCCCCTTCCTTAACTTCCTTCTCCTTCCGGTCCTCCACGCTCCACTCTCTGGTAGTGTCTCTTTGTTCCCCTTCCAACTCCTTCCGGCTTCTTCCGCCCATGCGGTCTCTTACCAGGAGGAGCTTTGGAGGCTACGGAGGTGCTGTTCACTGTTTACAAGAAGGAGGCGGGTAGACAAAACAATCTCGAGCCAAGGTCAGTGCCATCTTGAAAAAACTTTTCCTTTCTTTTCCTTCTTCTTTATCCCGGCCCGTAGTTTGCTCTTGCCTTATTTTACTAATCGTATAGTCTCTTTTGGTTCCTCAATTTCCCGCTTTTCCACCTTTCTTCTTCCCCTCTCCGGCAATGGCTTTATGGGTGTCTATGTTTCTCCCTTAGTCAATCAATCTTAAAGTCTTAAAGCTTCACTTCCAAATTTATTTATTCTATTCCATGGAAGGGTCAAGTCGCTATTCAACTTTTGATCCTCGTGGGCTTCTGCTGTTAAATCCACCCTTTCTTGGGCGATGTCCCCTTAGTGCAAAATTACGAATCTTTCAATTATCTTTGAGAGACTTACGATTTCCCTCTTTCTTTCCGTTTTTCTTCTAAGTTGAGTGAGCGCCGGGTAGTTTATGGTGGGGTTTCCCCCTCCTTCCCGTCCTCGGTCCGCTCGCCGCGGTCTACCCCCGCACCCTCTAGCCCCCCTCCTTAAGGGATGAGGACTTTGAGGGCACCAGGAGGACCAGCTGGCTTCGCGCCACTAGATCCCCTCGATCCGGGATCTGTGGGGGGACAATCCTGTCCTCCAGACCTCTGGAACGGGTGGCTTGCTCAGGAGCTAGAGCAAGTCGTGCCTGCCCCAATGGACGCTGCACCGGAAGTCCTCCTTTAACCTCTTTTCTCAATGCTACTACATTTACCTCTTCCATTTCTTTTAAATCTTTTGTTATTATTACTCCAAGGTATTTTAATTTGTTCTTTAATCTAATTCCCATTTTTCTTTGTTCTGTAAAATCTTTTTCTTCTTTCTTTGTATAATTAAATAGCATCATTACTGACTTATTCCAATTAACTTGTAGACCCGTTGATTCCCCAAATTTCTCTAGATGTTCCTTTACTTTATCCATTTTACCTACTATATTTTCAATAAATAACAATGTATCATCTGCAAATAGGCTCACCTTCTGCTTTTCCTTTATTCCCACCCCTTCTAAGTTTTTATCATTCCTAATGGCATTTGCAAATAGTTCTATCACCATCGCAAACAGAATTGGTGATAGAGGGCATCCTTGTCTTGTTCCCCTTGTCACTTTTATTTCTTTTGTCACCCCATCATTTATATTTACAACTGCTGAATTTCTTGAATAATATTGTTCTAGTAAACCTTTTATTCTACTTCCCATTCCAAATTTGTTCATAATCTCGCTTAAAGCCCGCCATTCCACACAATCAAAAGCTTTAAATATATCTAATGATAATATCCCTACTTTTAAATTCCTCTCTTGAACCACACACATTTTATTTAGTACTTTCCCTATCAAGTTTGACATTTGTCTTCCTTTTACAAACCCACATTGGTCTTTTTTTATATACTTATACATACATTTGTTCATTCTATTGGCTATTATAGCAGATAGAATCTTCGCATCTTGGTTAACTAGTGATATGGGCCTATAGGACCCTGGGTCTGTTAAATCTCTATCGGGTTTTGGTATTAATATTATTAATGACTTCCTCCAATATTATTAATGACTTCCTCTTATCATCATTATTGCTATTATTATTGTCATTATTTTCATCATTATTACTATAATTGTTATTATTATCCCCATATATTTTTTTTGTCGTGTCAGGAGCGACTTGAGAAACTGCAAGTCACTTCTGGTGTGAGAGAATTGGCCATCGGCAAGGACATTGCCAAGGGGATGCCCGGATGTTTTTTGATGTTTTACCATCCTTGTGGGAGGCTTCTCTCATGTCCTTGCATGAGGAGCTGGAGTTGATAGAGGGAGCTCATCCATGCTCTCCCCGGATTCGAACTTGTGACCTGTCGGTCTTCAGTCCTGCCGGCACAGGGGTTTAACCCACTGTGCCACCGGGGGCTCCTATTATCCCCATTATCACTATTAAAATAAATATAATTATCATTACTTTGTCATTATTAATACTAGAATTCATTATTACCCTCATTATTATTACCATTATTAATATTACTATAATTGTCATTATTATTGTCATTATTAATACTATTGTCATTAATACTGTTATTGTCATTATTATTACTGTTATCCCCTGCTTGAGACTGAAGGGAGGGTCACCTGAGGAGGGAGGACTGCTAATGTATCCAATGAGGGCAAAGAAAGGGTCAGTTATGGAGTGATAACCGCTAGCTTACCTGGTATCTGAGCAGCGTGACGTTGTAGTAAGGGGCCCCTGGGGAGTGGTCAGCCTGCCGTTGGAGCTGAGAAGTCAAGGCGGCCATGTTGAGCCAGAAGTCCCGGCTAGAGGGGTCGCTCTGGGAGGGGTCGCTGGCCGGATGGAGAAAGGAGAGCAGGGTGAGGCCATTGCGAGGTTACTGTGGCTGACAACACTCTCTATCAACGGCTGCTTCTTTACCTGAAGAGGAGGTCAGGGCTGGGCAGGAAGTGGTCAATGGCTGTCGTCCAGAGGAGGCGGAAGCTCAGAACTGGGGCTGAAGGGCAGCCATTGAAGGCGCGCAGGATCCCCGCTGGAAAGGACATGGTCATCTCCCCCGTGACCTTGACCAGGCAGCTGCAGGGAGGGGATTTTGTGCCATTCTTAACTATTGTCATGATGATGATGATGATGATGATGATTATTGTGCTTCTTCTGACCTGTCGGGACTGTGGCCCTTGAAGAAGGCATGGACATATTCAGTGAAGGCGGTGGCCACTGGGAGCCCACCCTGGGAGCCTGGCACCACTGGGGAGGGGCCCCTCGACAAGCCTGGAAAGAAGGAAAGAAAGAATGAAAGAATGAAGCGGAAGAAGGAAGGAGTGGAAAGGACACTTCACCCGACGTGACTCACCGATCCTGGGCTGAGTGGCCATAAAGAAGGCCTGTTCGGTGGCACTTGGGGGGCCCGAAAGGCTCCAGAGTGGGGAGGGGCTCAGGGACTGGGGCTGCAAGAAAAAAATAAAAGGAGGGAGGTCAAAGATCAGGGGGTGACTGACCCCATCCGATGCCCCCCTCCCCTCCCAAGCTGGCCGTTGCTCACTGTCTCGCTGGCCAGGCAAACGGCCGGAATGGCCGAGGGGCACTTGGAGCGGGGGCGGTGTGGGGGGGCCACCATGGAGCCCACGGCGGGTGACCCTGGCAAGGCGGATAAGAATAATAATAATGATGATGATAATAATAATAATGATAATGTGTTGTCGAAGGCTTTCAAGGCTGGAATCACTGGTTTGTTGTGAGTGTTCCAGGCTGCCTGGCCATGTTCCAGAGGTATTCTCTCATGACGTTTTGCCTGCATCTATGGCAGGCATCATCAGAGGTTGAGCGATCTGTTGGAAATTAGGACAGTGGAGTTTATATATCTGTGAAATAATGTCCAGGGTGAGAGAAAGAACTCTTGTCCGCTTGAGGTAGTTGTGAATGTTTCAGTTGGTCACCTTGATTAGCACTGAATGCCCTATCAATTTCTAGGTCTGGCTTCTTACTGCCCGGGAGAATCCTTTGTTGAGAATTGTTAGTTGGCCCTGATTGTTTCCTGTCTGGAATTCCCATTTTTGAGTATTTCTCTTTATTTACTGGCTGACTTCTCTGGTTGGATTAGTCTGCAGTGCCTTTCATGTTCCTTGACACGTCTGCGTTTGGTGGTCCCTCTGGAGACTTCTCGTCCACTACTCTATGATATCCGGTAGACTCCTGCAGAGGGGAGAGGATCCCTCTTGGCCTTTGCTGAATGTAGCATTTGTTGAATGTTCTTGGTAGGTCTATAGCAGGGGTCAGGAACCTATGGTTCGGGAGCCAGATGTGGCAGATAATAAATCACTCCCTGGAGCAGGGAATTTTCCCGGATGTCTTGAAAGAAGCCTCGGTCCGCCCACTCTTGAAAAAAGCCAATCTGGACCCTGCGATGCCAGCAAACTACCGTCCCGTCTCAAACCTCCCGTTTCTCAGTAAGCTGATCGAACGCGCGGCAGCAACCCAGCTACAAAACTTCCTTGAGACATCAGAGGGCTTGGACCCCTTTCAATCTGGGTTCCGCCCCGGGCACGGGACCGAGACCGTCCTGGTGGCCATCTCGGACGATATCCGCTGCCAACTAGACAAGGGAGGCTCAGTAGTTCTAGTATTGCTGGACCTTACCGCCGCATTCGACACGGTGGACCATGATCTGCTGATACGACAACTTGCCGCCATAGGGATACAAGGAACAGCTTTAGCTTGGCTTAACTCCTTCCTGCGCGGACGTAGTCAGCGAGTTGAATGGCTAGGCCAAACATCTAGGAAATCTCCTCGAGTGCGGAGTGCCCCAAGGCGCCATATTATCACCAACGTTGTTTAACATCTATGTTCGGCCGTTGGCTGGTATAGCCCGAAGCTTCGGCCTAGGGTGCTAACAATATGCCGATGACACCCAGCTCCTACTGAAACTGGAGCCTGGCGCAACTTCGGTGCCCGAAAACTTCACTCGAGGCCTAGAAGCAGTGACAAAATGGCTCCGCGCCCACAAACTCAAAATAAATCCATCAAAGACGGAGATCTTATGGCCGGGCCGCCCAGAACCACCTTTCTCGCTGCCCCCCTTGGAAGGGGAACCGCTGATTCTGTCCCCCTCAGTAAAAAAAAGCCTTGGTGTTATCCTGGACTCCAAATTGTCGATGGAGGCCCAGGTTGCCTCCACGAGCAAAAGGGCCTTCTTCCACCTGCGCCAAGCGAGACAATTGGCGCCCCCTATCTTCCGACAGGAGCTAGCTACAGTAATCCATGCCACGGTTACATCAAGGCTGGATTACTGTAACGCTTTGTATGTAGGTCTACCCCCGGTCACTAACCCGCAGGCTCCAGATTGTGGAGAACGCGCCGCCAGGCTTCTCACAGGAACATCGATGAGATGCCACATTACACCATCTCTGCAGCGCCTGCACTGGCTGCCCGTTGAGTATAGAGCCTTACACAAGACCTTGACCTTGGCTTTCAAAGCCCCTACGGGCCGGGGCCCAACATACCTAAAAGACCGCTTGCTGATGCCTGCTTACTCAAGGACCCCGCGGCCAGCAAACAAGAACCTTCTTCACGTACCAGGCTTGAAAGAGGCCCACCTGGAGACCACGAGACGGAGATCGTTCTCCGTTGGGCCCCCGTTCTTTGGAACTCGATGCCACCGGACCAGAGAGCCTCCCTCGACCTGCCCCAGTTCCTGACCGCTCTGAAGACCTGGCTATTTAGGAAAGCCCATGGTTAATGCAGAACCAGGAACTCAAATACCGAGCCTGGCCCCTGCATTTAACCACTGAATATTTTAATCTAGTTTTAAATACTCTATTTTAATTGTGGAATTTGTTGTGTGTAAGTCGCCCGGAGCACTAACGTGGAGGGCGACTCAGAAATAATAAAGTCAGTCAGTCAGTCAGTCTTTTCATGATTGCATCTGGCTCTCCAGAGCAGCCCGGGCCTCGGTTTCCCAGCGAGGAGTGGCGCAAATGCACCGCGACTGCCGCTTCCACGCCGCCATCGCCGCCTCTTCCTCATCCCCCGCTGCTCTCAGGGCCCTGTGCCCTCTTCGCTGGGGATGGTGGAGCCCGGCGGAGGCGCCTCGTACTTGTCTTCCTCTTCGTTCTCCGCCACAACCCTCGGGGAAGGCGGGCTGGCCCTGGCGCCGCGGACCTGGCCTTGATGTCCCCGGGGCACGCCCAGCTCATCGCCCTCATCATCGGGCAGCTCAAGAGGGACTGTCTCACTGACGGGACTGTCTCACTGACGTCAACACCAAGGTCCGCCTTGGCCCGGCACCCTCCCCCTTCCTTCCTTTTTCTTCCCTCTTTTCTTTCATTCTTTTTCCTCCCTCTCTCCCTACCTTCTTTCCTACCCCCTCTTCATTCCTTCCTTCCTCTTCCATTCTCTCCTTCCTTTTCCCTCTCTCCCCTTCCTTCTTTCCTCCATTCTCCCTCTTCCTTCCTCTCCCTCCCTTCCTTTCTCCTTTCACCTTTCCTTCTCTCCTTCCTTTTCCCTCCCTCTCCCTGTTGGGTTTCTTCCCTGACTGCACAAGTCTCCAGTCCTCAATGAGAAGAAGTTAGCCTAGATAGGTTAGAGTGAGGGATTCCTTCACCCATTGCCTCTAGCAGCTTACCTCAAGAAGGGGTTTAGAAGGGGGGTTGTTTCTATTCACCTTGCATGCCAATCTTCACCCCTTTCACTGCTATGAATGTAAACCTTTAGAAAAGGTAACTTCCTGTTATGCAAGGCCTTTTGTCCTATTGATTAGGCTGGCCATGCGGCAGTCTCCATTTTTCTGTATAGTTCTGCTTCTGCTTCTTTAGAGAGAGGAAGCATCATGCACTCTCTGAGGCAAGATGTAATAGTAACTTTTGTTATTTTTTTCTTTTCCCCCCCCTTAGTGGATAGCTTAGCAAAGCTAGTTAGCTCCAAGTAAGCTTTCCTAACCTGATTGGATTTCTCTATTTACAATAAATACTTTTGTTTTGATCCTATGACTTGTGGATCTGCAATCCAGTTCAATCCTCTTAAATGGGACTCAATCCTGACTCACTGCATGTAAGGTTCTGTTGCATATGAATCTTGCATTCTGCACTCTGCTATATTTTTGGTGGAATCGCCTCCAAGGAGGGTTATTTTTGAGCCTAGCAGCTCTTGATTCCCAACACTCCCTTCTTTCCTCCATTCTTCCCCCCTCCCCCTTCCTTCCTTCCTTCCTTCCTTCCTTCCCTTCCTTCCTTCCTCCATTCTCCCTCTCCCTCCCTCTTCCTCCCTCCCTCCCTCCCTCCCTCCTCCCTCCCTCCCTCTTCTATTGTTTTCCCCCAAGTCTTTCTTTCCTTCTCCTTCCTTTCTTTTCACTTCCCTCTCTCCCCCTTTTCCCTTCTTTTCTCTTCATTATTTTACTTTTTCCTCACTCCCTTTCCTTTCTTTTCCCCACCCTTTCCTTTCCTTTCCTCCCTTCCCATTTCCTTCTTTCTTTTCCCCTCCCTGTCTCTCTCCTGCTTTTCTTTTCTTCCTTTTCCATACTTCATTCTTCTTTTGTTTCTTCCTCTCCCCCTCCTTCCTTTATTTTCTCTGTCTGCTTGTCTGTCTGTCTTTCTTTCTTTCCCTCTTCCATCTTCTCTTCCTTCCCAGAGTCCTAAGCATGCCTTTTGCAGAGTCAGGCCTGAAGTGTCACGTCATTCTGCCGGGGGAATCCTTTTCTCATAATATGTACGTATATACTCACATGTAGGTGAATTCAGTCTTAAAATATATTATATATATTATATGGCTCTCACTGAAATAAATTTCCAAATATTTTGCTTTCATGGCTCTGAGTAAAAAAGGTTCCTGACCCCTGGTTTATAGATTGTTTGGAGGTTGTCTTTCTTCCTCAGCTTCCCTCTGCAGCCACTGGTTCCCTTGATGTACAACAGTCATTCCCAAAGTGGTTGCTACTGCCCCCTGAGGGTTGCTGGAGCGATCCAGGGGGGCGGTGATGGCCACAGGTGCATTTGGGGGGCAATGAATCACTGTAAGGGGATGGTGAAAGCACGACGCCTCCCTTGCCTCCCTCACGCTCTTGCCGGCCAGCAAGGGAGTAAGGCAGGCGAAGGCAGCCTTCGCACAAAGCCTGACTTGTGCGACACCTCCCTCGCCTCCCGCCGGCCGGCAGGGGCGCGAGGCAAGCAAAGGCAGCCTTCGCACAAGGCCTGGCCTTCCTCGTCACTCCCTCGCCTCCTTCGCGCTCTCGCCGGCTGGCAAGGGCACAAGGCAGGTGAGAGCTCTTTCGCGCCAGCTGGAAGCCGGCTCCATGTAAGTCCAGGCTGCATGGGGGATCTTCCCACACCCGGCTCTCACCGTCTGCCGGACTTGCCGGAGGCACGAGCCTCCCTGTCCGATCTGGGCACCAAACAGCAACTCCCAAATGTCAAGGTATATATTTCCCCCCAAAAAATCTCCAGTATTTTATGTTGGTCATGGGAGTACTGTATGTCAGGTTTGGATCGATTCCATGATTGTTGGGAGTTCAGAAACCCTCTGATGAATATAATCAATGGCTCCCTTGAACAAGGAGTTTTCCCAGATGGGCTTAAAGTGGCAGTAGTCCGCCCCCTGCTGAAGAAGCCGAGCTTAGACTCCTCAGTTCCTGCCAATTACCACCCAGTCTCAAATCTTTCGTTTATAGCAAACTCCCACAAGATAATTGAGCGGGTGGTAGCGGGGCAGCTCGAGCAATTCTTGGACAACACAGCTGGTTTAGACCCCTTCTAGTCCAGTTTCCGTTCTGGGCATAGGACCGAGACTGTTCTGGTTGCCATCACAGACCAGCTCCGTTGCCAGCTTGACTGAGGCGGATCGGCGCTGCTAGTGCTTCTTGATCTCACTGCAGCGTTTGATACTGTCAATTACGATCTGTTGATACACCGCCTCGCCGCGTCTGTGGGCTGGCCCTTAATTGGTTCAGCTCATTTCTCCAGAACCGGAGATAGCGAGTGGAGTGGATGGGGCAAGTCTTTGAGAGGTGCCCCCTCTATTGTGGAGTACCTCAAGGGACTATCCTTTCCCCTCTTTTATTTAACATGGGGCTGACTCAAGTGATATCTAGCCCCACTCATCAGGCGGGCCACACGTTGGACCTTGTTTTTATTGTGGACGGTGGAAAAGTCAGAGTGGAAGAGCAAACCATTCTTCCTTTGTCATGGTCTGACCATCATCTGATCAGTTTAAGATTAACCATGCCCTCTAACCTCCGCAGGGGTGGTGGGCCTATTAAGATGGTCCGCCCCAGGAGGCTTATGGATCCTGAAGGACTCCTGAGGTCTCTTGGGGATCTTCCTGTCCTGGAGACTGACGATCCTGTTGACGCCCTGGTTGAGCGCTATAACAGCGAGTTGGCCAGGGTGATTGACTCGATCGCCCCCGAACGTTCCCTCCCCTCGCGTCACTCCAGCTCCCTGGTTCACCGAGGAGCTGGCTGTGATGAAGCGCTGGAGGAGGGGTCTAGAGCGCATATGGAGGAAGTCTCGCGACGTGTCTGACCAAACACGGGCTAAAGCCGCTATTAAGGCTTATTCCGCGGCTGTGCGGGCAGCCAAGAGAGCGTTCTCGACTGCCCGCATAGTGCC
>JARBWK010000011.1:55454117-55539120 GCA_030556195.1 Anolis apletophallus | reverse complement strand
TACTTTCTATTCTGCTTGTCTTGTTTTACGTTTCTATTTTCTTTTATTCTGTATTTTAACTGTTGAAAATCAATAAAAATTGATTTAAAAAAAAAAAAATAAATACGAATAATAAATAAATAAATAGTAGCATTGGGAGTATTATATTATTAGTAGTATTAGTATTTTATTATTGTTATTAGTATTACTATTATAACATTATTAGTAGTAGTAGTAGTAGTTGTAGTATTTTATTAAAATGTTATTAGTAGTATTATTGATAGTATTATATTATTAGTGTTTTTATTATTATTAATAGTATATTGTTGTTGCTGCTGCGGCTGCTGCAACTCCAAAGCCCATCCCCTGTCCCCTGGTGGCTGGTGCTGGTACTTGCCTTCCTGCAAAGGCGCCAAGCTGAGCTCCTCAAAGTCCAAGGGCCCTGAAGGGAAGGAAGGAAGGATGCACAAAGATTATTATGCTATGATCTATAGAAGACCTGACCCACTCGAGTTCCAAAGAACGGGGGCCACAACGGAGATCATTCTCCGTTGTGGCCCCCGTTCTTTGGAACTCGATGCCACCGGACCAGAGAGCCTCCCTCGACCTGCCCCAGTTCCTGACCGCTCTGAAGACCTGGCTATTTAGGAAAGCCCATGGTTAATGCAGAACCAGGAACCCAAATACCGGGCCTGGCCCCTGCATTTAACCACTGAATATTTTAATCTAGTTTTAAATACTCTATTTTAATTGTGGAATTTGTTGTGTGTAAGTCGCCTGGAGCACTAACGTGGAGGGCGACTCAGAAATAATAAAGTCAGTCAGTCAGTCAGTCACTCCCCTTGCGTGCGGTTTTCTATTGTCAAGCCAGAGGCGCTTCCTACCTGGCGGGTGTTGCCCAGTGCCTTTGCTTTCAGCGAAGTTCCTGAGCAGGGTCTCCACCCCGATGTTCTCCATGTTTTGCTTGAACTCTTCATGGACCTACAGGAATAAACATACAATTTCAACATATTTCATGGAGTAACACCTGAGGTATTGTTGTAGGGTTCGTTGGACCCTCTCCGTCGCCCCATCCATCTCCGGGTGGAAAGCGGTGCTCAGGGCCCGACGCGACCCCAGCCCCGCAAGGTGATTGAGAGGGCAGCAGCGGATCAGCTGCAGCAGTTCTTAGAAGACACAGCTGGATTTGATCCCTTCCAGTCCGGCTTCCGGATTGGGCACGGGCCGGAGACCGTGCTTGTCGCCATTACAGACCAACTCGCGCCAGCTGGACCAGGGTGGATCGGCACTGCTTGTCTTGTTAGATCTGACAGCAGCGTTTGATACAGTAGACCATGCATTGTTGACCCACCGCCTATCCGCTTCCGGAGTCAGGGGACTGCCCTTAAATGGGTGGCCTCCTTTCTCCGGGGATCGGGGGACAGCGTGTGGAGGGGGCGGGATGGTCTCAGGCGGCTCCCACTTAACTGTGGGGTCCCCAGGGGCCATTCTCTCCCCTTATTATTCAACGTTTATATGCGCCCCTGGCCCAGCTGGCCCGCGACTTTGGTCAGGAGTGTTATCAGTACGCTGATGACACCCAGCTTCTGCTGCGAATGGACGGCAGGCCGGATACCGTACCCGTGCTTCCATCTGTGCCTCGAAGCCGTGACTGGTTGGCTGCGGGCCAGCCGGCTGAAGGTGAATCCGTCGAAGACGGAGATCCTATGGCCTGGTCGGCCTGGCCGGGATGAGTGCCGGTTGCCTACTCTGGACGGCGAGCAATTAAGCACGTCGTCAATTGTTAAGAGCTTGGGTGTTCAGTTCGACTCCCTGCTGACCATGGAGACCCAGGTCTCCGCGGTCAGCAGGGTGGCGTTCTACCACCTACGTCAGGCTAGGCGACTGGCCCCCTACCTGTCCAGGAATGACCTGGCTACGGTGATCCAAGCGACGGTCATCTCGAGACTAGACTACTGTAACGCCCTCTACGTTGGCCTTCCCTTGGCGGCGATTCGGAAACTCAAGCTAGTGCAGAATGCCGCTGCTCGCCTGCTGGCAGGAGTGCCGGTGAGGCAGCACATTACGCCCATCCTTCAGCAACTGCACTGGCTGCCAATTGAGTACCGAATCACCTTCAAGGTGCTGGTGTTGACCTTTAAGGCCTTGTACGGTCTAGGGCCTGCGTACCTCTTGGACCGCCTTGCCCCATACGATCCCCGAGATCACTCCGCTCAGCAGAGCAAAACCTGCTGGAGATTCCACCGATCCGCCTCTGCCGCCTATCATCAACTAGGCAGCGCTCCTTCTCAGTAGCAGCTCCAACGGCCTGGAATGCCCTGCCGGAGGAGGCTAGAGCCATACGGGAGCTTCGCCCCTTCCGCAGGGCCTGTAAGACCTTCCTTTTCAAGCAGGCCTTCGGTTGACATATAACGCCTCTTGCTTTCAATCGACTTATGACTCTGTGTTACCGTTCTTTGTCACTTAGTGTAATTTTAACAATGTTTTAATGATGTTTTTTAGTATCATTTTTGTTATTTTTATGGTTATAGCATTGTTTTATTTTGTTCGTGAGTCGGCATGAGTGTTGCCTGCCGATCACTATGTATGTCTTGTAACCCGCCACGAGCCCTCGGGAAGAGGCGGAATACAAATGCAAATAATAAATAAATAAATAAATAAATATCTTCCAAATGCTCCTATTAATAGGGTCTTTGAATAATATTTTCATGTTATTATTAATTTCATTGATAACATGTTATTGTGCTTCCATAAGAAGGTGGATCCTCTTACCTGCCCAACCTGGACGTGGGCGTCTTCCACCGAGTGGACAAAGGAGCCAATCAGGGCCTTCATCTGCTGCAGGTGAGACTCCTCCACTTCCTGGAAGCGCTGCAAGCAAGCAAGCAGGCAGAGGGGTTGTTGGGAGCTGTAGTCCTTCTTCCCGAGCTCTTCCTTCCTTCCCAGCCCCATCCATTGCCCCCCCCCAATCTTTACCGCGGCCGAGTCCCGCATCCTGCGCTCAAAGTTGCTCCTCGCAGAGTTGTACTTCTCAGCCGCGCGACGCAGCGCCTCCGACGCCTTCCGGGACTTCAGCTCCGCCTAAGAGGAACAGCAGCAAGAATAGTAATACTCATAGGAACAGCACCGGCAGCAGGGTGCCCCCCCCAGCCTCCCCTGAAAGGGCGGGCGCGCAAGAGGCACCTTTTCGACCTCCTTGGGCCCGGCACCCTCCCTGCGTAGGCGGTCCAGCTCTATCCCGCGGCTCTGGAAGGCCTCCTTGGCCTTGGGCAGCAGCTGCGTTGCCCCCTGCAACGTCTGCACCGCTTCCAGCGTCCCCGACACCTCCTCCTTCGACTGCAAGTGGGCAAATATTCAAACAAAAAAACATAGACCCCCCATGGCCCCCACAGACCTTCTTTTGGGTCTGTAGCTACTCGTCTTCCTAGCGCCTAATGTCCTTCCCTTCTTTCCCCTTTTTCCTTTGTTCCTTTCTTCATCCCTTCCTTCTTTTCCCCTTCCTTCCTTCTTTCCTCCCTCCCTCCCTTTCTTTCTTTCCTACTTCCTTCCTTCTTTTACATCCTTCTTTTGTGTTTCCTTCCTCCCTCCCTCTCTCATAGAATCATAGAATTGGAAGAAGCCTCATGGGCCACCCAGTCTGACCCCATTCTGCCAAGAAGCAGGAAAATTGCCGTCAAAGCACCCCCGACATACGGCTGTCCAGCCTCGGTTTAAAAGCCTCCATAGAAGGAGCGTCCACCACACTCCGGGGCAGAGAGTTCCACTGTCGAACAGCTCTCGCAGTCAGGAAGCTCTTCCTCGTGTTCAAGTGGAATCTCCTTCCTTTCCTGTAGTTTGAAGCCATTGCTCTTCAGGGCAGCAGAAAACAAGCTTGCTCCTTCCTCCCTATGACTTCCCCTCACTTATACATGGCTATCATGTCTCCTCTCAGCCTTCTTGTCTTCAGACTAAACATGTCCAGCCCTTTAAGCCGCTCCTCATAGGGCTTGTTCTCCAGACCCTTGATCATTGTAGTTGCCCTCCTCTAAACACATTCCAGCTTGTCAACATCTCCCTGCAATCTCCCAGAATTGGACACAGTATTCCAGGTGTGGTTTAAACAAGGCAGAATAGAGGGGTAGCATGACTTCTCTGGATCTAGACACTAGACTCCTATTGATGCAGGCCAAAATCCCATTGGCTTTTTCAGCTGCAGCATCACATTGTTGGCTCCTGTTTAACTTGTTGTCCACAAGAACTCCAAGATCTTTTTCACACGTACTGCTCTCAAGCTATGTGTCCCCCATTCTGTATCTTTGCATTTCATTTTTTCTGCCTAAGTGGAGTCACTTGCATTTGTCACTGTTGGACTTCATTTTGTTAATTTTGGCCCATCTCTCTAATCTGTTAAGATGGTTTTGAATTCTGTTCCTGTCTTCTGGAGTATTGGCTATCCCTCCCAATTTGGTGTCGTCTGCAAACTTGATGATCATGCCTTCTAACCCTTCATCTAAGTCATTAATAAAGATGTTGAACAGGACCAGGCCCAGGACGGAAACCCACGGCACTCCGCTCGTCACTTCTTTCCAGGATGAAGAGGAAGCATTGGTGAGCACCCTCTGGGTTCATCCGCTTAACCAATTACAGATCCACCTAACAGTAATGTAGCATACATTGGACTAGTTTGTTTGCCAATAGGTCATGGGGGACCATGTCCAAAGCCTTACTGAAATCCAGGTGCACTACATCCATGGCATTCCCTGCATCTACCCAGCTTGTAACTCTATTGAAAAAAGATTAGTCTGGCATGACTTGTTTTTGATAAACCCGTGTTGACTATTAGCGATAAACGCTTCTGTTTCTAAGTGTTTGCAGACAACTTCCTTAATAATATTTTCCAGAATCTTGCCAGGTATCGATGTGAGGCTGACCGGACGGTAATTGTTTGGGTCGTCCTTTTTTCCCTTCTTGAAGATAGGGACTACATTAGCCCTTCTCCAATCTGCTGGGACTTCTCCCGTTCTCCAAGAACTCATTTCCCCTTCCCTCCTTCCTTCCTGCTCCATAGCCTCCCATAGACCTCCTTCTGTGTCCTCAGCTGCTCCTCTCTCAAGCGCCTGACCTCCCTTCCCTTTCCTCCTTTCATCTTTCCTTCCTCTCTTTGCTATTCTCCTTTCTTCCAGCTTTCCTTCCTTCCTTCCTTCCTTCCTTCCTTCCTTCCTTCCTATCTTTCCTACCTCCCTTCCCCCCTTTTCCTTCCTCTCTTTCCTTTCCTCCTTCCACCTTTCTTTTCCTCCTTTCTTTTGTCCTCCCTCCTTTGGACAGACCTTCTTGTGCGTCCTGATTTGCTTCTCTGCGTAGCACCCCACTTCCTTTCCTTTCTTCTGTCCTTCCTTCCCTCCCTCATGCCTTTCCTTTCATCTTTCCTTCCTTCTTTTCCTCGTTCCTTTCCTTCTTTTTTTCCTATATCCTCTTTCCTTCTCTCCTTCCTTTCCTCATCCCTTCCTCCTTTCCTTTCCATCCATATTCCCTTCCTTCTTTTTCTCCTTCCCTCCCTCCCTCCTTATCTTTCCTTCTCTCCCTCTCTCTTCTTCCCTCTGTCCCTCCCTCCCTCAGAAGGACCTTCTTGTGGATCCTGCTCTGCTCCTCTGCGTAGCGCCCCACTTCACGCAGCAGGTCCTGCAGCCTCCGGGCCAGCTCCAGGTGGCAGAGTGCTAGCTTGTCCGACGAGATGCGGAACACCTCCCACAGTGGGGCAAACGTCCTGCCCGGAAAGACAAGGCAATGCCAGCCTTGAGGGCACCCAGGTCAGGCCTGCCCACACTTCAGGCCCTCCCTCCCTCCAGGTGTGCTGGGCTCCCACAATCCCTAACAGCCAGTAATAATAATACTATGATAATATGAGAAGCAACCCTGCATCTCCCTCGCTCTCTCTCTGCCTCACCCCAACTGGGTGCCGCTGCCAGCCAGCTTGGACATCTTGGCCATTGACTTGGCGTAGGCCTCTTCCACCGCCGCCCTGCAAGGAAGGAAGGACAGATGCTAGTCTCAAAGGCCCCCAGTGAAGCCTTCCCAGCAGAGGGCCAGGGAAAGTGGGGGGGGGGGGGAGATAAGGACCTCTCACTCATCCACCCACCCACCTCTCCCGGACAAAGTCGGCCAACTCCTTGGCCGAGACCTGGCCATGCTTCATGTTCTGGTACAGCACCTCAAAGCCATGGCTCTTCTCCCCCTGCAAATACCAACAACAACAACAGCATTACATGTTATTATTATTATATTCCATTTATTTATAGCATATTATTGTATTAGTATTAGATTATATTATTACTATATTATTGTTGTATTATATATATATATATATAATCAATCAATACAATAAGGTATAGAATAGACCTATTGAAAGCATAGAACCAGAGAAGCCTAAAACAGGAATGAGGCCCCTAAAGGCCATCCAAACGGAGCCCCTTCTGCATACACACACACACACACACGGCCCCTCCACCTGATCTTAAACTTTGTGATGGTTCGTAATGGGAAATACGTTCAGACAGGTAATCTGGGCTGGAACTGTCCAGGGCTTTAAAGTTTAAGACCAGCACTTTGAATTGTGCTCGGTAGCAGATCGACAGCCAGGGGAACTGGCATAGCAGAGGGGTTCTATGCTCTCTGTATGCCGCAATGGTGAGCAACCTGGCTGCCAACAGTTGGACTAGTTGGAGCTTTCAAGCAGTCTTCAAAGGCAACCCCACGTAAAGTGTGTTGCAGAAGTCTATTCAGGATGTAACAAGAGCGTGGACTACTGTGGCCAAGTCAGACTTCCCAAGGTACGGGCACACAAGTTTTAGTTGTGCAAAAGCTCCCCTACTCACTGCCGAGACCTGGAATTCCAGGCTCAGCGATGAGTCCAGGAGAACTCCCAAGCTGCGAACCTGCACCTTCAGGGGGAGTATGACCCCGTCCAGCACAGGCTGTAATCCTATGCCTTGTTCAGTCTTGCAACTGACCAGGAGGACCTCTGTCTTGTCTGGATTCAGTTTCAATTTGTTCACCCTCATCCAGATCGTTACAGTGGCCAAGCACTGGTTCAGGTCCTGAACAGCCTCCTTAGCAGCAGGTGGGAAGGAGTGATAGAGATTAACATCATCTGCATACAGATGACATCTGACCCCAAAACTCTGGATGGTCTCTCCTAGCGGCTTCATGTAAATGTTAAACAACATGGGGGACAGCACTGATCCCTGTGGGACTACACAAGTCAATGGTTGTGAGGTCGAGCAAGTGTCCCTCAGCAACACCTTCTGGGAACGACCCTGCTACTGCAGAACAGTACGTCCAAGTCCCATATCAGTGAGGCGTTCCAGAAGGATACCATAGTCAACGGTATTGAAGGCTGCTGAGAGATCCAGGAGAACCCACAGGGACACACTCCCCCTGTCTAGTTCATCTACTAAGGCAACCAAGGTTGTCTCGGTACCAGGTCCCAACCTAAAGCCAGACTGTGCCAGATCTAGATAATCAGTGTCTTCCAAGAGCTCCTGGAGCTGCGAGGCAACCACACGTTCCAGGACTTTATCCAAGAAGGGGAGATTGGAAACTGGCCGAAAGTGTGTATATGTCTATGTGTGTGTGTGTGTGTGTATGTGTGTGCGTGTATATACTGTATACACACACACACACACACACACATATTCATGAATATACATATATACACACATGCACATACATACATGCATAACTATATATATACACACATACAAACATATATATTAATACATATACATATGTACACACACATATATATACATACACAAATAGATATACATGCATACACACATGCTGGATATATCATAGGATCCTAGAACGGGAAAGGGCTCCACAGACACACACACACATATTTTTATATCTATATATATACCCACATACACATGATGGATATATCATAAGATCCTAGAACAGGAAAGGGGCCTCTAAAGGCCATCCACACAGACCCCCCTTTCTTCACACCATCAAAGCACTCCCAAAAGATGGCCATCTAGGCAAAGACAGGATAGACTCTCTCTCTCTCTCTCTCTCTCTCTCTGTCTGTCTGTCTGTATCTGATGGATATATAATAGAGTTGGAAGGGACCCCAAAAGGTAATCTACAGACCCCTTTTCAACTTTATTTTCAACTTTTCTGCCTACAATCAAAGCACTCCAGACAGATGGCCATCCAGCCATAGATAGATATGAGGGGTGTGTGTGTGGCCTCCTCCCAATCTCCTCCCTTCAGTGCCAGAAGGAGCTAAGCACAGAGTTAACAAAAAGAGAGAGAGAGAGCGCGAAACAATGAAAGCGATAAAGAGATGAGAGAGAATGAAAGAAACAGAGATAAATATAAATAAGATAGATTAAAAATCAATTATAACACTGATTTACACAATGCATATAATATGTACAGTAAGCTTATAATTAGTATCAATCTCAGCATTACTTCGCGAAAGAAGATTCTTAGGAAGGACTCATCCCACGCTTTTTACAAGCGCGTTGATGACTAAAAAGGCCAATCTCAGATTGGCAAGTTTGGTTGCAGAAAGCACAGCAGAAAGTCTCCTTGTGTGATGTTGTTTCCAAGTTGCGGTTCTTTTTGCGTTGTCGTTTCTCTTCGAGACCCATTCGGCGTGTCTTCTTGAAAGAGACCGCAGCATTGTGGATAGTGTGTTTCCATGCCTCCCGATGTGAGGCCAGGGTGGACCATTGTTGGTGATCAATCTGGCCGAGCCTGAGATGTTGTTTCAGGGAGTCCTTATATCTCTTTTTGCGGGCGCCTCTCTTGCGATGATCCGTGGCGAGATCACGATAGAGTAGTATCTTTGGGAGGCGGTGGTCCTCCATCCTAGAGATGTGCCCTGCCCAGTGCAGCTGTGTTTTCAATAGCATGGCCTCAATGCTGGTGATCCCTGCTTGCTCAAGGACAGCAACATTCGTCACATAGTCGGTCCAGTGTATATTTAGGATTGTGTGAAGAAAGCACTGATGAAAGCGTTCGAGGAGTCGTAGGTGTTGACGATAGGTGACCCATGTTTCAGACGATAGGTGACCCATGTTTCAGGAGAACATACAGTACGATAGCTCTGGACACACTGATTTTGGTGCTTTGCCTCAGGTGCTTATTGCTCCAGACTCTTTTGTGAAGCATTCCAAATGCACTATATGCCTTTGCTAATCTGTGATCTATCTCTTTATCCATCTTGGCGTCTGAAGCGATGATGCTTCCCAGATAGGTGAACTACTGAACGGACTTAAGCACAGATTTGCCTATGCTGACGTGGGGATGATGGTGTTCTTCCTGTGGTGCGGGCTGGTAGAGGACTTCAGGCTGAGTTCCAGCCCAAACAGCTCTGCAGCTGTTGCAAAGCAGGATGTTAGGCGCTGCAGGGCTGCTTCTGTGTGGGCAACAAGGGCAGCATCGTCAGCAAAAAGCAGCTCATCGGCTAGATAGTTTAGAGCAGGGGTGCCCACACTTTTTCAGAATGGGAGCTACCGATTAAAAAATCAAGTCCCAAAGATCACCTTCCCAGAAATGTAAAACGTATAACTATTTTCTTATTTATTTATTTATATTTATTATTCATTTTTATGTACCGCTCCTTCCAGCAGGCTTGGGGCAGTTTACATAAAATGAAGTTATAAAACATCAACATTTCAATTTAATAACAACAATATAAAACAGAGCATAAAAATACATCCAACCACCCCATTTCTCCCACACTGCCATATTCCCCAACATATATTTCTCAAGGAACAAAGCAAGCAGAGAGGCTTTGGACCTAAAAGGCCATTTTTAAACATTAAAAATAAACAAAGAGACATGCCACAGAACAATCAAGCACCCACCCCAAAGTAAAAAGACCGACCTTTGAGATGTGGTAAGGAAATGACCCCAAAGCGTCCTTCTCCTCCTCCATCGTTGCTCCTATTTCCACGCCGCCAGCATGCGTGCCGCCTCCAAGAGCTCACGAGAAGTCCGAGAGGTAGAATGGGCGCTTCTGCGCATGCATGCGGGACTAGCCATGCATTGCGTCATCCAGGCCCGCCCTCTTTGGTCTCCCACGACTCTGAGTGGCTGGAGAAGGACGAAGGGAGGAGGAGGAATCCAAAAGAGGGGGGCCATTCTGCCTCTTGGACTCTGGAGCTTTTGGAGGCGGCGCGCGAGCAGGGAGCGGGGAGGAGCAATGACGGAGGACTTCTTTGCAGCGTGCAGGGGTGCATGAAGAGGACCAACAGCAAAAAACCTGGTCAGGGGCCTGAAGATCACCAGGATGAGGCCCGAAGATCACCCTGGTGATCCCGATCACCATTCTGAGCACCCCTGGTTTAGAGCCTTAGTGTGAGCCCTCAGACGGCTTAAGTTGAAAAAGCTACCATCAGTACGATAGCGTATATATATATGCCGTCTTCTTCTTCTTCGAGATCTGCCGTAGCCCTTTGGAGCATCATGCTGAAGAAGATTGTAAATAGGGTTGGTGCAAGAACACAACCTTGTTTCACTCCATTAGTTATTAGAAAGGACTCAGAGAGAGCATCACCATATCTGATGCTAACAGGTAATCATTTAACAGGTAATCATTTTGAGGAATTTGGGGGGACATCCTAGACGTTCCAGGATCTGCCACAGACCTTTTCTGCTCATAGTGTCGAAGGCTTTGGTGAGGTTGACAAATGTTACATAGAGTCCTTTGTTCTGCTCTTGACATTTCTCTTGCAGTTGTCTAAGGGCAAATGCCATATCTGTGGTGCTCCTATTAGCTCTGAAGCCGCATTGGCTTTCAGGGAGAAGTTCTTCTGCAATAGCAGGAACTAATCTGTTCAGGAGTATCCTTGCAAGGAGTTTTCCAGCAATGGAGAGCAGTGTTATACCTCGATAGTTTGAGCAATCGGGTTTTGTTCCTTTTTTCTTATACAGGGTGATGATAACTGCATCTCGGAGACCTGATGGCAGTTCACCTTTTTCCCAGCAACTCACAAGGAGCTCGTGGAATTTAGCATGCAGTACATGACCTCCCTGTTTCCAAGCTTCAGGTGGGATTCCATCGATCCCGGCTGCCTTGCCATTTTTCATTTGCTGTATGGCCTCAAGGGTCTCTTCCAGAGTGAGAGCTGTGTCCAGTTCATTTTTCATTGGTTATTGTATCATGTGTTGGATAACTGAACCTTGGACTATTTGGTTGGCATTGAAGAGACTCTGAAAATGTTCAGCCCATCGGTTCAGGATGGAGGCTTTATCAGTAATTAGTGTTTGACCATCTATACTGTATAAGGGGCTTTGGACCTGATAAGTAGGTGCAAAGACTGTATCCTGCAGTCTGCTGAAGAATCCCTAGGATTCTCCTTCAAAAAAAACCAAGACTGGTTTGATAAAAACAAGCAAGAGATCCAGGAGCTGTTGGCAAAGAAGAGAACTGCTTACCGTCTCGCATGTAGTAAACGCGAAAAAAACCTCCGAGACATTCAGAACAAGTGGTGGATCGATTTAGCAGAAAAGACACAACGCTGTGCAGATCTGGGTGATCACAGAGGTTTTTACGAAGCTCTTAAAGAAGTGTTTGGAATTAGTATCAATACCATGGGCAAAATACATATAAACATCAATTAATCAATCAAGAAAAACAATAACTTAAACAATAAGTTATCATCCAATAGAACTAAAACTAGACACTAACCGCACCATTTTCAAAAAAAATCAACACACACACTACCCAATCTAGTAGTATTTTTATCCAACTACCCCTATCTCCAAAAGAAGCTAGTATAGTCAGTAAAAGGTTAAGTTTTGTACCCACACCTGAATTCAATTTATTCCAGACAAGAATATAACTGTTTAAACTTTTTAGAACCATTAGATTGAGATTTTTTTTGGAACCAGGGGGGATTCGGATTTCAATACTCATTTTAAACCTAAAAGCATTTTTCCACACACAGACAATATAACCATCAGGACATTTGAAAAGGTGGTTGAAAGAGACATAGACAGATTGTCCCGGACCAAAATTTACACACATTTCAACATGACGTCCACATAAATAAATACCATAAAAAGACGTCGCTAACATGAAAGGATACATCTGGAAAAAGGCAGACAAAGGAGGGGCAATAGTTCTATTAAATGAAACAGATTACATAAAAGAGGTAGAGAGACACGTAGGAGACACTTCTTTCTATAAACCTACTAGCTGAACCCGGCACGCGTTGCTGTGCCCTATATAGGAGATGTGAGGAAGTCTGGGTATGTAAGGGTTGGAAATGATGAGTATGTGGTTTTTGTGTGTTTATATGTGTATGTTTATGTGTATATCTGTGTGTGTATGTGTGTTTATTTTTGTGTGTATATATGTGTATGTATATGTGTATATATGTGTGTATGTGTATTTATATGTGTTTGTGTATGTGTATATATGTGTGTGTATGCGTGTGTATATGTGTTTGTGTATGTATGTGTATGTATGTGTGTGTATATATGTGTATGTGTGTGTTTTTGTGTATATACGTATAGTATATGTAAGTGTCTGTCGAAAAGAGCTATTGGAGCTCTTATCTCATACCCTTCCAGCAACATAATCTCTGCCAGGTGTAGCCTTGAAGATGCACAGAGCTGGAAAGGAGCCTTGGGCCACACCACACCAACCTGGGAAGCCCCGGCATGAACATTGCTGACTCAGGGAGGATATGAGGAAATATCCACTGGACATTGTGAAACTGGGTCAAAGGGGATATGATGCAATCTCTGTTGGGCATTGCAAGCCAGGGGGGTTGGTCTTTGAGATGATGGACAGGTGATGGGGGTGTGGTTAGTATATAAGTTATGTTTGTTCCTGGGGAAGCCAATTCTGGCTTCAAAGGTTATGAGACCTGGAATAAATCTTGTGGGATCGAATTGCTGTCTGTGCGTCATCCTTACAGATAATCTCAGCGTTCATTACAGAAAGCCAGAATTCCATAAAGCCTATCGTGGAGAAATCTGCAGAGGGCTTGTCTTATTTTGGGATGCCATCCGCAAGGTTGAAACCCTTTACAGAAGTGGAATGGGTGAGTCCCGAGGAGTTCTGGGAGGATGCGGATGAAGACGGGGCCGGGAAAGTAGGAGTACTCCCCGTTTGGATTTGGAAGACGGGTGGATGGAGCATACCTTCCTTAGGAGGAGAGGTGGAGGCTTCTGAGATGACTGCCTACAAATTCTGCGGACCGTGTGAGAAGGAGGGGACGAGGGAAAGGCCCAAGAAGTCCCAGCCTTCCTGGAAGGAGAGTGATGTGAGAAATGCCCAAGATGGGGAAGGAGACTGCCAGAAGTCTGTTCAGGTGGGCTATGAATCCAAGGGAAGGGGGCAGCGAGGCCCCTTTCAGATGGATGTCCGGATGATGGCCGGAGGAACCAGAGAAGCTGTGCGGAAGGACACGCCGGCTCAGGTGGATCCAGTTGTGCGCGGGACCAGAGAAGCTGCGGGGAAGAGTGCCCCAGCTCAGGTGGACCTGGCGGAGTGTGGCAGCGAGGCCACGAGACCTGAATCACCATCAGGAGTAGAGGTGATGAGGTGCAGCTTGGAGGCTGAAGAGGCTGGGCATGGGAGAGCCCAGTCTTCCGTATGGGATGAGTTAGTCCAGGAGTGGCAAGAATTAAAGGAAGACTTTTATGATGGACGGCATGAAGTGAGTATGCTTCTAAAGAGAATGGGGGCTTTGGAAGAGAAAGCTCGCCAGTTTGAGAGAATGATGTCGTGTCTCCCAGCCGAAGATGAGGGGCGTTTTGAGGACGCTTTGGAAGAAGACACCGGTGCTTTGGAGAGAGAGGCTCAGTCGGTGGTCTTGGAGAACGAGCTTCCTGGGAAAGAAGCGGCGGGGGAATGCCGGTCTTTTGATGTCCCAGCTGGCCGTGAAGGGATAAGAAGTGGGCCTGTTCTGGCCGCAGAGGCTGTTTTACCGGCAACCGCCGAGTGGATGGCTGAAGCAGTTGAACAGTGTCCTGAAAAAATGGGGCTGGAGAGTTTATCTCCTAGTTTGCTGTCGGCAGATGCCTTTATTCAAAGTGTGGGAATTTCAATTGCCTGGACTGCAGTGTTACTATATCTGGGCATGGAGAATAAGATTGCTGCGGAAGGAAAAGGCCAGATGGTTTGTGTGTTCTCCGAAGGGGAGGAAGGGGGGCCCCTTTGTAAAGAATATATTTCAAAAGAGCCAGCAGTGCTTCAGGGAGAGGCCCAGCCTTTGCCAGAAGGAAAACCCAATAAGCCTGCCAAGGTTGCTATGGAGCCGAAGTTGCAGAGAGATAAGGCTGGAATGTTTCTCGGATTGGAAAGTGTGTGGAAGGTTTCTCAGCCGGAGAAGTTTGATCCCTTCCTTCGAAGCGTCTCAATCACACTTGCCTGGTCTGTTGTTTTGGGGTGCCTGTGCCGGGAAGACGTGAGTGGGAATTCCCATCAAGTTTGTGGGCTCCCTGAAGAGAAGGAGCCGGCCGTGCTGATGGAAACAGAAGGAGGAGAGGCTTTTATCTTGGAGTGCAGTTTGGAGGTTTCGCCTGGTGAGAAGGTGTTGGTGAATCCTGTCTTGAACAAAGATTTCCATTGCAGTAAGGTCCTGAGTTCGGAAGGAGAGCTGTTCCAGAAGGGTCCTTTTAGGACCAAACAAATTATGTCACTCGGGATGGGGTGGTTAATGGGAACCTTTGAAAACGGTTTGGCCCGAATGGTGATGACAAAACTTTGGGCAAAGAAGATGGCAAAGAGTGCCCTTGCTGAGTTGAGGAGCGGACTTGGCAACATGCTGAACTTGGGCCTTCCAGCAATTGAACTATATTTCGGCGTTTTGGTAATAGCCGAGTTGGGTTTGAACTTGGGGGTTGGCATGGAGAGAGAAATGTATATGCCCTGCCTGATGAGGTTTTCTTGGGGAGAGAAGGTGTTTTGGGAATCAGATGTAACCTAAGGGAAATCCCATGTGCAGTTGGGTCAGAATTGTAGTGCTGGAATCATGACTGGATTGTATGACATTGTAATGTTTAACGTTATGTGCTTAATTAATATTTGTATGGGACCTTTAAGGTTTGCACATTGAGGGATTTTAGAAATGTATAAGTTGATGCTTATTGAAGCGATATTCATGTGTGTTATGCAGTTTGGGGGTTTAATATGGTTATTTTCATGTATGTAAGATGTTCCCAATATGCATTCAAGAACTGGGGTTTAGGCTAGATACATGTGTTGCAAGGATGTTTAGAAATGTGCATTAGAGTTTCACTGTTTTAATAATGAATCTTTGTAAGTGTATGCTTTATTATGTTTAGAGGAGTGTTAAAGGGTTTTGTTTTTCAAAGAGGTGTTTTGCTCAGGCTTTTGTCCTTTAGCAGAGGATTGAGAGAAGAGTTTTGTTTCATGTGCTTATTGAGGGGTACTTTCTTTTCTTTAGTGTTAGGTGGAATAAGAGTTAGATTTGTGTATATGTCGCTCAGAGTGGATGTTTCTTTTCCCACGTGAGTGATGACTTGGGTAGATTAGGCAGATGTTAATTATGAATAGAGAGTTATAGTTTTCCAGGTTCTTCTTGCCATGTGAGGGGATGTATTAGTTTGTTCATGGATCAAGGGGTTATAGGATGATGTGATAGCTTTAGGGTGCATGATGTGGATGCTGTTTGCTGTGTGATGAATTATAGTTTAGTAAGAGCTTCTTGTTGAGGAGGAAGGAGGACTGGATTGTTTGTAGTTTGTACTTGAAAGAATAGGTACAGTCTTTGTTGGTGCCTGCGGAGCAATGTAGCCTTAAAATTGGTAGGTGCTAATTGCGGCAGGAAGGTTATTTTGACGTTAGAATTGGTTAAGTTGAGGTGTGGTCTCCTGTTGAGGTTGCCAGGAGGTCAGGTTTTGTTATAATTGTTGTTCCCCAGATTAGAATTAGAGCATATTAGATTTAGCTTTGATGGTGTGTGTAATTTGATATAGGTGTTTTGTTCCTGCGTCATGGGATTCTGGGGTTGTTAGTGATTTATAGTTTTCTTGTGCCTCGTGGCTGAGTGCCAAGAGGGGTAGATTGATAGAGGGGTAGATTGGTAGAGGGGATTGTAGTTTTCCCAAGTGCCTTTTGCCAAGGTGGCAAGGATAGTTTGTCTCTTGACTTCAGAAGGGTTAGGTTGCAGGGTAATTGGTAGCCTTTGTTACTGCCTGCTGAGTATAGTCTGGAGGAAAGTTTGGTGTTCATTCGTTTTGTAGTTGATTGTATAGAAGATTATGGTTTGGGTGGTACCTCCTGCCATTGCAGTAGAGGGGATTGTAGTTTTCCCAAGTGCCTTTTGCCAAGGTGGCAAGGATAGTGGTTCATTTTGTATTTGATTGTATAGAAGATTATAGTTTGGGTGGTACCTCCTGCCATTGCAGTAGAGGGAGTTGTAGTTTTCCCAAGTGCCTTTTGCCAAGGTGGCAAGGATAGTGGTTCATTTTGTATTTGATTGTATAGAAGATTGTGGTTTGGGTGGTACCTCCTGCCATTGCAGTAGAGGGGATTGTAGGTTTCCCAAGTGCCTTTTGCCAAGGTGGCAAGGATAGTGGGTTTCTTTTGTATGGTTGCTTGACACAGTTGAATTGGTCCTGTGTAGTTTGTAGGGGTTGTAGTTTGTTGGAGTCTCCTGGTTTGCGGGGAGATAGTTTAATTGGTTGTAAGCCAGTAGAGTTGTGTGGATGCAGATCACTTTATGTTCCCACGTGGAATGACTTGGTTAGAGGATTAGCTTCAGGGCTAGTTTAGTAGGGAATTATGTTATCTCCTGTTGAGTCTGCCAGGAGAGAGTTGGTTGAGGATTGTATGGGTTCAGGAGTGGATGTGTGCAGGATACCTGGACGCAGATGCTCATACCTGCGTTCCAGGGGGCAATTTGTTGTTGAATTGGAATTTATGTATAGTCTAATAGGAGAGATAGGGTTGTGTAGTGTTGTACCTGGTACCTCCTGCTTTTGCAGTGGAAGGTTTTGGGAGTTATGGGGTTTGGAAGTTTGATTGTGTGGTTTTGATTTATAAGTGTAGTGCTTATGTTTCCTTATATAAACTGTTTCATTATCATCTGATTACGTGTTTGTATCCTCTTTTGATACGCATTGCTCTGCAACTACCCCGTTTTGTTTTTGACTTGCTATCGAGTGCTACTCACTCGTGGGGCGTACCATGGCGGATTTTGTGAATGCCTACAGTGAGCAACATATCTCTGTTTTGCTACAAGCATGGCCCCCCGTTGTTCACTTAGGGGCCGACGCCACCGCTGCTGAGGAACCCACTCCCCCCTCCTTCCAGGACCTCCTTAAAAAAGAACTACGACACACCCGGGTGAAGCTCAATGCCGGGGCCCTTGCCGATTACGTGCGGAATAAAATTATCCCTCGGGGAATGCGTGTACACTTGCCACCCGGCACTTATGCTGACGACACGGAATTTTCCAAGACGTGGTACCGCATCCTTGACAAATGTGCCATTGACCTGATGATCCTTCTTATTGAACGTTCTTCTAAAGAATTACAGGATCTGACCACGGAGATACAAACCATCAGATCGGACCTAGGCGACGCCCTCACCGCACCCAATCTCACACAAATACAAGAACAGTGTGCTAAACTCCATGCGGAATTAAAGGCTTACAAGGCCAACAAATTTAAACGTGATCTGGACGATTACGCAAAGGGCAAGGTGTACAACCGCCCCCGCAACCCTATGGGACGCCGGGCGGTCCACTTCTCACGTGAGTCAGTGTACTCAGGATCATCTGGGGACGAACTCTCCTCCGAACAGTCCGATGCACCTTCGCAGAGACCATCCACATCTAGAGTACAGGAGGAGTCTGCCCCACAACAAGGGTATAATTTCCGTGAACGCAAATCTAATGATCCACGCCCGCAGCGCCATTTTCAGAAGGGCAAGGGGGCACGACCCAAGACCTAGTGGTCAATCTGTCTGATTACTCTTTGTCTCCCACGGAATTACGACTACTCGGCTTGGGTCCCTCCTTTGTATTTACTCCTGACCGCAAGTATCTCAACATCCGCAAGGACCTGGCAGCCTTGTTCCGGGCTATTCGCCTTAAAGAATTTTTTTCCTCTAATGCCGAAACATCCGCTTCCACCATTGTACCATCCAAACTCAGGAACAAAAGCCTCTTCACCCCCCCCCCAAATCTCGAACAACATTCGCATGTTCGAGGACATTGTGCAACAGGAGGCCCTTAACGTCCTTAAGGACCCTTTACCCAGTCATGACCGCAATTTGACCAGATCCGAGATTGATGTCCTACGGGCCCTGGGCAATAATCCGGATTTAACCATCAAGCCCGCGGATAAAGGGGGCGGGCTCGTAGTTTTGAACACCAGGGACTATTTACAAGAGGCATATCGCCAACTTCATGACCCCAAATACTATAAATCTCTCAGTAAAGACCCGACTTCATCCTACCGCTCCACGGTCCATAACACCATTCATTATGGGGAGATGATGGGCTACCTCAACAAACAGCAGTCTCAGTTCTTGATCAACCATCATCCCCGAATACCGGTCCTATACTTACTCCCTAAGACTCACAAAAACACCCATCCTGTCCCTGGTCGACCTATAGTCTCCTACAGCGGGGGTCTTTTACAACCCCTCGCTTTATACCTGGACTCTTTATTGCAACCCAAAGTGCAATCCAAGCCGGCCTACATACGGGACACCAGGGACCTTATTTGTAAGTTGGAACATTTATCTGTGGATACTGGCGACCTTTTGGTTGTATGTGATGTGGGGGCCTTGTATACCAATGTCCCATTGGAGGACGCGAGGCTAGTGCTTATGGACACTTTTGATCAACTACAACCCATAACCCAGAATATCCCACCCACATCCTTTCTCATGGACCTGATGGATTGCTGTTTGGACTATAACTATTTTACGTTTAACCACGACTTCTACTTCCAGATTTGGGGCGTGGCCATGGGAAGTCCCATCGGGCCCACCGTCGCCAACCTTTACATGGACTCTTTGGAACAAGTCCAAATTTTCGGCCCTACACCCCACCCATTGGCAGCCCACATCAAATTCTATGGCCGATACATAGACGATGTAATATTACTCGTGAGGAGAGGTACACCCATGGAACGTTTCCAGGCTTGGATGAACTCATGGGCGGATTCCATCCATTTTTCATTTTCTGTCAGTGATGTTTCCGTTAATTTCTTGGACCTCAATATCTACATCCATGATAATATACTTCAGATGAAATGTTATCACAAACCCACTGACAAAAACGCCCTCTTGCACTTTAAGAGTTTTCATAGCCATCCACTCAAGAGGAATCTCCCTTTTTCACAACTACTTCGATTGAAACGTAATTCCTCCTGCGCCTCCGATTTCCACCTGGAGGCCTCCTGCTTGATTGACAAACTACGAGTTAGGGGCTATCCTAACCAAGTCCTACAATCTGCATACGCCAGGGCGCAACGGGTACCCAGGCCCCAACTGCTTGCCCACTCCACCCCCAAGGATATGAAGGACCGACTTGTGTGGCCGCTTACCCTTACCATGAACTCTCCCCGCTTGAAACAGATCGTGTGCAGATATTGGCCCATCCTCAGGGACATTCCTGGACTATCCAAACCGCCCATTATTGCGCACAAGCGTACCCAGAACATAAGAGATTTGGTTGTACACTCTGGCATACGCACCCCCCACCTGAGGAGCACCTTTACCCCTAAAACACATCGATGTGGGCATTGCGCGCAGTGCGACTATGTTTTCCCCGGCAAACAAATCTACATCCCTGGAACGGGCCGCGAGTTCGCATTCAGAGACTTTTTCACATGCCAGTCCGAATCCTGTATTTATGGACTCCAGTGCCCATGTGGCCTGGTCTATATAGGCATGACCCGACGTACGATGGGAGTTAGAGTCTCGGAACATCGTTCGAGAATTAGGAACCTGTCGGAGCAATCTCCTCTTTACCAACACTTTAAATCGGCCGCGCACGGCCCTGACAGCCTTCGCTTCTTTGGCATTGAGAAAATCAAACCTCCCTCCCATGCTGATGTTGATTGCCTCCTCCGCCGCAGTGAAACCCGTTGGATTCTCTATCTAAACAGCGAATTTCCCGCCGGGTTAAACGAAAAGGTCCGCATCACCGACCTACTTTACTAATTAATCCATCCACCTGTTGCGCCCCCCTCCTTGTGCCTTACTTAAATCTTGCTCTCACCTTGAGCCCTCTGCTACACGCCCTGGACATTGCTACTGAGTGATTTCCTCTTGTTTGGTGAGCGTCCTCCTTCCCGCTTTACTGTACCATGTGTGTTATTATATTGTAACGATTACTTAGCATCATAGCTATGTTATTTTATATGACTGTAATGCTTAGATTGTACCTTTAAATCACTTTTGGATAACCTTTAGTTGCATTGGATACCTTGTGTCCTAGCCTTGTAATTCGTTGTCTATTATTATTTTGATACTGAGATATGCATATGTATTTCACCTTAGGCTAGTCCAGCCATGACCTTCACCACACTTTGATGGGACTACTATTGGCCTTGACAAAGACCCGTACTGGGTCGAAACGAGCGTTGGATCCTCTACTTCTACTCGTCGGCCTTCTCTACAGCCTACCCAGTGGATTATAAATACACCCGACTTGGGTTGTTACTTTTGGATTGCCATCCCCCACTTTGTCGGCTCACCTCCATCTGTGGTTCTCCATTTGGATCTCTTTATTTGGGACATGGACTAAGCTTGGGTATTTACCCACCCTTGAGTTGGACACTACTATCAGCGCATTGGCGCACAAAACTTATTTTGCTCGTGATTTATAGCCCGGTGCGGCTTTTCATGCTTATGTTTCCTTATATAAACTGTTTCATTATCATCTGATTACGTGTTTGTATCCTCTTTTGATACGCAAGTGTAGTGCGGCGCCTCAGAGCAGCTCCGGGACAGGGGACGTGCGGGCGGTGCCGTTCCTGCCTCCTGCGCTTGCTGTCAGGCGTCCTGCAGCGTCCTCGAGGGGCTGCGAGGAGGCCGAGGAGGCAGAGGAGGAGGGGGCGACAACACCGGCCGGGCGATGGTCCCGGTGAGTGAGGAGAGAGGGCGACGGGATGGTTTGGTGGGTTGGGGGGGGAGGGGCTGCTGAGTGCGCCTGCGTGATTGCTCTCCCTGTCTCCTGCGCTCGCGGGCAGTGTAGAATGGGTGGCAATGGGCGTTTTTGGGGGCCGTTTTTGGGGGGATTGAAAGGTAGGGAGGTGGGTTTTTTGTGCCACGAATGTACCTAGTGGCCTGGGGGATTGTGTTGGGTGGGTTTTGTGGTTGGGGGGCCTATAGTTTTCCCGTGCATAAGCGTCAAAACCGGACTCTCTTTTTATATATATAGATAGGTAAGGATCCTACAGACAAAATACATTTCTTAATCCGAACAGTACGCACAAAAGGACTTACCTTAGGATACATCTCAGATCAGCAATTTGAATTTCTTCAAAATAAAAATCCCAGAACTCCAGTGTTTTATGTTCTACCTAAAATACACAAAGGAATCATACCTCCCCCAGGGAGACCAATTGTATCCGGCTCTTCCTCCATCCTGGAACCCCTAGCACAGTTTTTGGATTATTATTTACAATCATTTGTACCCCTCTCAGAGTCTTATATTAAAGATACTAAACATTTCATAAATATCATAGAGGACCTTACCATACCACCACAATCAATCTTGATGACACTTGATATAACATCATTATATACTAACATACCATTAGATCAAGATAGAACAATAATTTTGGAATTACTAAATACATGTGAGTCCCAAACACCTCCTTCTCATTTTTAATGGCTCTATTAGACCAGTGGTTCTCAACCTTTCTAATGCCATGACCCCTAAATACAGTTCCTCGTGTTGTGGTGACCCCCAACCATAAAATTATTTTTGTTGCTAATTCATAACTGTAATTTTGCTACTGTCTCTTTTAAAAGTCTTTTAACTTATGATGATGTTTTAGTTAATGTTTATCTGTCTTTTTATTATTGTTGTTGGCATACATGGGTTGCTTACCTGTAACCATGGTTCCTTTAGTGGTCACCTGTGAATGCATACAAAAGATATATTCCAGCGCTTGCGCTTTAACTTTGGAACCTTCTATAAAAAAATTAGAAAGAATTAATGCTGGAGCCCCGCCCACCTCCCAGAGTATATATAGCCAGTGGGAGGGGCTACAGCCCTCAGTCCTCTCAAAACCGCGCGAACGCAGTTAAGAAAGAAAAGAGGGCATGACTGAGGAGGAGGCGGGTGGGGGTATGCATTCACAGGTGACCACTAAAGGAACCATGGTTACAGGTAAGCAACCCATGTTTGCCTTTGCGTGGTCACTGTGAATGCATACAAAAGATAGATTAGCAAGCTACTGACCTTGGAAGGTGGGAGTCATGCCACTGCAGAAAACAGGACCGCTCTGCCGAAGTCAGCCTCCCTTCTGGAAACAACATCCATCTTATAATGGGAGACGAACGTCAACGGGGATGACCACGTGGCAGCACGGCACACCGCATCCAAGGAAACGCCCCTCAAAAAGGCAGCCGAAGTGGACACCGCTCTCGTGGAATGTCCTCGAATCTGCTGTGGAGGCTCCCTGCCCGACATCCGGTAGGCTAGCCATATCACCGCAACAATCCAAGCAGAAAAACGTTGCGGGGACACTGGAAGGCCACTGGCATCCTTCCTATACTTTATAAAGAGTCTAGAGGTTTTACGCAAAACCGTAGTCCTGTTGACATAGAAAGCTAGCGCCCTGCGCACATCCAGCAAATGCAAACCCTGCTCTAAAGGGGAAGAAGGGTTCTGAAAAAAGGAAGGCACCACAATCTCTTGAGAAAGGTGGAAACGGGAAACCACCTTGGGCAAAAAGAAATGTCTGTGCGTAAAACAGCCTTATCCTTATGAAATTTCAGATACGGTGTGCGCCACACGCAAGGCACACAGTTCGCTAGCCCTCCTAGCGGAGGTAATTGCCAGTAAAAAGGCAACTTTCCAGGTTAAAAATGAAATATCTACAGAAGCCAACGGCTCAAAAGGAGCCTTCGACAAAGCTGACAAGACTACCTCCAAGCTCCAAGAAGGGGCTACCGGAGCCACAGGAGGTTTAGTCTTTAACAACCCTTTAAGAAACAGTTTGACCATAGGGTCAACAAAACAGGATGGGCGGCCGGAGCTCCGCTTATAGGAGGAGATGGCTGCCAAATAGCACTTGACAGAGGAAAAGGAAAGTCCTCCGTCAGAAAGTGAGGCTAAAAAACGACCCTCCTGGGTAGTTAGCAAGTCTGCCCTGTTGGGGAGATGGTGAAAGACCCCCTTGGACATGGCCAGAAGAAGGGAGAACCAAGTCTGACGGGGCCACCATGGAGCTATCAGGATGCAACGGGCCCTCTCCTCCTTATCTTGGCTATCACCCGGAGCAGGAGAGGGAAGGAGGAAACGCATAAAGTGAGTGACTGCCCCAGTGAAGGAGAAACGCGTCTCCGAGACAGCCCCGAGGGAGCGTCCCTTGAGACGGGCACAAAATTGGGGCATTTGGCGTTCTCCCTGCTGGCAAACAGATCTATCTGTGGCCTCTCCCACGCTGCGAACACTCGGTACACCTCCTGAGGGTGCAGAGACCACTCGCAAGGCCGTGAGGGGAGACCTGCTCAAGGCGTCGGCTAGAGTGTTCTCCTCGCCTGGCAAATAAAGGGCGATCAAGTGAATGCCCCGGTGGATGCACCACTCCCAGATTTGTATGGATAGGAGTAGCAGAGTTTGAGAGTGAGTTCCCCCTTGTTTGTTGATGTAGTACATGGTGGTCGTGTTGTCTGTGACCACCTGTACTACTTTCCCCAGCAGAACATCCTCGAAGGAGAGAAGAGCCTTCATAACGGCCAGAAGCTCGAGGACATTTATATGAAGAGTCGCCTCTGTAGTGCTCCAAAGGCCCTGTGCCACTAGAGCGCCCGAATGGGCCCCCCAACCCGACATGGAAGAATCGGTGGTAATAGTAATGGAGGGGGGAGGGGCAGAAAAAGGTAGGCCAAAACATACACTGTCCCGGTGGGTCCACCACGCTAGAGAGTCTTTGACCTCCTGGGGTAGGACAAGGCGGGTACGAGGATTGTCCACTAAAGGGCGGAACACTGAGAGAAACCAAGCCTGCAAAGGGCGGAGGCGCAGCCTGGCGTACGGAGTCACAGCCGTAGTGGAGGCCATGTGCCCCAATAGAACTTGCACCTGTCTCGCTGGCAATGAGGCCTTTTGGATTGCCTCGGTAAGCAGGGACTGGAGTGCCACAAATCGGTCGTGTGGGAGGAAGGCCTTTTCTTCCACCGAATCCAGTCGGGCTCCAATAAACTGGATCTGGCGTGAGGGGGTCAGATTGGATTTTTCCAGGTTGAGGACCAGACCTAGGGACTGGAGAAGAGACAAGGTGGTAGACAGACAATCCTTGACATGGTCACAAGACTGGCCCACAATAAGCCAGTCATCAATGTACGGAAAAATGGTGACCCTCTTAGTCCTTAAAAAGGCCACGACAACGGCCATGCACTTGGTGAAAACACGAGGTGCAGAGGCCAAGCCGAAGGGCAAGGAATTAAACCAGTAGGCCTGGGAACCTATGCGAAAGGTGAGAAACCTACGATGGACAGGAGCTATAGCCAAGTGAAAATAAGCATCCTTCAAGTCGATGGTCACAAACCAACAATCTTTATTGAGGAGGGGAAGAATGGAAGAGAGTGTCACCATTCTAAACTTTCTAGGGGAAATGAACTTGATAACACCCCTCAAGTCCAAAATGGGACGAAAACCGCCCCCCCGTTTGGTAACTACAAAATATCGTGAAAAAAAACAAGCAGGGTACATGGCAGGAGACACTCTGGAAATGGCACCCTTCCTAAGGAGTGACGACACCTCAGAAGTTAAAACAGGGGAACTAGGGGTGGTCCTCACTAGTCCAACCCGCGGTAGTCCCCAAAACTCAATGTGGTAGCCCTCGCTGATAATTCTCAAAACCCAAGTGTCAGATGTAATAGTAAACCAAACGGGAAAAATGGGAGAAGCCTATCCCTGAAATTAACGGGTCACCTGGTATGGCGGTCCGCCTGGGCTTGGCTGGAGTGACTACGTTAACAGCTCTAAGCACCCTATGCCCAGGGGATGCGGCTTGCCTTCCTGTGAGGGAGAGGGCCCCAAAGACTTGACAGAACCAAGCTTCTGGTACAAAGTAACAAAGTTTATTAACACGAGACACAAAGATGGAAGTGTCTGGCTCCAAAACTTTTACAACTGATGACAGGCTCGTAGAATCTTGAGCTTCTTACTTTGGTCCTTTCTTCTTTGGTCTGTATGGGGTGAATGATCAACGCCTCTCCTTCCTCTCTCTGGTCCGCCGCCACGGGTGGTGGACAGACCCCAGCCGCTGAACTTCTTTAAATCGAAGGTCGAACGTCCTTCCTCTGTTAAGTCCAGGGCTGGTTGAAGGCGGTATTTTTCACTAAAAGGAGGTGACAGGCCGGAGCTAGCAACTCCGTGGCTCAGTCACACGTCCCTGGTAGCCACTGAGGTAAACTCAGAAAGGTATCCCCCTTTTATAGACTTCAGAATGGGCGGGAAAACCTGAGACCCTGATTGGCTGGGACTCTGAGGTGACTTTTGGAGGGAAAAAAACTAAGTGCTAATTAAATGGGAAAGGTCTGAGGTAAATTTAGGCGGGAAAGTCTAAAGAGAGGAATCCCTCCCACCCATAATAAAAACACTAACCCCAGCCCCCAAACAGTAAATAGACCTTTATAACAAACATGAGGCCTGTAATTAAACACGAGCACATAAATTAAACATACAAATTCAATATAAACAGGCCAAGCTTTGCGCAGGCCGCAATACTCCCGGCCAAATTCTCGGCTGCGAGAATTTCAAACTATCACACATAAACAAATATTGCAATAGTAGTAATCACAATGCATGAAAACAGACATAATCAATAGGGTGACATAGTGTTAGACACTCTCTAAACTCACTTTTGGGATAGTAAGACCCCTTTCAGCTATGGAGATTACAAGTGTGTAATGCATCTCTAAAACCTGTGCTACATGGTGGTAAGGCTGACCTAAGTCACTAAAAGCACTACTATGGTCATTAAGCACACATCTATAATGCAGATCTTCACTGCTGCTTTGCTTTTGGCAGAGCTAAACCTAGCATAGCAACCCACAGATGCACGCATGTGAGGCTTAGGTCCAATGTGCTCCTGCCCATGCTCCCGCAGATGGACTGCTAATATGAAATGTTGTCTGCAATACGACCACCTCTCATGCCGGTTACCAGGCCCAAGTAATGCACTGCATTTTCAACATTGTTTTGGTGTTCAGTTGAACACTTAAGCACTTGAACTGCTTAAAAACTCTGGAAATGTCTATGCCTGCACGTGGGTAGACATCTCTGTCCCGCAGGTAGCAGCCTTCTAACTTGCTGAATGCGGTATAGTCTTGAGGCCTTTTACGCGGCATTATTTGCAAAGGCTGATTTTCTTCAGGGGAACAATAAAACATGTACTGACGCCATCGCTGGTAACTCCCTGAAGAGCCAGTTGGCCTTTTGGGCCTTACTCTCATTTTTGGCCGATCTTTGCCTTTAAGTCTGCCTTCTTTACAGTCACTTGAGAGACCATTTAACTGTCCAGTCTCATTGAATGACATCTCACTACAACTCAGGTCATCTTCTGACTCAGAAACTTGTTTTTCTGGGTCAAATGGCGCATGAGATTTTAAAGCCAATGAGAGCTCACAGCGGAGTGAGCTTGGAACAGGTGCGTTTTCCTCATCAAACCTCTGATCTGGTAGCAGGCAGAGTTCTTTAAGCAAATTATGTCCTTCTTCCTTTGTCGTCTTTAAGAGGAAAAGCAAATAGTTCTTTAAAGAAAACACAAGGTTCTTACTTTGGGATTTGGCCTCTGTTCCACCTTGCTCCATCGCACTCTCGGGTTGCAGCAGGTTCAGAGTTGTTACCTCTAAGGAGGGTTTCTTCCTTTTTTCAGCTTGGATCTTTAACTCGCTGGCCAATGGGAAAGCTTCTTGCTTGACCCTTTCCACCTCTGGAGAAGTTAAGATTTCTTCTTCCACCTGGAGCTGAGCTCCAGGAGGGCTGTGGACCGGTGGTCCTGGGGCATGTGGCCGAGTTTCGATTTCACTCTTAACATCTCCCAGCAAATGGGCCACAGATTGGTTTCTTTCAGCAGGGTCTTCTTCAGTAGGAGAAGACAGAGCAGTTTCTTTGGATTCACAGGGCACCGGGAAAATGTCCATTTTCTGGTGTCGATGAGATCTCTTTACAACGACTGACGCTTTAGGGAAACTTCTGGAACCAGTAGTGGTTCTGCTGTCACTCCTGGCAGCTTCTCACTCTCAGACCCCAAATCAATTTGTAGGACAGGCCTATTGTCCTGTGAAGACTCAAATATTTTATCTTCCTCTTCTGGCCTAGTTGTTTCAGTCTGAGGGACAACTTGGTTCAAGCAGTCTGTAGAGCTCACTTCAAGACTGCTTTTCTGGGCTGGTGATCTGGGATCAATCAGCTGCTCTTTAGCAAAGGCCAGACTCTCACTCTCTTCTGAGGTGTTGAAGATGGAACTATACTCAGATATCAAGCTCTGGCAGAGAACAGAGACATGACTCAGGCAATTTTGCATCTGTGTGGGTCTTCTGTTGGAGAGTTTGCCATTTCAAGGGAGCTGGATGATGGTGGAGGACGCATCTTGTTTAAACAAACAGGACCCAGCACCGTCCACCCGAGAGGCAATTTCTGTGCCAGAGGAGCTCCCGAGGGACCCCTTATCTGGTCTTCCACATAAAACAGGTCCGGACAATCTGAACCAATCAGGAGATGGATGCCCACATCTCTTTCGAACCTAGGCAGCTGTTTGCTTAGTTGCTTGAGGTGAGGATGTGCCTCTACAACTGCCTTCGTCGCTATTTGACTTTTGTTGCGTGGTATAGAGGGACACTCAATGAGGCAGGGCAACTTGTAGTGGCTCTCTTCTCCAACCGGGGACACTACAAAATTGGTGACCATTCTGCCTCGTGTTTTCTGCTTGCCGGAGCAAGTGGAAACAATGTAGTTTACGGCTTGAGCTTGGATGCGAAACATCCGAAAGAATTCTGGGGTGGCCAAAGAGGCGTCACTTTGTGCATCAAGGGCCACATACATTCTCTTCTTGAATTCTGGCTTGCCATAAGGGTACACATCGGCAAGACAGATGGGGTGGCAGACTCTAAACTTGTCGGCGTTGGTACACAGCTCAGTGCAAGCTACGGCAGCCGACTCAGGAGGGTTCTTCACGTCATCTTTAACAGGACGATCAATGGAACTGGGAGCCACATTCTTAGCTGGTGAGTTCTCAGAATTGTGCATTGCTGTGCAGTGCTTCAAACTCTTGCAGTGGTCGCACTGAACCTTGACCTTGCAGGTTTTGGCGAAATGAGGTATGTCGCCACAGCATTTAAAACATACCTTTGAAATTTGGACCAATTCAACCCTTTCCTTATGAGGTTTCTTGGAGAATTCTCTGCAGCTGGCCAAGCTGTGGGGCTTTTGGTGAATGGGGCAGAGAATTTTCTTTGAGGCTGTACTTTGCTCTTGGGTAGGACTGTTGGCTTCGCAGTCGTCTTTGACCTTTGTTTCACAGCTGGTTTCAGTGGACTTTACGGTGTACGACCTTTTGATTTCTTTAGCTGGCTGTTTGATGTCATTGGAGGATTTGTCCTGGCGCTGTCTTTGGTAGAGCGCTTGGAAGCCTGTTTGAGGATCATTACGTTCCTCGGCGGTTTGAGTAATGAAGTCAACCAGATGAGCAAATGGAGGATAAACCTGAGAGTTATTCCTTTTGTATCTGAAGACTTCTCTTCCCCATAATTCCTGTAGGGGAAAGGGTAACTTCTGCACTATACTGTTCTGAAACAGGTGTTGGTCTAGGCAGGCCAAACCTGGGAGCCGAGGATCATCTTTGGCGGCCTGAGTTGTGCCAGCAAGTCGCTCAAATCCCAAAGAAGGCTACAGTCTTTCTGCTTCAGCACTGGGAACTTGTTGAGCTGGTCCATGAGTGCTGTTTCTATGTTGGCACTGGCCCCAAATCTCTTATGTAGTCGATTCCAGGCAGTAGCCAAGGCCTTCTCTGGATCTGCCATGAGAGCCGCATAAATCTTGTGGACTTGAGCTGACGAAGCTGGACCTAGCCAGGTGATCAAAAGAACCAGCTCTTCATCAGCTGATAATCTATATTCCTGGATGGCCCGTTGGAAGATGGTTTTCCAAAGCAGAAAGTCCCCAGGCTCGTCAGAGAACTTCTGGACCCCTTTGGCTTTGAGGTCTTTTCTCGGGTTGCGACAGGGTAAGTACAACTGAGACTCTGGCACCAGCTGGACAGACTTTAATGCTTGATCCGGCAAAGCGACCGAACTTTGTGGCTGTGAAGAGCTCTTGAAAGCGTGGTGTAGGCTTTCTGTTTGCAGGGGGCCGAACTGAAGGAAACCTGGCCCTTCTTTGATGCTGGGTGGAACATCCTGGATTGGACTTGCGATGACCGGAACGCTCGATATAGGAGCCTGAAAGCCCAAGTTGATGGCTTGACTCCCGGCCTTGCTTCTTCCGTCTTGAAGTGCTCTGCAGTACTGAAGGTACTAATCTTTGATGGTCGCCCGTAGTCTCTGGCTTGGCAAGGATGGGGCTGACTGGAAGCTGGGCGCTCAATTTGCTCAGATGCTCGGAGACTCTGGAAGTCGCATCCATCTCTGGCATGAGGCTAACGTTCTGTTCGGATAGTTCTTCCTGTAAAGTCCTAGCTAGGAATCTGGCCCTGGTAAACTTTTTTTTGCGGCTTCCCCTTTTACTCGGAGCAGCTCCAAGTCATTCTGTTTTTGGGCCTGACTACTGGCTTGTTCAGTTTTGAGGCGAATTTCTTCGTTTTTGAGATCCACCTCTTGACTTGCAATCTCGGCGTCAGCTTCCGCGGCTAGAATAGCTGCCTTTATTTCCAAGCGTTTTGTCTCTTTCAAATGAAAGGCTGCTCTCTCCGAGGTAACACTTCCTTTGGAGGACGTGGAGCTGGAACTCTTGTAACTAGGCGTTGCCCGTTCTCTCTTTATGGAAGCTTTACTTGAATGATGAGATCTGCAACTGACGGGCTGTGGTGACCACTCAATCAGACTGGCTTGACTGTTGGCATCTGTCAGTGGCCTCCTATCTTGCCTAGGGGATGGACTGAATTCCAAAATGTCCAACACGGCCTTGATTTCAGCTTCTTTAGAATCAACATTCTCCCACAGCTGGTTATTTCTAAGGTCAGCTTCTGGGCTATTGATCTCGTGGAGTAGTGCAGAGATCCTATCTATTAATGCTCTCCAACAACGATGAGCATCTCTAATCTCGGCCCCACACACCTGGGCCTCTGTGGGGTTGCTTGCTGCTTCATATCCCTGGAGGAGGCCTGTAATGCGCTGCCATGCGTACTTCAATTTGGCCTTTAAAGCATCCTCCCTATACAAGAGCTGTTCTAGACCTTTCTGTGTTGGATGCCTAGATTTGGGGCTGCGTAGGTAGTATGAACTAGTCACCTCTGAACCCTTAGCGCTCTCCATAGCTCTATAGAGTGAATGTACACAACAGAATCTAAGGTAATGCAACAAGAGGGCTCTAGCAATACAGCAAAGACTCTGTGGTACACAACAAAAATGTAATGAAACACAACAATACAGTAAATGTACTGATGCCTATGGGAATATTGCAAAGGATACAATGAAACACATTCAGCAATGTTCTATAAAGTAGATCTATAGCATTTAGAAATCAAAGCGAAAAATACCTGCAGTGATATTCTAGAGCAATAAATTCTATGGCTGTACAGTAAAATACAGTAAATCTGCATAGGACATACAATAATCAATGCGGAGGCATACAATGAAAGACTATGTCAGTACAGACAGTAATCAACAAAATGCTATGAGATCCTGCTATGGCATGTGTAATAAACAAGTATTACAATGCAAACCTATGACAATGCAAAATCTATATTAGCAGATGCATGCAAAATCAATGGCAGATGTAATAAACAGGTATTACAATGCAGTAGATACAATGGGCTGTGAAAAAGCCAAACCTAACTGCCTGTGAAAGGAAAAGCAAACTCCAAGCCAGCCCCTCCCCCTGGCAGAGCAGGCATCAATCAGCCTGCTGGAGGCGGAGCAAAGGAAAATGGAGCAGGAAACAAGAGGAGGCGGCTCCCAACACCAGAGAGCCAATCGGAGAAATGGGAAGGCCGTTCTTCCAAGATGGCTGCTTCTGAAGATATTGATTCACTTCAGGGCCTTTAAGATGGGCTGGAGAGCCTCGCATATGCTGGAAACTTTGGCCTGCGAGGCTCGCTCTTGCTGCTGCTGCCTCCTGAAGAAACTGAAAGCTGGTAGGGTGCCTTGTTCTCCCTGGGGTTGGAATTCTAGGCGAACCCCAGGCTTTTGGGCCTTCTCGATGGCTTGCTTCTGCTGAGTAAAAAGAAGGGCAGGAGAAGCTTGCTTTATTCTTGCTTGAGCCGGCAGGCTTGTTCTAAGAGGGTCCCTGGCTTTTGGGCCTTCTTTCTTTGCTTTGGAGGCCTTGCTTGTGAGGTGGCCTCAAGCTTGCTTCCTGGATCCTGGATTGGGCTACAGGAACAGATCTGGCTGCCTTGCTTCCTTGCTTCTCTGAGTCCTGGATGGGCTTCTGAGGAGATCACCAGGACAGGAGAGTGGCCAGGCTGCACTCAGAAACTTTCCTTTACTATCTGTAAATAGCTTTTGGCCAAGAGGCTTTTTCTTCCTCCCAGAGCCTGAGAGCCTTTCTTAACTTTATTCTGAGTCTTCTTTTAAGTTGCTATGGGGCCTTCATCAGGCCGGGGCCTTTGCTTTACCTTTCTTTGGGACGAAGTGGCTGTACCCTGCGGCTAAGCCGCAACTTGATCTCCTTTTAGTTTCTCTTTACTTTAAGTTGCTTTAGGCTTTTCTTTACTTTTCTTTGCTTTTGGCCAAGAGGCCTTCTATGGGACGCTGGATGGCTGACGCCCCAAGGCTAAGGCCGCAACCTGATCTCCTTTTAGTATGGCGGTCCGCCTGGGCTTGGCTGGAGTGACTACGTTAACAGCTCTAAGCACCCTATGCCCAGGGGATGCGGCTTGCCTTCCTGTGAGGGAGAGGGCCCCAAAGACTTGACAGAACCAAGCTTCTGGTACAAAGTAACAAAGTTTATTAACACGAGACACAAAGATGGAAGTGTCTGGCTCCAAAACTTTTACAACTGATGACAGGCTCGTAGAATCTTGGTCCTTTCTTCTTTGGTCTGTATGGGGTGAATGATCAACGCCTCTCCTTCCTCTCTCTGGTCCGCCGCCACGGGTGGTGGACAGACCCCAGCCGCTGAACTTCTTTAAATCGAAGGTCGAACGTCCTTCCTCTGTTAAGTCCAGGGCTGGTTGAAGGCGGTATTTTTCACTAAAAGGAGGTGACAGGCCGGAGCTAGCAACTCCGTGGCTCAGTCACACGTCCCTGGTAGCCACTGAGGTAAACTCAGAAAGGTATCCCCTTTATAGACTTCAGAATGGGCGGGAAAACCTGAGACCCTGATTGGCTGGGACTCTGAGGTGACTTTTGGAGGGAAAACTAAGTGCTAATTAAATGGGAAAGGTCTGAGGTAAATTTGGGCGGGAAGTCTAAAGAGAGGAATCCCTCCCACCCATAATAAAAACACTAACCCCAGCCCCCAAACAGTAAATAGACCTTTATAACAAACATGAGGCCTGTAATTAAACACGAGCACATAAATTAAACATACAAATTCAATATAAACAGGCCAAGCTTTGCGCAATAACGGCGCCTTTGGGCGCTTGGTTTTCACCACATCTACAACAACTGTGTTTGGCTTAGTAGGGCGTAACGCCCAATCATAGGCCGACAAATCAACTTTGTAGAGCGCATCTACTTTTTTAGGAATGGCTTGAGGAGAAGAAGGAGGCACTTCCGGGAGCTCTCCCAGCTTCAGATGGTAAGGCGGGGGGGAACAGCCGTAGAGGAGGTACGGACCTGCTCATCAGACCTAAACATTGGGTCTTGGACGGTTTCCACAGCCTTCGGGGGCAGAGAGATCTAAAGCCCTCATCATACGTGTGAGAACAGCCATGAATCTAGAGAAATCAGAGGGGGTGGGATCCGGATCCCTAAATACCATGTCCACATCCTGCATATCGTCCAACACTTCAGAAGCAGATGGATCTAAGACATCCTCAGTAGCTGGGGCCTCCTCCTGAAAGGTAGGGAGCACAGGTTGAGGGGTTGGAGTGGATACTGTGGCCGCTGGTCTGCCAGGGGCTCTGGTAGTAACTGGCATAGTCAGACTGGGCTGAGGCTGAGGAGGATACCCATATTGAGGGTAGCAGGGTGGCATCCAAGGCATAGAAGGAGGATAAAAGTAAGGAAATTGTCCCATAAAAGGTGACTGCCAAGGAGATTGGAAAGGCATAGGCATTTGCATAGGCTGGCCCTGCGAGTTGGGCTGGCAGGCTTGTGGATATTGAGAAGCAAAAGGAGGCTGAAAGGCAGGAGGTGCTGGAAAAGCAAAGGGGAGCTGAGAAGCAGCTCCTCTGACATCGCCAGGAGGAGGAGTTGCGGAGGCGGGGCCTCCCGCTCTTCCCTCCGACGTCGGAAAGGCATCAGAAATAGCAGCAGCAGAAGCAGCTTGAGTAGGAGCCCGCACTCTCCCACGTGCATCTGGAGAGGAGGGGGGAGAGGCGGAGGCTCTAGAGGGCGAGCGGCGTCGAGGGAGAGAAGTTTCCTCTTGCTCTGGAGCCCCAGCGCGCGCGCGCGCAACAGTTGCACTGCTTGAAGCAGCCCTGGGGGAAGCAGAGCCCGGGCTCGAAGAAACAGGAGCTGATGAGGTAACTTGGGAAGGCATAGGCAGAGCAGAGACGAAGCCTACGCCTCCCGAGCTCGACAGGGAGCCCAATAGCTCAGAGGACTGGAGGCCCTCTAGTGGAGCGGTTTGGTCTTGCTCCTCCAAAATTTGACAAGGAAGCCCCGTCGCTTCCAACAGAACAGAAGGGGTGAGAGACAAGCTGCTTCCCGCCAACTCCAAGGGGCTTTTTGAGGGAATCAAAGACTGGGCGCCATCTTGGCGGCCATTGGTCTTCTTAGCCTTAAATTTCTTCACAGTGGAGGCAACAGCCAAAGCCCTCCCTCAGTGCTTAAAGGCTTAGATTGGGCTGTCTCTTCCAAAATTGTTGAGGGGCCCTGATGATAACAGGGACTTATCATACAGGATAGCCTTAAGCCGGACAATCCTCAGTTTCCTTGTCTGGCTAGTAAAAGTTTGGCAGATGGCACAGCCCTTAGCCAAGTGGCCTTCCCCCAAGCAGGTCAAGCAGAGGGAATGGCCATCAATATTAGGAAACAGGTTAGGGCATCCTGAGCATTTCTTGAATGAAGAGGTGGCCATAGTGCACACCAAAGGTCACACACTCACGAAATCCAGTAACAAGAGAAGTCAACACTGTCCAAAATCAGGGATGGAGAGGTCAGGATGGTCAATACGGTCCAAGTCGATACGAGAAGTAGAATCAGAGGTCAGTAACGCAGAGAAGGTTCTCTAGTTCCTAGCCGGAGCGCGGAAAAAGAGGACTGAGGGCTGTAGCCCCTCCCACTGGCTATATATACTCTGGGAGGTGGGCATTAATTCTTTCTAATTTTTTTATAGAAGGTTCCGAAGTTAAAGCGCAAGCGCTGGAATATATCTTTTGTATGCATTCACAGTGACCACGCAAAGGCAACTAATGGTTACTGGTTATAATCTACCCTGAGTCCCCCTCTGGGGGTGAAAGGACAGGATATAAATGTCTTAAATAAATAAATAAATAAATACTGTTATAAATCGTAATGTAAATCTCTGATATGCAGGATGTATTTTCATTGTTACAAATTGAACATAATTAAAGCTTAGTGATTAATCACAAAAACGTTATGCTTGGGGGGAGTATGGACAACGGATGATGGGATTTGCAATACTTTCAACTGATTCAGCTCAGACTTCCAAAGACCACTAAGACCCCCACGAATTACAGACCTGGACCAAACTTGGCACACAGAAGGCCATGACAAACAGAAAATACTGGAGGGGTTTGGGAGGAATTCACAGTGATTTAGGGGAGATGTAGTTCACCTACATCCGGAGAACACTATGAACACAAACCACTATGGATCTAGATCAGGGGTGGGCAAACTGCGGCCCGGGGGCCGGATGCGGCCCTTTGGCTGATTCTATCCGGCTCGCCTAAGGGCCCCTGGCTTGCCTCCCCTGCCTGGCCTCTGCATAAAAATCTCCAGAGAAGGGGACTATAAGGAAGCATTATTTTATTTTAGTGGTTTTTATTATTATTGTATAATAATTTTATAACAATAATAAAATAATATAATACATAATATAATATAATGTTATATGATATATTATAATTTCAATATATTATGTTTATATATATATACTATAATATAATAATTATGATATTAATACTAATAATATATGAATATTTCTTGATATATTAATATGTTAATATTAAGGATGTGTAATATACAGTAAATATAGTAAGTGAATAAATAAATTATGTAGATTAGCATGTAGTTCCGCCTTTAGGTGCGGCCCTCCATAATATTTTTTGGCTCTCATGTGGCCCCTTGGAAAAAATAGTTGCCCACCCCTGATCTAGATCAAACTTGGCACAAATATTCAATATGCCCAAATTTGAACACTGATGGAGTTTGGAGGAAATAGACCTTGACATTTGGGAGTTGTAGTTGCTTGGATTTATAGTTCACCTACAATCAGAGCATTCTGAACTCCACCAATGATGGAATTGAACCAAACTTGGCACACAGAAGTCCCACATCCAACAGAAAATACTTGGTTTTTTTGCTCCTGCAGTCACTCCAGGGGACTATTATTATACATTATTCCCTTCAGTTGGAAGGGAATCACAAGGCCATCAAATCCAGCCCCCACCTTTCTGCTAGACAGGAAGACAGAATTATTATTTTATCATCATCATCATCATCATTATTCTGAGGCAGTTGGAAAGAAACCCCAAAGGCCATCTAGTCCAGCTCCCTTCTTTCTTCCAGGCAGGAAGATAGAATTACTGTTCTATTACCATACATTACTATTATTTGAAACACAACAAGATGAGTCCACAGCAAACAAGATCACTCTGCTGGCTGTTTAATGGATCACACGCCGGACACTTCCCAAGTTTGTAGGACTGTGTTATGTATTGGTGAATAATGCGTGCAGATCCCAGCAAGGTGGCCTTTTGCAGCTGACAGATGGTAACTTTGTCAGCGCCGATTGTGTTTAAGTGCAGGCCAAGGTCTTTAGGCACTGCATCCAGTGGGCTGATCACCACTGGGACCACCTTTACTGTCAGCTTTTCCAGTTGTTTCTTTTCAATCCGGCTGTCATCTGGGATTGCAACATTGACGATCCATACTTTGTTTTTAACACGATCATGAGATCAGGAGTCGTGTGCTCCAAAACTCTGTCAGTCTGAATTTGGAAGTCCCAGAGTAGTTTGATGTGTTCATTTTCTGTAACTTTTTCAGGCTTGTGATTCCACCAGTTCTTTGTCGCAGGCAGATAGTATTTGTGGCACAAGTTCCAATTAATAATCTGAACTATTATTATTATTTTACATTATTATTATATTACATATATTATATATAATTTACATTAAATATAAAATATAATTATATATTGTATAATATTATATAATATAGAATAATAATTATATACTATGTATTGTTATACATTATTATTATTATTATTGTAAGACTCACAGTTGGAAGGGAACCCCAAAGGCCATGTAATCCAGCCCCCTTCTTTCTGCCAGGCAGGAATAAAGAATTACTCTTATATTATTATACAGTATTATTACTGGGCTCAGACAGTTGGAAGGGAACCCCAAAGGCCATCTAGTCCAGCCCCCTTCTTTCTGCCAGATGGGAGACAGAATTACTGCAGGAGCAACAACAACAATGATAATAATAATAACAGTAAGTCAAGCTTATGACAGGCTCTCATATCCCTTCTGCTCCATATAATAATAATCATATAATAATAAGTAAAGCTTATGGCAGGTTCTCTCATTCTTTCTGCTCCTAACAACAACAACAAAAACAACAACAAGTCAAGCTTATGGCAGGTTCTCCCAACCTTTCTGCTCCATATACTACTACTATTACTACTACTAATAATAATAGAAGTCTCCTGGATTCACCAGAAGGGTTTGGTGGGCATTGACCTTGCGTTTTAGAGTTGTAGTTCACTTACATCCAGAGAGAACTGTGCACTCAAACAATGAGGGATCTGGAGGCAGAGAAAGAGAGCTGTGCTGTTCCTGCTCTTTCCCCCATGGGTGAAGAGGGCGAGCGAGGAAGAGGAGGTCTGAATGGAGGGAGGGGCGGCCAGGTGCAGAGGCCCCAGGGATGGAACGAAGAAAGGAAGGAAGGGAAAGAAAGGAAGGAAAAGGGAGGAAGGGGAAGGAAGGGAATAGAAGAAAGGAAGAGACAGGCAGATCCTGGGGGGAGGGGGCGCCTCCACGGATAAGCCTTTCATGTGCTGAGGGGCCGAGAGGAAGAGGAAAATGAGGAAGAAGAAGCAGATGAATTGGATGAATTGCTGTTTTTGTTTGGCTCTTTTGACTTGAGGCTCCAGATAAGCCAGTCAGCCATTCCCTGGGGTGAAGGAGGAGGCAGTGACCCCTCAGAAACGGCGGAACGCCCCCGTGGTGGTCACGTCCCCCAGGTTGAGAAACGCTGTATTTTTTTCAGATTTTAAACCCAGTACTATCTAAGGATTTTTGGTGTCATGATGGGAAGTCTTTTGGCCCCTTTCAGTGGCAAATCTCTTTATCTCAAATTCGGAAGAAACCTGCATCCTAAATGACACAAAAACATTTTTTACCAGATATAATATACTATGGCAGGTTTATCGATGATATTTGCAAATTAGAAGAATTCACAATCCTTTTTAGTACTTGGCTAAACACAATACATTATCATATTCACTGGTAATCATAGCCATACAAATATAAACTTTTTAGATGTCATGGTATATAAGAAAGGCAATAGACTGAGAGTAAAGAAATATAGAAAACCTACGGATAAAAATTCCATCATGCATTACAACAGCTACCACCACCACAGTTTAAAATCCAACTTACTCTACGCCACACTTATGGGATTAAAACAAAAGGACTTCATACCAGAGGTAACTACTTTTGAAAAACAATTCAAAAAAGAGGGTACCCTACAAGAGTCATACTGTCATTAGAAAAGTTAAGTCCACAGATAGAAATGATTTATTTATTTATTTATTATTGAGGCTTCTATGCCGCCGACTCCCGGGGGCTCGCAGTGGCTCACAAGAGACAGGGGCATAAAAACAAAGATTAAAAACATAAAACAATTGAACAATTAGAGCAATAGCAGAACAGGCAATAAAACAAATGGAGCAGCAACAGGAGCCACAACACAGTACCCAGAGCACGCGGGCCTACTCTCCGAAGGCCTGCCTATACAGATGGGTTTTGCAGGCCCGCCTGAATGGGAGTAAATCCCTCAGGGCTCTGGTTTCGGCCGGGAGGGCGTTCCACAGCGTGGGGGCTATGACGGAGAACGCCCTCCGGCGGGTAGATGTCAGGTGTGCCGACTTTGCTGATGGTATTTCCAGGAAGTTGGCATCCTCAGACCGTAGTAATCTCGATGGGCAATAGGGAGGGAGGCGGTCCCTCAGATACGCTGGCCCCAGGTCGTACAGAGCCTTTAAGGTAAGAACCAACACTTTGAAGGCGATCCGGTGCTCAATAGGCAGTCAGTGCAGATCCTGCAAGACGGATTTACTAAGAGATACGGCGAGAAAACCTAACCACCGTATTATATGGCCACTTACAGTAACCCCATATTCTCCACACATCAACAAAATAATTAGAAAACACTGGCACTTGGTCAGCGATACTCCAGGATGTAAGAATGTACCAATGATAGCCAATAAATGAACCAAAAATCTCTGAGACATGATGGTCAGATCCGACTTCATAACCCCCTATACTATTAGCAAATCTATTCTCAGGGGCCACACAAGTTGTGGGCATTGTGCATGTTGCACTCAATCTCTTAAAGCAAAACAGTTCTCACACCCCACAATGCAACTCAACATACAACTTCGTAGTTTCACTAACTGCAACACAGAGAAAGTGATCTATGTAATACAGTGTCCATGTTCACTGCTACATGTGGGTATGACCTCCAGACCTTTAAAAACTAGAATTCTTGAAACATAGATCCTACATTAGAAATAAAGCCACTGACTACTCTTTATTCCCATTTCAGTAGGAAATCCCACTCATATACCAGTTTCAGATTTTGCACTTTAGAAAAGGTAACAACGCAACCCCATCAAGATTTTAAAATAATTTTACTTCAGAGAGAGACTTTTTGGATATTCAGGTTACATACCGTTTTCCCAGGTGGGTTAAATGACAGATTAGATCTCTCTTGTTTTTTTGTAATTGACCTATCTATATATATAAAGAGAGAGCTGTCGTGTTTCCTGGCTCAAAAACAAAGAAACCACACAAGGCAGACACACCAAACCAGGCCACATCCCAGGACACACACAAGAGGTATGCACACCACAAAAAAACCCCCCAAAAAATTTCCAGCAGCCGCCAGAACCCCAAAAAACAAAAAAAAGACTACAATCCCCATAAACCCCTGCGCCAGGAAACAAAATGGCGCAATCCAAAACCCCCTACTGCGCATGCTCACCAAGCTTCATGAGGGAGTCCTCCGGCTGGTGACCGTTGGGCGCGCGCACCCCCTCCCCCCTCCCATTGGCGCAGAGGGCAATGGCGGCGGGGGCAGCGGCGGGAGAGGCCCGTCCTCCCGCCAAGCGTGAGGCCGGCAACCGTTGGGCGCGCGCTCCCCCTCCCATCGGCGCAGAGGGCAATGGCAGCAGCAGCGGGGGCGCCAGATGCCCGTCCTCCTGCCAAGCGCGAGCCTGCTCCCTGCCCCCTCCCATCGCCGGCTGCAAAGCGCCGGCGGCTGCAGCGGCTCTTACCTCCTGCCCTGGAGCCGCATTAGAAGCGAGGCAAGTGAAGGTGGCGGCGGCGGCAGCGGCGGAAGAAGGCGCCCAGCAGCATCCTTTCCTCCTCCTCCATCCCTCGCCGGCCGCCGCCTGTTGAGAAGCCGCTGCCGCTCTCCCTTAGCCCCCTCTTGACGATTTGGTGCTGCCGGTGCTCCCTGGGCAGCCACTTCAGGTAAGGACCCCCCCCCCCCCTTTATCTTTCATTCAGCCCCAGTCCCCTTCCAAAGACCTGGGCAAACTTGGGCCTTTCAGGGGTTTTGGACTTCAACTTCTCCCCACATTACCCATAAGTAGCATGCGAGGAATTGTGGGAGTTGAAGACCAAAAACCCCTGAAAGGCCCAAGTTTGCTCATGCCTTTGGAAGGGGGACTGGGTCTGTGAGGAATTGTGGGAGTTGAAGTCAAAACCCCCTGAAAGGCCAAAGTTCTGGACTTCAACTCCCACAATTCCTCACAGCCTCAGGCCCCTTTCAAAGGCCTGTGCAAACTTGGTCCTTTCAGGTATTTAGGACTTCAACTCCCACAATTCCTCACAGCCCCAGGCCCCTTCCAAAGGCCTGGGCAAACTTGGGCGTTTCAGGGGTTTTGGACTTCAGCTCCCACAATTCCTCACAGCCCCAGTCCCCTCCCAAAGGCCTGTGCAAACTTGGTCCTTTCAGGTATTTAGGACTTCAACTTCTCCCCACATTACCCATAAGTAGCATGCGAGCTACTTATAAAACAACCAAGTCAAAATGATCTACCTACCCACTACAAAAATGTGAAACATATAACACAATATCTGCTTTGAACTGGGTTTTCTGAGTCCACACTGCCATATAATCTGATTTAAAGCAGATAACATGGGATTTTATTCAACTGTGTGGAAAGGACCTCAGATAATCCAGGGCCGGCAGAACTTGGGCGGCGTCGGGAGCCTGCAGGACGGGACTGAGCCTTCCTACCGCCCTGCCTGCGATCTACCAGGACATCTATCTAATGAGCACCCCTGTGCTAGATACATCTTATTTCCATCCACATCCAGTGTTTATTTATTTTAATGATTTTAATTATATGACAGTTGGCCTGGCCACTATGGTTTTAAACTTTGTGTACTTACTGTTTATATGAGTTTATTGAGTCCCTTTCGGGGTGAGAAGAGCGGAATATAAATGAAGTAAATAAATAAATAAATAAACAAATAAAATATCATCAAGAGAAAGGAAAGAGAAGAAGACTGGGAGAGAGGAGGTAGAGCACCGAGGCCGCCGCCATTCTAAGGTCACGTAAGTTCGCTCCCTCCTGGTGGTCCCGCTACCCTGCCTCTATATTGAACTGCTACACTGTGCTCACCGGGGGGAACAGCTACCGCCACTGTTTTGCGGACTTTATAGCTTGCGGCTCGAGTTGTGCTTTGCCCGCTGCTCGGCTGGTGTGATTGTTGCCGGTCATAATCTCTGTTCAGCTGCTGCCATTGCCGTGGTTTCCTGGCTGCGGCGGCTCAGCAGTTTGGCAGCGTGCGGAGCAGGTTCTGGCAGCCGACTGTTGATATTGGCTGTTGGCGTGGATCGTTGTCATCCCGCTATGTGAGGTTGGAGGTCGACCCTTGCTGGGGCTGATCTATGCCTACCCCTCCCGGCAGGTAGAGACCGAGAAACTAAAGCCTTAAACTGTTCTGGCTCAGTTTACCTGTCCGAACGCATCTCTTCCTATGAATCATCTAGGTCAGTGTTTCTCAACCTAGGGGTCGGGACCCCCAGGGGGGTCGCGAGAGGGTTTTAGAGGGGTCGCCAAAGACCATCAGAAAACATATTTATTATGGTCTTAGGAAGCCACTTGGCAGAGAAGATTGAAGATCTCTCTGCTTGTCCTTCTCTTTCTTTTTGGAAACAGACTGTGAATTATCCCACCTAAAGCTCTACTCTGCGGTGATTGGCAGGCCTCCCAGCCAAGGGGAGGGCTGGTTCTGAGACTCCAAGCGGTGGGGGGGAGAGCAGGCGTGCTTGGCGCATGGCAACATGATGCACATGTGTGGGTGAGGGAGAGTGTGTGAGGTGGGATGGAGGCTCACGCCAGCTAGTCCCTTCAAGGCATGAGGGTTCTGTGTAGAAACTTTGACCCAATTCTATCATTGGTGGGGTGCAAGGGGCTCTTCGATTGTAGGTGAACTATAAATCCCATCAACTACAACTCCCAAATGTCAAGACCTATTTTCCCCAAACTCCACCAGTGTTCACGTTTGGGTATATTGAGGATTAGTGTCAAGTGTGGCCCAGATCCATCATTGTTGAGTCTATAGTGCTCTCAATGTAGATGAACTACAACTCCCAAGGTCAATGCCCACCAAACACTTCCAGTATTTACTGTTGGTCATGGGAGTTTTTTTGTGTCAAGTTTGATTCAATTCCATTGTTGGTGAGTTCAGAATGCTCTTTGATTGTGGGTGAACTATAAATCCCAGCAACTTCCAAATGACAAAATCAACACCCCACCCCCTCAAAAATACAATTATGAAGTAGCAATGGAAATAATGGTTAGGGGTCACCACAAGATGAGGAACTGTATTAAGGGGTTGCAGCATTAGGAAGGTTGAGAAACACTGATCTAGGTGTTTAAGATCCTCTGGAGAGGCCCTGCTCTCAGTCCCGCCTTTTTCGCAGATCCGATTGGAGGGAACGAGACAGGGCATTCTCAGCGGTGGTCCCTCGGCTATGGAACACCCTTTCTAGGGATATTAGATCAGCCCTTCCTCCCTCCTAACATTTCGAAAGATAGTTAAAACCTGGCTATTTGAATAGGCATTTGCAGATGCAGTATAATTGATTAAGTGAGACTCATGGAACGGCAGGACGATGCGACGGAAAATGATTTTAATGATGAGATGCTGAGGACTTGTATTTTATGGTTTTAATTGTTTTAATTGTTTATAGTTTTTATATGGTTTATATTATATGTAATTGTTTTTGACTGTATTTTATCTTGTGGGGCATTGATTGCCAAATGTAAACCGCCTCGAGTCGCCTCTGGGATGAGAGGGGCGGTATACAAATATAATAAATAAATATTTTTGTTGTCTTTCTGAATGTAGTTTGTACATTCCTTTGAAGATATCAACTTAATTTGATGAAGTCGCAACCTGAGGAAGGGAAGTTTTCCCAAAACAAGGTTGTTGTAGGTTGCTATCATCACGTACATCAAAAGAATTTCTATAGTTGCTATCATCACGTACTTGTCAATAATTCCTACAACAACTGGTATCCACATGGGACTGAACTTTAATTGCCTAACATTTCACAGAAGAAACATAGTGTGAACTTTTGTTTAATAACATTCCAAAGAAAAAATAACGAGGAACTGTTGAGAACTCACAACATTTTGTGGATGAGAAATTATTGTTTAATGTTTACTATGCATGTTTTTTTCTTGATGTTTATATGTATTTTGCCCATGGTATTGATATTAATTATAATCTTACTGTTACTCTATATACAGATTAAAAATCAGGCAGGATATGTAATATTAGATAGACAGATATATAAAGATAGAGATAAACAAGCTAAAAAAGATAGAGATAAAATAGAGATAGATTTAAAAATCAGGATATGTAATAGATCAAAAGAGATACTGTACATGGATTTTTTTAAAAAATCAAACAGGGTATGTAATATTAGATAGATAGGCCGGGGCAAGGCCTGTCCTTTCCTGTTTGAGAAAGGCAGGAAATATGGCTCGGTTATTCTGCAAAAAATGACAGGAAGTCATGCTACGCTAAAAACACATGTGTTGTGTGCCATCTCCTCCCCTGTACATATTAACACAGAAGCCAGGAAATAATCTCAGAAATAATGACATGCATAAAAAAAACACCAAACAACTCCTACCCAGAAATGGTTGGTGAAATAGGACATCTTGGCGGGTTCGAGGCCTGGCTTCAGTGCTTGGGGATCTAAAGGGAGGGATAAACAACATGTAAACAACAACACACAACACAGGACAGCCCTCTCCTCCCTCCCTGCCGACAAAAGGAGGAAGCAAAAGGAAAAGGTGAATTTCCCACAAGGCACTGCAAGGTGAATATATACATATATTTCTATGCAATATATATATTCCATAGAAATATATATTCACCAAAGGAAGAACACCATCATCCCCACGTCAGCATAGGCAAATCTGTGCTTAAGTCCATTCAGCAGTTCACCTACCTGGGAAGCATCATAAGAACATAAGAGCCATGCTGAATCGGACCTCAGCCCATCTAGTCCAGCATTCTGTGTCACACAGTGGCCCACTAGTTGTACACGGGGATCTCGAGCAGAAGGGAGGGCAAAACCCTGACCTGCTCCCGACCCCCCACAACCAGTACCCGGGGAAATCCTGCCTACCTCAACCAACTCCAAGGTGGCACTTGAATGTCCTTTTCAGTAACTACCGATACACTTGGTATCCATGAATCTGTCTAATCCTGCCTTGAAGTTGTCCAGGCTGACAGCTGTCACAACCTCTTCTGGAAGTGAGTTCCATAACCCAATGACCCTCTGGGTGAAGAAATATTTCCCTTTGTTAGTCCTAATTTTCCTACCTTGGAGCTTCAGGGAGTGCCCTGAAGCTCCATCTCTTCTGACGCCAAGATTGATAAAGAAATAGATCACAGATTAGCAAAGGAATATAGTGCATTTGGAAGGCTTCACAAAAGAGTCTGGAGTAACAAACACCTTAAACAAAACACCAAAATCAGTGTGTACAGAGCTATCATACTGTCTATTCTCCTATATGGGTCTGAAACATGGGTCACCTATCGCCAACACCTACGACTCCTCGAACGCTTTCATCAGCGCTGTCTTCGCACAATCCTAAATATACACTGGACCAATTATGTGATGAATGTTGCTGTCCTTGAGCAAGCAGGGATCACCAGCGTTGAGGCCATGCTATTGAAAACACAACTGCACTGGGCAGGGCACGTCTCTAGAATGGAGGACCACCGCCTCCCAAAGATACTACTCTACGGTGAGCTTGCCACGGGTCAGCACAAGAGAGGCGCCCCCAAAAAGAGATATAAGGACTCCCTGAAACAACATCTCAGGCTTGGCCAGATTGATCACCAACAATGGTCCACTCTGGCCTCACATCGGGAGGCATGGAAACGCACTATCCACATTGGTGCGGCCTCTTTCAAGAAGACACGCCGAACGGGTCTCGAAGAGAAACGACAACGCAGAAAGAACCGCAACTTGGAAACAACATCACCCAAGGAGACTTTCTGCTGTGCTTTCTGCAATCGGACTTGCCTATCTCAGATTGGCCTTTTTTGTCATCAACGCGCTTGTAAAAAGCGTGGGATGAGTCCTTCCTAAAGAATCTTCGTTCGCGAAGTAATGCCAATATATATATATATGTGTGTGTGTGTATGTATGTGTGTGTGTACCCAAGTATATATATTTGTGTGTGTAGTGTGTGTGTGTGCGTATCGGCATTACTTCGCGAACGATATATGCACTATATACAGTACCTATTATTATACATATGTGTGTACATATATTATTCTATGTACTATATTATATAATTATATAATTCATTGTTTATATGCATTTATTTTATGCGCATATATATTATTATACTGTCTTATATAAAATTATTATTATAGAGGTGTATATATAAGTCTATGTACTTATCATTACTATTATTATATTGTTATATATATAGGTTCATATTAATATTATTAAGCTATCTACTACTATATATGTATTATTGTATTGTTATATATATTCATATATATTATATACATTATTATACCACTACTGCTAATAATAACAATAAAAATATAATAATAATAGTATGACTATTACTAAGTAATATAATGTCATATTAATAATAATAGTAATACTAGTACTATTAATAATAAACGTAATAATGATAATAAAAATAATATAATTGTTCTACTAGTAGTAACACTACTACTAATATTATAATAAAATAAATATAATAATAAACATAATATCAATACCTAAATAATATAATTATACTAATAATAAATATAAAAATTATACTAGTAATAATAAATTATAAAATAATAATAGTACAACTGTAATTATAATTATACTACTAATAATAATACTACTAATATAATAATAATAATATACCGAAAGGTGTTGAAAGGTCATCCTCTTTGGTGCAGACGATGATCCTCAAGAAGAACGAAGCAAGGGATTCGAACCCAGTCCTTGAAACAAACAAACAAACAAACGGACCTTTTCAAAAGCCTCCTCTGCAAAAAGTAGCAGAATAGGCAGAGGAAACCACAACCTTTCAGCTTTGAAAATGTCCAAAATCAAATAAGAACCAAGTAGAGACAAAAGGGGGCTTTTTATTGGGAAGAATAAAACGTAGTAGTAGTAGTAGTAGTAATAATAATAATAATAATAATACATTTGGGAAATGTCTGGTGTGTGATCCAATACAACCGCCAGCATAGTGATCTTGTTTGCTGTGTACTAATCTTGTTCTGTTTCAAATAATAATAATATAAAAAACCAGTAAAGGTGGTCCCAGTGGTGATTGGCACACTGGGTGCAGTGCCTAAAGACCTTAGCCAGCACTTGAAAACAATCGGTGCTGTCAAAATTACCATCTGTCAGCTGCACAAGGCCACCCTATTCGGATCTGCATGCATTATTCGCTGATACATCCCACAGTCCTAGACACTTGGGAAGTGTCCAACGTGTGATCCAATACAACAGCCAGCAAAGTGATCTTGTTTGCTGTGTACTAATCTTGTTGTGTATCTAATAATAATAATAGTGTTCCCAAGACTTCACATGGCCATAAAGTATACACACACATATATATGCACATACACTCACATGTCAGGATTCACTTTAGCAGCATGAAATAATTCACAGAAGGCAATCTGGATTTTACTCAAAGCTTTTACTAGAAGACATCATAACTTGTTAATGCCATGAATGACACACCCACATCCCTCATTCCTTTATATACACATTCCAGTCATGAAGCAATCAATCAAGATATCAATCAAAATAGTAGGTTGTAAAGCTGTAAAGCTCTTATTTCCCACCAAATGCAGCTGGCCCCTTATCTGCTGTGGAAACCTGGCAGGACTCCAAATCCGGAGCCTCTCTCGTTGGCTTCGGATTTTGGGTCGTCACAGAATGCTCCCCCCTCCCCCACAACTGGGCTCATGTCACCTTCCACAGAGCTATCCACTGGTGTCACACAGGTGTATCTTCTCAAGCCAATGTTCACCTCTGGTGTCTTCGTTTCCTCCATTGGAATCATTTTTGGTGGGTCATGTAGAGGTACATACATAAGATACATCCCACCCCTCACTAGTGGCTTGAAACTCTTCACGTTGTGGCCCTACTCCATTTATCTCCCCCAGTTTTTAAACATTTTTAAAACATATATGTACATGTGGCCCACCTTCTCGTCTTCCTTTTCTCCTTCTGTTTTAGATATATTTGTTAGATGTATTCATTTTACTGTGTTTATTGTTTTTATTGTGTTTATTGTTTTTGATGTCTGATATTTTGTGATTTGTGTTTTGGGCATGGCCCCATGTAAGCTGCTCCGCGTCCCCTTTGGGGAGAGGGAAGCGGCTTATAAATAAAGTTTTTTATTATTAATGTAACTCCTAGGCTCGTTCCACTTCCCTTCTACAGTAATTGTGACGTCCAGGCTAACATGCTTGGTTAAGTTGGTCAACTCTTTCAATGGATTTGTCTCCCCTGGCCCTTGTGTTTTCTGGTCTGCGCATCCATCTCCTACATAGCAAAACACTGACATGGTACCAATAAGAGCCCCAAGGCTGGCGCCTGTAATCTTGTCACATTTCACTGGAACATCCTTTGCCCGGTCATGCAAAGTTGCATACAGAAAATACATCCTGCCTCTCACCAGTGGCTTTGCCTTCTCCATGTTGCCCTTAAGTTTGTCCCATTTTCCCTCCACACTTGTATTTAAAACAGGACCAATTAATTGAGTTTGCTCTGCCTGTACATCAATCCCTCCTGAAAATCCCCCTAAGACGGAAGTTAGGTCACACATTTCCATCGCACTTTGATGAGGATTGGAGGAATTGGTGGGACCATTCCTCTCTTTTGGTACTGCCGAACCCGACACACAGCTTAAGAATATATCGGGGTCAGCTGGGGTGGCTCTCATTCTAATGCCCTCCCAGAACGCACGCTATTGATATCTGGTTATCTGATAATAGTTTGCGTAGTCTGTCTTTTTAAGTCCATTTTAAAGTCCATTAATATTGACTGACATCAAATGGATTGAGCTAAATTACGTCATCTACGCTTAATTAATTTCCTTTATAAATCTTTGTGCTTTCCATTCCCTTTGTATCAAATTCTTCAACATCTTTCCCCTCTCCTTTCCCTCCCCAACCCTCTTTCCCTCCCTTCTCTCTCCCCTCTCTCTGCCTGGAAAACAGTTCCTCTCTACTAGTAGTAAGAGGAATGGCTAAAAAAATACTTTTTGCCATTTTCCAGACAGCTTGTTCGGGTCAGAGTCATCCTCTCCCTCCCCGCTTTATTTATTAGGTCAACACTGAAGAGTTTTTATCTTGAGCTCAAGGACACAGTCTTCACAGATCCCCCCCCCCCCCCTGTCTCTAGTATTAACTCTTTCTTCAAATATTATAAAATTCAGAGGCAGGAAATAAATTGACCATATCTAATAGATCTGACAGATACTCTTAATGTCTAATGTAACATTATACATCTTAATTTATATTAATATTGAAAGTGTTACTGGGAGGTATGATAATAACAATAATAATGTCAATCCAAAATAGACCAAGTTACAATACTACGTAAATTTACTCAATTAACTTCCCCCTCCTCTAGTAAATCCTTGTTATTGATTTATCTCAATAAACTACTGGGACCAGCATTGAACTACTGGGACCAGCGTCCTCTGCCTGGAGCGCCATTGGGCGTTTCTGCTTGAACTCTTCATTACACCCACGCGGCCCCTTCAGGACTCTCCTGTATTATCTACCGAACCACGGGTAATTTCCCTATATAATCTGGTTTCTTCCCTCAAACTCTCCTCCACTAACAGCTGTTCTGACTCTATAGATATTACCCATTGAAAGTTTTGTATAATTGAGTCGGAACCTCAGCGTGTTCATGTACCCATATTGTGTTGCTGCGAATTATATGTCATGCGAACTGTTTATTGTGTAGAACACCCCATTTATCTATGTGCTGTACTAATTGTGTTGACCTCTATGTACTGAACTATGCTGTACTATTGACTATAATCTAATGTGTTGAACAACGTTATTTTATTGCTATAATAAGAGAATTTTGATATTGACTTTGTCTATTGCTATTGATTCTAAGTCCCAGTGAAGGAGAATATATTTATTTATTTGTTTATTTTATTTATTATTCAAATTTGTGAGTCGCCACTCCTGGGTGGCTCAGGGCGACTTAAATTCTAATAATAGAGTAGTATCCAAATAAATTGTAATATAATTTTTTACCCACTATTGGGTTATATCAAGTTCTGCATTCATCTCAAACATAAACTCGATTCAGAATAATTGATTCATTACAGTAATAATACAATGAAAATAATATAGGCTTCAATAATAACTCACGCCTTATGATTCAATACAGTCCGGGGATTGCTACCAAGTCAGTTTCCTATGGTAAGTCCCAGCATAAGAGTCCCAAAGTCCATTTCAAATGAGATCATATAAATCAAAGTCCACAATAGTCCAAAAAGGTTGGTTGTAAATAATCCAGAAATCTTCAATGGGAACTCTGCGCAGCCGACGATTGCGTAAATACCCGCGCTGAATCGTTTCGCTCAAAAAAGCTTCTTTAAAGACCGGGGACTGGTCCGTAGAGCTTTGGCGTGTAGCAAATCAATGGCGTAGCAATGACGCAAATCAATGGCGTAGCAATGACGCGCTGCAGTCTAAGTAGTATAAAACAATATGATAATATACATAAGTACAATATCAGGTCCCCAAAGAGAAACCACATAGGAGAAAATATGTATGTACATACCATGAAAGTCACAGGTAAATCATAAAGAGGCGCAATGCCTTCTTGGGTCAAATCTCGGACCCAGAGTACGGTAACAAAGGAACCTTATAAACAGTAGCAGTAAAATTAAAGGCTTGAATGTTAACCGCTGTGTATCACACCAGGAGTTTGCTTACAGCTAGCTTGTCATTGAGGGCGAAAGGTGACTCGCATCCGAGGCGGATTATCCAATCTGTCAAGTACCATGACTGAGAATGCTTCGTGGTGATGTTTCTCTTTTATGAAATGTGAATATAAAATGGAGCTATCATTTCTTGTTTAGAATCTCGATCTGTGCTCCTGCACCCTCTTGCGTAATTCTCTCCCAGATTCACCCACATAAAGGTGCCCGCAGAAACAGATGTGGTGGTTGTAAGGACTGGTAATATATTCCTCAGTGTTTATAAGTTTGCATATGGAACAATGGCTGCATTTGCTGGTATGTGTTCTAATAGCGGTGTTAGTTTGTTTGGGGGTATGATCTGAATGTATTATCAAATTTTTTATGTTGGCAGTTCTTTTAAATGCGATGAGTGGGGGTTTTTCAAGTCCAGGGATACTTTGCACTAGTGGCCAAAATCTTTTGACAGTTGCTGAGATTCTGCGGGCATGGGGGGTGTTGGTTAGGGGCCAAATAATTCTATCTTCTGTCGATTTCCATTTCTTCGTGAATAGTGATTCGCGTGGAATATTTCTTGCTTTATATAATGCAGTTTGGAGTACCTTTTCTGGATAGACTCTGTCTTTGAGGTTGCTGGTGAGTTGCTCTGCTGCTATAAGAAACTCTGATTCTGTCAGGGACTGGAATTGTGGCCTTTGATCATGCCTTGCTTAGGCCCCAACGCCAGCCTCTCACATTCTGTAAACATTGAGATAAGCAAGCACCTGTGGCCTTGCAGTAACGGCTCGAGCTTTTGGCGCGAAAGGAGAGCCTCTTCCCGGGCTTTTTCTGGATAAGGGGAGGGACCTTAGTTCAATTGGAGGAGTGCCTATATAAGGCTGCACCTTTGTCCCTTTGCCAGTTCTGTTTTTGATTGTTTGGCATCCTGAATAAAGTGCTTTCATGGGATCCGGTGAGCGTCTCTGCCGTGAGTCATTGAGGGGCTTTCAGTGAACCTGACAGATTCGGTAGATTCGGTAGATGAATTTCTTTTAAGGCGTAGTAGCTGGCAATATGGCAGGTTGTTTCATAAGGCATGTGTGTGAAATGATCTATAATGCAATAAAGAGTTTTTGTTTGTAGGCTTTGTGTAGCTTTTTTGGGTGAATCTGGGAGAGAATTACGCAAGAGAGTGCAGGAGTTCCCATTGAAGATTTCTGGATTATTTACAACCAACCTTTTTGGACTATTGTGGACTTTGATTTATATGATCTCATTTGAAATGGACTTTGGGACTCTTATGCTGGGACTTACCATAGGAAATTGACTTGAGAGCAATCCCCGGACTGTATTGAATCATAAGGCGTGAGTTATTATTGAAGCCTATATTATTTTCATTGTATTATTACTGTAATGAATCAATTATTCTGAATCGAGTTTGTGTTTGAGATGAATGCAGAACTTGATATAACCCAATAGTGGGTAAAAAATTATATTACAATTTATTTGGATACTACTCTATATTAGACTAGAGGCATGAATCTCTCTCAGCCTGGCCTAAATCTCATGGGCCGTTGCCAGGTTGGCAATGTGAATAAATTCATTGTCATTCAAACTTAAAATGAGCATTGATCTCGCCCTCTCTTCTGCTCTGCAATGTTCCTCAGTGGCTCATTGTGCTGGAGGACTTCAACGTCCATGTCGAGACTACCCTATACTTGAAAATTATTACAAGCATTGTAACCCATGGAGAACTTATGGGATTTATTGAACCTAAACTGCCCAGTTCCTTATAAATAATTATCCTAGAATACCAGTCTTCTACCATCCTCCTAAGACACACAAAAGAATTCTTCCTCCGCCTAGAAGACCCATAATTTCGGCCAGTTGGAGTATTTTGGAACAACTGGCCAAATATTTAGACAACATACCCCAACCATTTGTGAACAAGGCCCCGTCCTATATTAAGGATACCACTGACTTAATCAACAAAATCAAATGGTAGAAATCACTGAAGAAGTTTATTTAGATTAACTTGTCGCTTTATTATTCTGCTTGTTTTACACTGCTGTAAACCGCTCCAAGCTTCTAGAGGGAGCGGCCTAGAAGCCGAAATAATAAATAAATAAATAAATAATAAATACTTGGCTACTTCTGACATCATGGCTTTATACACCAACATCCCTCTTCAAGAGGCCAGGGAAGTCATTGCTTAAACCTTAGACACCAGACCATATCCATACTGTCCACCCACTGGCTTTTTGCTGGACTTGCTAGACTGCATCATGGACTATAATTACTTCAAATTTGAAGAACAATTCTATCTACAAATTGGGGGTGTGGCCATGGGGTCCCCCGTGGCCCCCACCATCGGTGGTGTTTCAGCCTGGGGTTCATCTGCATGATGGGATGGTGATGAAAATGTTGTTAATGAAATTGCTGATGATGTGAATTCTGAACTGCAAAATGAAAGGTCAGACGAGATCTGTTTCCCTGAGAACAGCTCAGTTCCCAGGGATGTAAATGAACATTCCTGTGTTGAGGGAGTTCACGGTCTCCAGACTGATAGTGAGCCACCTGAAGATGGAGAGGAGTCTTTTGACCACTGGGAAAACATTAGAACTTCTAGGCAGGACGCCAGCTTACAGCTAAGTGGCCGGATAGCAAAGCGAAAGTAATTTTGGCTTTTAAGAGCCAGCTAAGCTAATTTGCCTTCAGAGCTCAAGCTTCGTTTAGAAAGATGCCACATTTGTCTTGTCTCTAAGTCTTGTATCGGCCTAGGATTCGGGCCTGTTGATTCCTATTGATGCCTAGATCTTTCCATGGGGTTTTGTATCCAGCTTCATGCCTTGCCTATGAACTTTGGAATATTTTGAACTGCATTTTTACCTTGTAACCTATTCAGTTTTGATCTTATTTTAACCCTTTTGTTGGACACTATATTTGCTTCAATAAAAGCCTATTTTTCAGAGACTGCTTGCTGTGTGTGTGATCTAGGGAGGGGGGGTACTCCTTGGTCTGAGTTGCAACACCATCGCCAATTTATACATGAATGCCATGGAACATCAGCAGCTCACCCAAGTCCACAATATTTCCAATAACATCCTTAATTGGTGGCGTTTCATCGATGACATCTTGTTTCTACTCAGAAGTAATACCAACACTGAAGAATGTGATCAGTGGCTTAATTCATGGCATTCTGCCATTACCTTTACAGCCAAGTACAGCAAATCTGAAGTCAATTTCCTAGACGTGACCATATATAAAGAAAATCAAAAACTCAAAGTTAAGAACTATGTCAAACCCACTGCTATTTTTACATTATTACATTACAAGAGTTTTCACCCATTCCCCTTAAAGAACAACCTACCCTTCTCACAATTGATTAGAATTAAAAGGAATTCTAGCAGCCGAGAGCACTATATACAAGATGCTGACAGAATGATGAACAATTTTATTGAAAGAGGCTATCCAGCCCACATAATAATTAATGCGAGGAAAAAGGTAGATAGCCTTACCCCTGAGTCTCTCCTTAAACAGAGAGTAAGACAAACATCCACTAGACTCATATGGCTACTTAAATTAACCACGCATAGCAAAGACATTTTACATATTGTAAAACGTCACTGGCCCATGATATTTATTTATTTATTGTTCGGTCTTGTATGCCGCTCCTCCCTGCAGGCTCGGGGCGGATAACAACATATAAAATAGGCAGCATGTACCAACCATGCGGCCATGCAATAAAAACATAAAAACACGCATCACATCCCGAGGTACAAGATAAAATACAGTAGCATTTCCTTGAGCCAGAGGTATCGTTACATAAGGCAATTGCACTAGGCCGGTTTGCCTAGTTGAAGGCTAGTCTGAAGAGGGCGGTCTTGCAAGCTCTTCGGAAAGGGATGAGCTCTGGGATGGCTCGGGTGTCATCTGGGAGGGAGTTCCATAACACCGGGGCTGCCACAGAGAAGGCTCTTTGCCTGGTTGTGGACAAATGGCAGGAGCGGATTGATGGCACCAGAAGCAAATTCAGTTCCTCTGAACGTAGTGATCTCGGGGAATATACGGAGCAAGGCGGTCCCTCAGGTACGCAGGCCCTAGGCCGTGTAAGGCCTTAAAGGTTAAAACCAACACATTGAAGGCAATTCGGTACTCAATGGGAAGCCAGTGCAATTGCCGAAGGATGGGCGTAATGTGCTCCCTCACTGGCGCTCCCACCAGCAAGCGAGCAGCGGCATTTTACACTAGCTTGAGTTTCCGGATTGTCGACAAGGGAAGGCCAACGTAGAGGGCGTTACAATAGTCCAGCCTCAAGATGACCGTCGCTTGGATCACCGTGGCCAGGTCGTCCCTGGTAACACTCCAGACCAAAGTCGCGGGCCAGCTGGGCCAGGGGGCGCATATAAACGTTGAATAATAAGGGGGAGAGGATGGCCCCCTGGGGGACCCCACAATTAAGTCGGAGTCTCCCGGAGACACCCCCCCGCCCCCCTCCACACGTTGTCCCCGGTCCCGGAAGGAGGCCACCCATTTAAGGGCAGTCTCCCCAACCCCAGAGCCGGCTAAACGGTGGGTCAACAGTGCATGGTCTACGGTATCAAACGCTGCTGTTAGAGCTAACAAAACAAGCAGGGCTGATCCACCCTGGTCCAGCTGGCGGCGAAGTTGGTCTGTAATGGCGACAAGCACGGTCTCCGTCCCATGCCCAATACGGAAGCCGGACTGGAAGGGATCAAGTCCAGCTGTGTCTTCTAAGAACCGCTGCAGCTGATCCGCTGCTGCCCTCTCAATTACCTTGCCTAAGAAAGGCAAGTTGGAACCAGGCCGGTAATTGGAGGGAGCCGAAGGGTCTAAATTCGGCTTCTTCAGCAGCGGTCTTACCATAGCCTCTTTCAATCCCCCTGGGAAGACCCCTTGCTCAAGGGAGCTATTTATGATCTTTCCCAGGGGCCTCGTAGCCCCTACCGGCAAGCTCTAACAAGCCAGGAGGGGCACGGGTCGAGGGAGCAGGTAGTTGGTCTAGCTGCAGTGAGTAACTTATCGACAGCTGCTGCGTCCAGCAGTTGGAAACGGGTGAAGGCGGGCCCGTCGAGTGGCGGCGGGGTCTCGAGTTCGCTAACTGTATCAAGAGTGGCTGGAATATCCCGGCGGAGAGTCAAGATCTTGTCGGCAAAGTAGTTCTGAAAAACCTCAGCTGTTGGAGCCAAACCCCTATCGTTTGGGACAGTTGGGATTGTTGTCAGAGACCGAATTATCTTTAAAAGTTGAGCTGGGCGTGAACTAGCCGACTCTATCAAGGAAGAGTAATAGACTTTTTTGGCTTCCTTGATAGCTTGCTCATAAACCTCTTTAAACTGTTTATAAGCCGATTTCGATGCTCCGTCACGGAGGCTCCACCACACGTCCTCTAGCTGTCTATTCCTCCGTTTCATCACCCGTAGCTCCTCGGTAAACCAAGGCGAGCGATTTCTACGGGGGAGGAGAGAGCGCCAGGGGGCGATCTCGTCAAGGGCAGCAGAGAGACTGGTATTCCAGCATTCCACTTGCCCATCGACTGAGTCGCTGGGGAGTTCCCAATCCCTTAGAGCATTCAGGAACCTAGTGGGTTCCATAAGTCTCTTCGGGTGAACCAAAATAGGTTCGGCACCCTTACCGGGAGGGGAGGCCATTTCCAGACGGACTTCCAGGACACTGTGATCCAACCATGGAACCTCCGTTATGGAGGTTGGGCTCACGCAAATTCCGGCAGCGAAGATCAAATCTAGAGTGTGCCTGGCCTGATGCGTGGGGCCGGTCTTGCAGAGTGAGAGTCCTAGTGCCTCCATGGTAGACACTAGGTCCACGGCTGCTGTTGATGGGGAGGTGTTATCAGCGTGGACATTGAAGTCCCCCAAGACAATAAGCTTAAGAAACCTCAATGCCCACTCCGCGACCACCTCCAGCAGCTTAGGTAGGCTCCCTGTTGGCGGGTTGGGTGCACGGTACACCAACAGGAAGGCTACACTCTCACTAAGGTCCCACACCAGGCCCGCACATTCCATTCCAGGAATGTTCGCTGTCGGAATCGTCCTGGAATTAAAATTGTCTCGGCTGAGGATGGCGACACCCCCCCCCCCGCCTCTCTGTCCTCATCTGGCAACTGGCAACAAACCCAGGGGGAGTTATCTCGTGCATAATGACCTCGTCTCCCTCTTGGAGCCATGTTTCAGTGAAACAAGCCAGGTCGGCCTTCCTCTCGAGGAGGAAATCCCTGATGGTCCCTGTCTTGTTACGCACGGACCTGGTGTTGACTAGTACCAGAGTTGGAGGAGAGGTAGTAGGGGACTCCTCATCCGCGTGCCTTGGGATAGCCCATAGGTCAGAAGGTGGACGAGCCTTTCTTTGGCTCCTCCGCCTTCTCTCATAAGGCCTATGTCTACCGTCCCTATTGCCCCTTCCTGAGATCACACGTATTACCCGCCCCTGCACCTCATCCTCCGACAGCTCGACTAAGTGTCCGGTCTTCTGCCCACCCTCCGAAAAGGGGGGGTATGTCGGAGTTGTCCATCATACCCTTGGGAATGTTGGATTGAGGATAGAGGCAATTTTGCCTGTCTACCATCCCTTCCCTCAATAGGATTCTGCTTTGTCCGTGATGGGGGTAGTCCTAGATCTGTGTCCGATGGTTTATTGGGACCGACATAGCGGGCCTTGAAAAACCACCTATGACAGCATTCAAGAGGACAGCCAACATAGGCGACTACCTGATTCACTCCAATCATCCTCTCAAAGAATTACCCAGCAGTCTTGTTCCTGGCACCAGGAAGTGTGGGAATTGTTCTGTTTGTAATCTGGTCTCCCCACTAAAAGAAATTTTTGTTCCACATAAAACTAAAGTCTTTAAGGTCAAATGTTATATGACAGGTGGGACAAAGGAATGTGTATATGCCCTCAGGTGCTCTTGCCCCTTAATTTATGTGGGCCAGACAAAACGCCCCCTTAGATTGAGGGTGGGGGAACATAAATCTAGAATACTCACAGGGAATGAGGAGACATATCTGTATAGACACTTTAAAACCACCCATAACTCTAAACCGGAGTTCACCTTTGTGAGTCTTGAAAAGGTAGTGGTAAAACCCCACCAGTGTTTGCAGGATGCATTACTGCGAACAGAAATGAAATGGATAACGCTACTCAAATGTGAAAACCCTCTAGGACGTAACGACCATCTCAGCATTAATAACATCTTGATCTGAGGAACTCACTTAAACCTTTAGGTAGGGACATTTTGCTTGTTAACACACCTTTAATCACTTACAATATATAAATGAATCATACAGTCAATGCATCACCGTATCCACGGTCAATGATACTTTGTGATACTCCACGATGATATGATTGTGGTAAGTCTGTTGCTTTACTATATTCCAACCCTCTACCATATGTATGCTCTGGTTTTTGATATTAGATCATGATTATTATATTTTAGATATACAATTGAGAAGCCTAATACTGACTATCTATCGCCCTGATGAAGTCCAACACGAAACGGGCTGGTTCCATTAATTTATACCCGTAGGCAACTCGGGCTTCGGCACAGTATTGGGCAACCGTTCAGACACATCTGTGGGATCCTCCCTGGGGGCTTGTTTACTCACCGCTCCAGCCACATCGGAACTTTGAACGTTACTTTGTACTTTGGGAACGTTGTTTGCTATCGGTTCATTCGCCGCTTGGGCGAGGTATTTACGTTGGGAACCTGAGCTGTGGTGCGACAGTGAAGGCATTTTGGACACGCCCACTACATCTTGGTTTACGGCCAAGAAAGCATCTGGGGAGATCCCGGACACGCCATCACGGCCAGCACTCGCCCACATCCCTTATTGGATTACAAATACCAAGGAATTACTTACTTTTTCCCATACTTCGAGTGAACGCTCAAAGACTGATAAATTTTGGATATGTGAGTAGGATGTTATATTTGTATACTCCATGGATAACTACCGTGTTTCCCCGAAAGTAAGACGATGTCTTACTTTCTTTTTACCCCCAAAAGCCCCACTACGTCTTACTTTCGAGGTACGTCTTATATTGGACATACCCCGAAAGAATTCTTCACCCAGTAGTACCTGTGAGGGGCGCCGCCGCGCCGCCCGCCGCTGCCGCACAGCTGGCCACACGGGCCGACCGCGGCACGCCTCTTGCGTGGCACGCCTCTTGCCTGGCCTGGCCGACGCCGCCGCCCCGCTCTTGCTCCTTCTCCTTTTCCCCTCCCTTCGTCCATTCGAGTGAACGAAGGGAGGGAAAGGAGAAGGAGCAAGAGGCGGGCGGCGGCGTCGCGTCAGAGGCCTTGCTCCTTCTTTCCCCCCCCCCTTTGTCCATTCGGTGAGCGAAGGGAGGGGGAAAGGAAGAAAAGAGGCGAGGCGGCGGCGGCGTCGAGTCAGAGGCCTGGCCTCTGACGCGACGCCGCTCGCCCCGCCTCTTGCTCCTTCTTTCCCCCTCCCCTTCGCATGGACTTTCGGGTATGGCTTACTTTCGGTGCGGCTTACATTAGCCGACACCCCTGACAGTTATTATAATATGATTTTTAATATTGTATTGTAATATAATTGATTATTCTTGGTAAAATACTATTTGAAGTGATATTAGAGATATTGATATTTTTCATTGGGACTGAGTAATTTTGCTCAACCCACAACCTTGTTTGCTTGTAGTACTTAGCATACTGTAGTGTATTTCTGCAGTTGTTACGGTATACAAATGTAGCAAATAAATAAATACATACATACATACATTTTGCCCTTGTATCAGAACTATTGCGCACTCCCATAATGACTCTTTCCTCAAATAACTCTCTATTCTGATTCTCCATGTGGAGTAATTATTTGCCTCAAGTCTGGTCATGGGAAAAGCCGCAAGATTCATCTCAATCTTTGAAGGTTTTTTCTTAGCCAATGCACAGCTTCTGCCAAATTACTGTTACTGCCTTCTTACAGTAACACTATGCACAAACAGGTGTTTAAACGGTTTATACTGGTGGTAACACTGGACACCCATAACCTGTGAGGGTTGGTAAATGTGTATAAGCAGAATTATATACTAGCTTGGGGACCCGGCCCTGCCCGGGTTATTTGAGAAAGGCATTGTGTGCCAAAGTTGGCTCTTATCAGATGTTTACGTGGCTCGCAGTGGTCTCAGGAAGTTAGTGAAGGTACTGCGAGTCCCATCGGCCATGGTCCATCGCTTTGAACCAGATTATATTAGTGTGGACTCAGAAAACCCAGTTCAAAGCCAATATGGTGGGTTTTTCTGCCTGAACATTCAGGGTTATAAGCCTGTGTGGAAGGTCCCTGGGTTATGTGAGTTCCTTTGCACACATCTGAATAAAATCCCATGCTATGTGCTTTGAACCAGATTATATGAGTGTGGACTCGGAACACCCAGTTCAAAGCCGATATTGTGGGTTTTTCTGCCTTAATATGCAGGGTTATAGGCTGTGTGGAAGGGCCCTGGGTTATCTGAGTTCCTCCCACTATGGCTTACTGCCTCAGGCCTTTGCCTTATCCCCCTCTGTCAGTTTAGAGTTTCGGAATGTTCGTGTTGGCTGGCCAATTAGAGCGTTATGCAAATACTCCCTCACTGGCAACCAATCATGTTGTCAGAATGTTGAGGCCGGGAGCCAATCAGAATGCTGCCACATACATACAAACATACATACAAACAAACATACAAACAAACATTCCGCTTTATTATATATACAGGTACAGATATATAAATATAGATATCGATTGGATGAGGGTCGCAGTGCTCTCAGGATGTGAGTGAAGGTACTATAACTCCCATCATCCATTGTTTGTCCTCCTTCAAACTGCACCAGAATGTAGAGTTGGTCATGGAGGCTCTGTGTGTCTTGTTTGGTCTTTATTGGTCATTGGATGAGGTTTGCGGTGCTCTCAAGAAGCACGGCAAATTGTCCATCCTCCCCCAAACCTTACCAGGATGTAGTGTGGGTCATGCAGGCTCTGTGTGCCAAGTTTGGTCTTGATCTGCCATTGGTGGGGGCCACAGTGGTCTGCTGGTACCCACGCTTTATAAAGTACTACAAATCCCATAATCCATGGTCCTCCTCCCCCATACCACGCCAGGACGTAAAGTGGGTCATGGGGGTTATGTGTGCCATGTTTGGACCAGGTCCGTCGCTCATGCATGTCTCTATGGGCTGTGAAAGTAAGAGCCAATCAGGAAGCTGCAACATAGACCTCCCTACGTCCGCTCTACACCCGCTCTCCGCCCTCCACATACAAACATTCTCTTTTATTATATACTAACTTGGGGACCCGGCGCTGCCCAGGCTATTTCAGAAAGGCATTGTTTTTCTGTGCTCCAAGTTTAGTCTAGGTCCAATGTTAGTTGGGTTTAGTGGGTGAAGGTGAAGTACATATAGCTCCATGGTCCATCTTCCTCCAAACTGCACCAAAATGTAGAATGGGTCGGGACTTCTGGATGGATACCATGGAGGCAGGATGGGCACTCAGAGCGTTGGCACCCAAGCGACCGGGTAGAACCTGGAGGCTCTATCTGGTAGAAATTTCAACTGGATAGACTGCTAAACCCAAAAGGTACCCACCGATGGTCCAAAGGCCTTTTCCCCCTCAGATAAGGGCTGACGGACCCAGTAAAGAGGTGCCCACAGGGCAAGTGGGTCACAAGGAGTTGCGGACCAGACACGTCTGGCTAACTCCCAACCCATCCACTCTCAAAGAAAAGAGAAGAATTTACCAGAACAGTGAGTATATGCACAAAGGAACCGACTTTTGATGACCTTAAACCCCCTCTACGGCTTTAACGGGGTGATTGATTGAGGAGGGAGGAAAAGGGATAATAGCTATATTCAAATAAAGAGAAAATATAAACCTGGTCTCTTGACATCGTGAAAAAAGAGGAAATAAAAGGAATAAGGAGAAGAAGCCAAAAGCAGATAATTTAAAAGCCTATGGCAATTGATTACTAAGGAGGAAAGAAATGAAGATGGAGAAAATGGCGTTATAGAGAATTGGAGATTGAATGACCTTGAGGAAAGTTTGTTGTGCCTATAGCCTGCCTTTCTTTAAACAAAGTGTGAGAGAAAGGAGGAATGGCTAGACAGATTAATGAAGAACGACGTCAGCAGGAAACAGGAACAGAAAGGAGACCAGCTGACCGGAAACTGAGGGGATAGAGACGGGAAGAGGGAAGATAGATGTCCAAAAGAAGGAGGCAAGTATAGAGATAGATTCCCAGAGAACCCAGAAATGAAAACAGCACATAGATCCCGGAACTGAAAACGGCATATAGAGCTACTAAGAAATAAATTAAACATAGACTTAAAACTCCAAGAGATTAAATAAATTTAAAATCAGAAGGGTCCCAAAAATAAATACTAGAGGCTATAACCACCAAATAAATAATGATAACAAGGTGACGGGACGTAGATGGCGGCGATAAAGGAGACCAAGAGGTAGACGGAGGCAAACAGCGAAGAATGACGACAGCAAAGGATGGAGATAGGAACCTAACTAACCAACAGGTCAAAAAACTGACAGATGGCGAGGGACAAAGAAAAGAGCTGAGTGGGAGAAGGACGTCATGGGACACACAGAGACAAGGAAGTGGTAGCGTGAATAAGCAAGATGAAGAGCCACAGAGTAATTAACATAAATTAGGAAAGAACTGAAAGGAGTCTGAGCTTTAGCCATATACAAATATAATCAGAGTTGGGGACTAAGGGCAATCTGATTAATTTGAAATAAATTGTAACATTTGAAAGGTAATTTGAGCAATCATTGTTTCTGAAATAATTAATTCAATTTATAAAATATCCCATTTTTAAAAGGGTATAATCCTAATCAATTTATCAAATAATTTAATAATTAATTCACCAACTGATTACATTATATACAGAATATGTTATTACTTATGTCACGAATCACGAACAGCCGTTCCAAGAATGACCAACGAGAGACAGCTCTGGATATCATTTCAGAACTTTACTGAGTGTATCATGAACAACTTTAAGTCAGAAGTGAGCTGCACAGCCAGGCACCGCTCTTTTATCAGTTCCTCCCACATTTCAAACCTAACAGTTTCCTCCCAGCCAAAAGCCCGGGGTTTTTCCTCCCACCAAGACTCTCGACTGTTCCCCCAGGCCAAATCAGAATGGAAAAATTAGAGGCGATGAGCAATAAATTAGAAGCAAAACAAGAGAGATTAGAGCAAAGAGAATCAGAGTTCCTACTTAGATTCAGGAATATACAAGAGAATATTAGAGAAATAATCTGTAAAATAACTGCTGAAGCAACACAACGCACAGGGGAAGAGATGGCGGAAAACATTGAGAAAGCATATAGAATTACAACTAATTATTCAAGGAAAAATAAAGTAGCCAGAGATGTTATTGTTCATTTTACAAGAACAAATTTAAGGGAAGAAATAGTGAGAAACAACAAGAACCCCCAATACTTCAAAGGAAATCAGATATCCTTCCTAAAAGAGCATCCTGCCTCTACTTTTATTAAAGGATAATACATGTTTCTGGCAGATTAATTAAGAAAAAATGAGATACGGAGAATCAGTCGGGCGAAGATGGCGGCAGGACGGGCACTCTAGGGCTCCCTGGAGTGTCACCTGCTTTCCTGGCTGGAGGGCGATTTGCGCCCCCCGCCTCGGGGACAGAAGCGTCCGAAGAGAGCGCGAAGCCGGCGGACGGGGTCCGGCGGCCCCAAGGATCTCCCCCTCCTCAAGAGGGAGAGGTTGAGCGGGCCCGGACCGCTGCCATTGCGGCGAGCGAGCCGGGAAGCAGGTGGCAACCCGCACTTACTGCCAGCCCAGCCCAGCCCGGCCTCCCCTCCCCCCCCCCCTTAAGCAGAGGGCAGAAGGTGAAGAAGAGACGAAACAGAAGGAGGCCGTGAGTACGGGGAACAGCGGCCCGTGCGGCATCGGGGAGGCGCCATTGGAGACAGAGGGGAGGAGCGCGGACGAGCAGCGGGGATCCCAACAGCCCCACGGAAGCCCCCACACTCAGGGGATCGGGCCCCCAACAAAAGAGACACAAAGTCCCAAAAAGCAGGCCGCACAGAGGGGGAGTCAACCATCCCTGGCAAAGGCAGAGGGAACGGGAGGAAAAGAGCTACAGGGCACCAAAATGGCGGATGAGCTCTCACAGTCCTAGGAGCAGGGAAGAAGAAGAGCTTTTTGGCGGGAGCGTCATCTTGGGAGAGGGAAAAGGACATTTTTCCAATAGTAAAACAGGGAATAGCACAACTGACAATAGAACTATGTCGGCACTGCATGAACGGACCTCAAGAGCCAAAGAGCGGAGGATAATGCAAGAAGAGGGACCAGAGGAGGAAGGAATAACTTTGAGGGACATCCTTGCAGAACTACGAAAAATAGGGGAAGCTCAAGACGGATACCTACGGAAGATGGATGCCATAATGTCTCGGCAAGAAAAGCAAATCCGGGAGCACTCCCAACGTGCAAGAACAGAACCAACCGAAGAGGCGCTCCTCACAATGCCAGAGCTGCTGACCCTCTATGATGATGGAAAAGACGCACCCCAGGTCAAGGGGGGAAACGCAACAATACATGAAGGCAGAGAGAAGAGAGGGAAGGAGAATACAAAACCGCAAGAAATACCAGAAGAAAGAGGACCTCATTTCAAAAATAGTGAGGAAATTTCACTGGAAGTTGCAAGAACGGCTTCGAAGGGCCCTAAAACTTCTGAAAGAGAAAAGGGGAAAAACCAAGGGGCCGCTGCAACACCCAAAAGCCCCATCCTGGATACAGATAAGAACGAAAACAAAAAGATTGGGACGCAGCCCAATAGGAAGAGAAGCTGGAGGAGAACAACCCAGCAAGGAAGAAAGAAAAACCTAAAGAAAAATTGCCCCTACTCTCTAGAGGCGTATTTTAGGCCTACGAGATGTGGCATCCTGGGGATGGATATAAAAGGCCTCGAATCTCCTAAAGAGAACGGTTAGAAAGGAAGCCAAGGAAAATGAAAAGGTACAGATCCAGCTACACTAAAAGACAAGGAACGGACAATGGACACCAAACACTGGAAAGATTTTGTAGGCTAAGGGAAAGAGTTTTTTTTAAAAAGGACAAAAACTAAAAACAACAGATTGCTTTTATACCAAGAGGGTTATGAAGACCCGTCTCTGGAAAAAGAAGGAAAAAGAGCCTAAAAAGAAAACTGGTAAAAAAGAAATGTCCAGCTTAACAAGGAGAGAGACTGTACGAGAAAAAAAAGAAGCCATCCATGAACAAGGAACTTAGAAGAAAACAAGTTACCCCTATCCTATCTTTTCTCAGCATCCTTACCCATTACTATCCTTCCCAGATCCCGGACCAAACAACCTCCTTCACCGCCCCTAACCCTTACCCCTTTCTACCCCTCATCCCCTGTTACCACCGCCCCGCACCCCCCCCTTCCCACCCCGACGCCCCCCCCTACCCCCTCCCCATCACCACTCTCAGCCTCTCCTTTCTCTATCTTTCCTACTGTCCTTTACCTGAAATTGTTCCCCCACTTTTACTGTTTATGGAAAAACCCTAATAAATATATTTCAAAAAAAAGAAGAAAAAATGAGATACGTTTCCAATGGGAGAGAAATGAACGAATGATGATCTCGTAAAAGGAGAAAAAAATATGGGTTACCACTGAAGAAAAGGCCAATGATTTCTATAAGCGGTCAAAGAGAGATCAAGAAAGAGATAAATCATCGATGACGATGACAACTAAAGAGAGACGAGATGTGCTAGATTCTTATCACCGACACTGACGACAACAAGCACCCCCAAACTGGACTTAGACTTATTGAACGAAAGCACATAAATAATCATTATACAATTGAAGTGTTTGGAGTAATAATGTTAATGGACTGAACTCTCCCAATAAATAAAGGAAAGTATTCAATCAAATTAAAAAAGGGAAATATGATATAGTGACGCTTCAGGAAACTCACATAAATCAGAAACATGTTGCAAATTTAATCCAAAAAAATATATAGGGAGAAGTTTCTTATTTTATAATACATCATTTGAATGTGAAACAGTTCTGTATGTAAAGAAAACATTTTGTTTGTAATCTCAGCAGCATGTCTGTGAATACAAGTGCAGATGTGTATCAGCCAATGGAAAAAAGAGAAGGGTGGTTATCTATATTAACCTGAAATTAGATTCTAATCTGGCTTTCAAAGATGAAGAGGGGAGATTGATTGGCATTAATATAAAACATAACGATCAGAATATTCTATTTTGTAATATACTGTATATGTCCCAAACGGCCAAAAAATAACTTTCATTACTGACCTAAAAGAAAAAATATTGACCCAACATTTTGATAACTGGATACTTGCTGGAGATTTCAATGGTGTAATGGACTTAAATTTGGACAAATCCCTGAATCAAAGGAACAAGCTAGGTAATAAAACAAGCCAACTTCCTAAACAATTTATGAATTTGAAAGATGAGCTAGATCTTACCGATATATGGAGAATAACCCATAGAAAGGACAGAGAGTATACTTCTTTTTCAGATAGACATCAATCGTGGTCAAGGATTGACATGGTATGGGTAACGAACACTCTTTTGACAAAAATATCTAAGGTTAAAATTCTACCTAGAACTATCTCAGACCACTGCCCTATAGAATTTACAATACATGAGACAAGAAAAAAATTAGATGAAGAATAAATGAGAGTCTGTTAAAATCAGAAGAGAACATTAAAAAAACAAAGAAATTCTAAAAGAATATTTTTAATTAAATACATCACAGGAAAAACTCCGATGCAAACAATATGGGACACTAGTAAGGCAGTTATGCGCAGACATCTAATCCATCAGAACGCCAGGAAAAACAAAATAAAGAGGAAAAAAATTGATGAAGTGGTGGAACAAATAACACACATAGAGGGCAAACTAAAACTAAACCCTAAAGATAAAAATTGGCAGAAGACTTAACATTTTGGATAACCCAAAAAGAGTATCTAGAGACAGAGCAAATTGCTAAACAACTAAAATTTGTAAAACAAACTTTCAAAACGCAAACAAACCAGGACGATGGAAATTTAGGAAAAGAAGACAAGCACAAATTATAATAGAAATAGAGGCAGATGGTAAACATTTCAAAAACGACCGTGATATACTGAAACAATTTCACAAATATTATAAAAACCTTTACACTAGAGATCCAATAAAAGAGAAGACATTGTGTCCTATCTAAATAAACAGAATATTTAGAAAAAAACTGATCAAAAAGAGAAAAACTAAATAGGGAGATATCAGCAGATGAAATAAAAAGGTCATAAAGAAGATGGACGGAAATAAGGCTCCGGGCCCGGATGGTTTTATGCATTGTATTATAAGAGCATGATTGATGAAGTAACACCGTATCTCCAAAAAATAATGAACAGGATTCTAAACCACCAAAAGCCCCCCCAATTCTTGGAGAATGGCTAATATCATAATGATACATAAAGAAAAGCAAGATCCAAAAGACGTAAAGAACTACAGACCGATATCGCTCCTCAATTTCGCAAAGCTTGTAAGACCTTCTTGTTTAGACAAGCCTTCGAGTCTTAATGATGTTTTAATGCATATTGTTTTACTGTTTTATTGCTGTATTGGAATCCTGTAAACCGCCCTGAGCCTCTGGGAGTGGCGGTGTACAAATCGAATAAAGAAATAAAGAAAATAATGTGAACTATAAAAATTTTACAAACATACTAGCAGAGAGATTAAAAGCCTTTTAAAATGAATGGATAAAACAAGAGCAGGCTGTGGGACCCCAGCCTCCATTCCAGCCTGGGGGGCGGGGCCAGGCCCCGGGGGTGCCATTTGCTCTGGACCAAGATGGCAACGGTGAAGGGCCTGATGGGTATGAATCAGCTGAGGACAGTTTGCAATGGGACGATACTTGGCCTCCTGTTTATTCTGATGATGAGGGACAGGAAGATTCCAGCTCGGACTGTGAGTATGAGAGACCTGGGGGTTTCGGCTCCCAGGAACGCGTGTTTGCACCACCTGCTGAGGAAGCTATGGGAGATGGAGAGCCGTTGGACTCTCAGGCTGATAACGGGCCAGATGGTGCGGACACTGAGAGCTCCTTTGACCGGAGGAGTGTTATTGTGTCTTCGCGCCGAGATTGGAGACGGGGAACTGAGAAACGCTGGATTCCCAAGGGTGGAATTTAACTATGCACTCTGTGGGAAAGTACTTCAGATTGGAGGCCACGTCGTTGCTGGAAGGACGCTTTGGTGGTTCTCTGTTCCAGGAGCTGTAGTTTCAGCTAGCCTTGTTCCTAGTACCTTTCAAGTGACTTTGAGTTTATCTTCTAGAACTTTGGACTGCCTTGTTTCATGTTTGGATTTACCTTGCCTTGCTCACAGACTTTGGATTACCTGTATTGATTTCTTACCCTGGGATTACTTTGATGAACATTCCTTTGTTTTGATTTCTGCATTTGGACTCTTTTGAACTATATTCCTTTCACCTGCTTTTCTCTTATTGACTTTCAATAAATTGCTAATTGCCAATCGCCTGTGTGTGTGATTACGGGGAGCGGCCAGGCCCGCGTTGTGACACAGGCAGGCTTCCTTCCAAACCGTCAGATAAAAGACAATGTACAAACAATACTAAATGTAATAGGATTTTATGGGGGGGAAACAACCAAGAAGAATTAGCACTACTGAGTTTGGACGCAGAAAAGGCATTTGACAATTTAAATTGGGATTTTAAAAAATTATTACGAATGTCATTACAAACAATAATAAATTCACAAGAATCAGAGACAATAAACATTAATAAAGGAACAAGACAGAGATGCCCCTTGTCGCCATTATTGTTTATTATGACCTTAGAAATTCCGCTTAAGGGAATTAGGGAAGATACAAATGTAAAAGACCCTAAGAATACAGAAAGTAGAATACAAACTTAAGAGCTTTTGCAGACAACATAATTTGTATTATTAACAATCCATTGAAAAACATTACAAACTGGATAAAAAAAATTGAATATGGTAAATTGGCAGGTCTGAAATTAAACAAAGAGAAAACGAAGATTTTAACTAGAAATGTACCACAAAAGAAAAAGGAGGAATTATATAAACAGAATTTCAGGTGGTAGACAAAATATAGTATTTGAGTTTTACCTTAACAGCTAAAAACTCCCAATTGATGAAAAACAATTACGACCAGAAATGGAAAGAAATAAAGGGCCTAGACAATTGGAAATGCTTGAAATTATCCTTATTAAGAAGAATATCTACCATTAAAATGAATGTTTTACCAAACATGTTCTATTTATTTCAGTCCTTTCCAATTCAAGATGGCGTCGAGGCAACAGTCCCTATAAGGTAGACTGTGTAGATTTCTGGACAATGTAGGACTTACCCGATCAAAACTGACTTGACTTGGGTTTTAGGAAGGCTTTAAGAAGCTGCCTAGCCAAATCTTGGAAATGGATGACCATTTAACTGGGCGATTCGTGGTGGATCCTGAGAGACCCGGCATGAGAGTAGCTTAAATGGCGCCGCTCAGGCATAGCTGAGACTGCGAGTAGACCCCCATGATCGCCAAAATATCTATCCGGACAGTAGGTTCCTGGACTATTTGACACTCGAATAGGCCGACCTTTCGAAAAGGTTTAGATGCCTTGGCGACCTATTGACCCTACTAAGAACTGCCCGGCCTTACCCAAGAAATGAAGATCTCGATTGGGATCTCTCGTGGGACTTTCCCATACATGTCAATGCTGTGAGTCATCTCCCGGGCTGATTCCGCGCCCTGAGGAAGCGGAGTTTACGCGAAACTGCCATCTTGGTGTCGACAGCTTACCTCCAGCCGTTGGCGCCTGCCCATCCAGCAGCTTGCCAGCTCTTCAACCCACCAAGGCTCCCTTTTTGACTCAGTCGTTAGCCTATGAGTTATTATACTCTTTTTTTTTTTTTAATAGTTTTTATTGGAAATTTTGGTTACATAAGAATACAAGATAGAAAAGGGTTTTTGGGCCAGGAAAGAGTAAGGGTCGGGGGAGGAAGGAGGGTTAGGGAAGGGGTGAGAATAGGAAGTATTGGGGGCGACGGATTGAACAGGGATCCTGCGAGGAAAACGGGCAAGGGTAGCGAGCTAAGATAGAGAGAAAAGGAAGAACAGAGGGAAGGGGGGGGGGGGGTCTTGGTGAGTTCCATCTTCCTGGGTCACTGGTTTCATTCTGACGCATCTGATACAGTTCATCTTACTCTTTGGATTGTCGCTTCTTTCTTTCTGTTCGCCTCCTTTAGTTGTATGCCCGTATCAGGTCTTCTTACGTCTCTTGAAATTATTCTCTTTTTACTATTATTAGTATTATCTCTTCTAAGTCTTTTAAAGAACCCTTCAATTAAGTGTTTAGAGTGCCCGTGTCCATTAGCTAGAATTTGTCGGTTAGGTAGTTAGATCTGTTCGTTCCTTTTTCCCTGAAGTCGTAGCTAACCATTTTCTTTGGGGGATGCTTCCTCTCCTTCATCCGCCTCTGGAGGATCATGTTTCCAGAGGCCATATCTTGTAAGCATCACTGCAGTGGGAGGGCATGCTCTCTTTATATTATCTTTTTCTTCGGCTCACTTTGTCCCCTTGGCTTTTCTTTTTGTTGGGGTGCTTTCCAGTTCCGTTGGTTGTTTTCTTCGTTGGTATCTGGGAGGGGTTCCTTGGAGGACAATGTACATCTTAGTCTTGGTAGGCAAACAGGCAGTTTTCTGCGGTATAGCCCCAGCATTTTTGGCTCTCTGATGGGGCTCCCACTGCTCCACTACTCCTTGCTTTTGATCCGTATTTTTCTCCTCTCTCAGCATTGTGGGGACGCCTCTTCATCTGGTTCTGTTCCTGCCTGTTGGGGGCTCCCAGGCCGCCCCATTTGCTTCTCTTGCCGGGACAACCTGGCATCCATCCTCCGCAGAAATCTGTCTTGGGCTTCTCCTATCTTCCTCAGTTCTGCCAGGATGTCCCTCAGAGTCCCTCCCTCCTCTTCTGGTCCCTCTCCCTGCCTCATCCTCCACTATTCGATTTTTTATGTATTTATTCTTTGTGAGTGGGTTGTCCTTGCCTGCGTGCCCTTCTGCCCACCAAACCTCCTCCCCCCAAGCCTGGTGGTGTTTTCAATTCTTGTTTTTAGCTTTGTTCTTCTTTTGCCTCCTTCTTTTATTTTTATTTTTATTTTGGATTTGTCCCCCTACCTTCTGGCAGGCAGTGATCCAGCAGGGGCTTCTGCGCTTGCGTCCGCTGTGATCTTGTGGATAGGGGAAGGAACCGCTTCACTCCCTCTCCAAGAGGGCGCTCCCGCCAAAAGCTCCCTTCTTCCTCCCCTTAGTGGGCTGTGGTCGCCATCTTGTGACCTTTGCAGGTCTCTTCTCCCTCTCTCTCTGTTTGTGCCTGCTAGGCACTTGTTTGTTGGGCCCGATCCCCTACTCTCCGGTGCCGTCCGCGGCACCCCCAGCTGTCCCGCCGGCCTCTCCGCCGCCTGCACCTTCTTCGCGCCCTTTTCGCTCCTTATGGGGGCGCTCCTCCGGAGTCGCGCCGGTCTCCGCTTCCCCACACTCCAGCTCCTCTTCCTCTACTCCCACTTACCTCCTGCTCTCGGCTTGGGGGGGGGGGTTTGCCCGGCTGGGCCAGCAGTTAGTGCGGATCGCCGCCCGCTCCCTGCTCCCCGGCCTGCTCGCTGTGCTGGCAAGGGCCCGGGCCCGCTCGATCTCCTCCTCTTGAGGAGGGGGAGATCACTGGGGCCACCGGATCCCACTGCAGCTTCGCTCCCTCCGGACCCTCTGTCCACTGGGAGGGAGGGCGCAGATCGCCCTCCGGCCAGGTGAGTAGGTGGCGCTCTAAGGAGCCCTCAGAGCGCCCGTCCTGCCGCCATCTTTGCCGGGCCGGGCCGGGTCTCTTCAATTCCTGGAATAAAGATCTATCCAAATGTTATGGCACGGCAGAAAACCTAGAATAAAACAGCTATATCTGATAGACGAAAAGAATAGAGGTGGCTTTGGTCTACCCGATTTAAGATCTTACTATGCGGCAGCGGGCCTTATTTGGATTAAAGATTGGACCACCTTAAAGAAACGAAATGCCTTAACCTTGGAAGGCTTTGATGTAAGAAGGGGCTGGCACGCCTACATATGGTATAATAAAATATAGAAAGAAACTTTTCAAACCACTTTATAAGAGACGGCTTAATAAAAATATGGAACAGACAGAAATCAAGGCTTACAGACATATGCCGTTGTGGCTATCTCCTTTGGAAGCCTCTCAAAGAACAGAGCTAGGCTGGCAAATCTGGCCTACCTATGAAGATTTATCAAATAAACAAAGAGGAGTACCTGAATTAAAAGACGATAAAAGCAATGTTCCCGACTTTTCTTGGTTTCAATATAGACAGGTATATTATTTTTTAAAGAAAGATAAAGAACTAGGCTTTGCAGACAAAAATGGCTTTTGGGATAATATAATGAAAACACAAAATAAGCTGTTCACAAAATTATTTTAAAAATTGTTAGCGTGGACAACAGAAAAAGAACAGATAAAAGAATGCATTGTTAAATGGACACAAAATATAGGCCACCACATTGATTTAAAACAATGGGAAAAAGCTTGGAATCAAAGACTTAAATACACTTTCTCTTACGTTCTGAAATAAAATTGGCTTAAAATGCTATAACAAAATTTCCAAGTGCTACAAAAATGCATCAAACAAATGTTGGAAATGTGAACAGCAGGCTGGAACCTTTTTTTCATTCCTGGTGGTCTTGTCCTAAAGCACAACAGTTTTGGAAAGAAATAAATGATGCTATACAAAAGATTTTTAAAATAAAAATTCGAAGAGAGCCAGAATACTTTCTATTGGGTATGCTAGACATAGAAAAAGACAAAAATAAAGAGATACTGTTTAATTTCCTGGTAACTGCAGCCAGAATAGTGTGTGCAAGGAATTAGAGACTTAGATGTATCGAAAAAGAGGACTGGTTGAACAAAGTACTTGAGATTATGAACATGGGCAGAATGACCTACTGGCTATCATCTAACCAAGGTTTTCCTAAGAAAAAACTAACTGGGAACTGGGAAAAGACTATTTTAAACAGATCAAAATAGATCTTATTTGCTGAAAAGATTCAATCTTAGAGAATAAGTAGAGAGGATGCAGAAAAACAATTGATACACACACACACACACTCACTTTCCAAACAGTATAAACGATCATAAAAAGATCATCACCAGAATAAACGATCATCACAATCTTTTGATTCATCGCTTAGCCGTGGCTGGAGTTAGGGGGACGACCCTCAAGTGGTTGTCCTCTTTTCTCCAAAATCGGGGACACAGTGTGGAGAGGGGTGGTTTGGTCTCAGAGAGATCCCCTCTTATATGTGGGGTCCCTCGGGGGGGGGGGCATTCTTTCCCCTCTATTATTTTACATCTATATGCGACCACTTGCTCAGTTGGTGCGAGGCTTCGGGCTTGAGTGCTATCAGTACGCTGACACTCAGCTCATTCTGAGATTGGAAGGCCGGCCGGATTCCGTACCCAATAATTTCCATCAGTGTCTTGAGGCTGTCACTGGATGGTTGAGGGTGAATCCAGCGAAGACGGAGATCCTATGGCTGGGTCGCCCGGACAGTGGGGAGATCCAGTTGCCTACCCTGGATGGCGAGGCATTACGTCTTGTCATCTTTGGTAAAAAGTCTGGGGGTCTTTTTAAACCCTCTGCTGACTATGGAGGCCCAGGTCTCTGCTGTGAGCAGAGTCACATTTTTCCAGTTGCATCAGGCTAGACGACTGGCTCCCTATCTGTCTAGGAATGACCTGGCTACGGTGATCCAGACTATGGTCATCTCAAGACTGGACTACTGTAACGGCCTCTACATTGGCCTACCTTTGTTGGTGATCCGGAAACTTAAGCTGGTGCAAAATGCTGCTGCTCGGCTTCTCGCTGGGGAGCCAGAAAGATGTCATATTACTCCAATTCTACAGCAGTTGCACTGGCTGCCGATTGAGCATCGCATTACCTTCAAAGTGTTGGTTCTCACCTTCAAGGCCTTACATGGTCCAGGGCTGGCGTACCTGAGGGACCGCCTCACCCTCTACCAACCCCAGAGATCACTTCATTCGGAGGACCCAAATCTGCTTGAAATTCCCAAATTTAAGACCTTTTACCTGATGGCCACCAGGCGCAGAGCCTTCACGATCGCGGCACCTTGCCTATGGAATGCCTTGCTGGCAGAAACACGAGCTCTTCAAAGTTTATCTTCCTTTGTAAATGTAAAACCCATTTATTCCGGCAGGCATTCTAACCCTGCTAATTGGCTCTGTTTTTAATGATGTAATGTACATTGTTTCTTGTTCCCAAGAAGAACAGACAAGCATCCCGTGCTCTGAGGATTACCTGGGAAGGAATCCCATTGGCACATTGCAGCATACCCACATACCTGGGAGTTACCCTGGACTGTTCTCTGACCTACAAGAAGCACTGCCTGAATATCAAGCAAAAAGTGGGCGCTAGAAACAATATCATACGAAAGCTGACTGGCACAACCTGGGGATCACAACCAGATACAGTGAAGACATCTGCCCTTGCGGGGGGTTTTATGCAATACAACTGTTTGGTTCGCTCCTGACACGATAAATAAACCTGCTTTGGATCCGACTTCAAATGACCACTGAGTCCCCAAGAATGACGGACCTGGACCACATTTGGCAGACAAGACTCCCCATGTCCGACTGTATGTCCTGATGTGGTTTGGGGGAGGATGGACCATGTATGAAGGGATTTGCAGTATCTTCACCCTATTCAGTTCCAACTTCCACAGACCACTGTTACCCACACAAATCACGGACTTGACCCAAACTTGGTACACAGACTCACCATGACCAACAGAACATACAGGAGACGTTCAGGATAAATTGACCTTGCTTTTTGGGAGTTAATAGTTCACCTGCATCCAAAGAAACTGTGAACCCCACTGACAATGGACCGGCACAAAACTTGGCACAGAGAAGCTCCATGACCAACTGAACATACTGCAGAGGTTTGTCAGCATTGACCTTGATTTCGGGAGTTGTAGTTCACCCTTATCCAGAAAGCACTGAACCCAGCCAATGTCACATCTGGACCAAACTTGACACACAGCCCCAACATGGCCAACTGTGCATAGAGGTGGAGGTTTTTTGTTTGTTTGTTTGTTTGGGGGGGTGGCATTGGCTCTGGGAGTTGTAGTTTACCCTTATCCGCAGAGCACTGAACCCAGAGACTTTGGATCTAGATCAAACTTGGCACACAGCCCCAATATGGGCAACTGTGCATACATGCCTGGTTTGGGGGTTATTGACCTAGGATCTGGGAATTGTAGTTCACCGTTATCCAGAGAGCAGTGACATCGAATCTGGACCAAACTTGGCACACAGACACAACATATTCCGACCTATGTGATGTTTTATGACATACAGTATGTGATTGTTTTTAGGAATGTTTTTATGATGTTTTAGGCTGTTTGTGTAATTTTATTGTGTTGGAAACTGCCCCAAGCCTTGGGGAGGGGCGATCTAGTAAATCCGAATAATAAAATAAAAATAAAAACATGTGTGCCAACTGTGCATACAGCCCTGGTTTGGGGGTGATTCATCTTTGTTCTGGGAATTGTAGTTCTATCCACAGAGCACTGAACCCAGCCAAGTTCAAATCTGACCAAACTTGGAACACATACACAACATGGCCAACTGTGCTTACATGCCTGGTTTGGGAGTGATTGACCTAGGATCTGGGAGTTGAAGTTCACCCTTATCCGGAGAGCACTGAACCTAGCCAACATTGGATCGGGACCAAATATAGACCCAACATGGTCTGCTTTGGATACAGGTGGCGTTTCGGGGGGAATGACACAAAAGTTCATCCACATCCTTATGCATTTTCCAATTGGGGCATTCATAACACAAAAGTTTTTCCTAATAAATACCTATTACCAATGCCTACTTCTAATGACCCAGGCATCGTCGGGTCCTCAAGATAGTCAGTGTTTGTATGTGAGTATGCATGTAGGTATTTGTGTAAGTGGCAGTTTCTGATTGGCTACCACTTCCACAGGCCACTGCGACCCCCAAGAATGACGGACCTGGACCAAACTTGGGACACATAACCCTCATAACCTACTTTACATCCTGGTGCGGTTTGGGGAAGGATGGACCATGGATGATGGGATCTGCACTACTTTCAATCGCTTCAGCTCTGACAGACCACTGTGGCCCCCAACAATGACAGATCAGGACCAAACTTGGCAAACAGAGCTCCCATTACCCACTCTACATCCTGGTGCGTTTTGAAGGAGGATGGACCATGGATGATGGGACTTGCAAACATAGTACACAGAGCCCACATGACCCAATTTACATTGTGGTGCAGCTTGGGGGAGGATGGGCCACGGATGATGGGATTTGCAGTACCTTCACCTAATTCACTTCCCACAGAACACTGTGGCCCCCACAAAGTACAGAACTGGAACAAACTTGGCACACAGATGACCCACTTTCATCCTAGTTTGGGGGAGGACAGACAATGGATTGTGGGAGATGCAGTACCTTCACTCAGTTCCTGAGATTACTGCAATAATGACGGATCAGGACCATCCTTGGCACACAGAGCACCCATGGCCCACTCTACATCCTGGTGTGGTTTGGAGGAGGATGCACCATCATTGATGGGACTTGTAGTACCTTCACTCATTTCCTGAGACCACAGTGACCCTCACCAATGACTGATCAAGACCAAACTTGGCACACAGACCCCTCCCCATGACCCACTCTATGTCCTGGTGCAGTTTGGGGGAGGGCCGACAATGTGTGATGGGAGATGCAGTACCTTCACTCACTGCCAGAGACCACTCCAACCCACAGTAATGACTGATGAGGACCACACTTGGCACACAGAACCCCCATGACCCACTCTGCATCAGGGTGTGATTTGTAGGAGGATGGACCATGGAAGATTGTTGGTTGTTGTTGTAAACCATCCTGAGCCTTCTTGGGAAGGGTGGTATATAAATTGAAATAATAAATAAATAAAATGATGGTACTTGCAGTACCTTCACTCACTTTCTGAGACCACTGTGACCCTCACCAATGACTAATCAAGACCAAACTTGGCATCACCCTCTCTACATCCTGGTGTGCTTTGGGGGACAATGGATGATGGGATTTTCAGTACCTTTATTCACTTCCAGAGACAACTGCAACCCTCACCAATGACCACTCTTGGCACACAGAGCCTCCATGACCCACTCTACATCCTGGTGCAGTTTGCAGGAGTTTGGACCATGGATGATGGGAATTGCAGTATCTTCACTCACTTCTTGAGAGTACTGTGACCCACAACAAAGACTGATCAAGATCTAACTTGGCATACAGCCCCCATGACCCACTCTACATCCTATGGTTTGGAGGAGGTTGAACCATGGATGATGGGGACTTGCATATGGGAGTTGCATATTCACCCACACCCACTGAACCCAGCCGACATTTGATCTAGAGTCTGACTAAATTTGGAGCACAATGAAACAATGCCTTTCTCAGATAACCCGAGTAGTAGGGTTGCCACTTTTTGATAAAAGAATAAGGGACAGGTACCTAAAATAGGGAATTTTTCTCAAAAATAAGGGACACTTCATAAAAACTTGAAAATCAATTGATGATTTTGAAGTTTTTATGAAGTGTCCCTTATTTCTGTGAAAAATTCCCTATTTTTAGGCACCTGTCCCTTATTCATGTGGCAACCCTACTGAGTAGTAATAGTAATATATATATATATATATATATAATGTATAATACTACTACTAATAAATATAATAACAATATAATAATGACAATACAACAATTATAAACACTATAATCAATGTAATAATAATGTAATAAATATGAAAATAAATAGTATATATGCGTGTGTGTCTGTATGTAACTACTAGTAATAAATATAATAATAATGTAAAAATGGGACTCTTGTTGTGCACTAATGCCCTCCCCTAGACCGTGTAAACTAGATCCCTTGTTAACAGCTAGTTTATTTAAACTTTTGTTGTATTGTGGGCTGTAGGCTGTTTGTCAAGTGTTTTGATACAGCCAATAGGCTAATCAATAAAACATACTGCTACTAATTAATAATATAATAAATGTAATAACAGTATAATAAATAATATAATAAATATAATAACAATTAGAATATATATATATTAGTATTAATAATAATGGTAATTATAATAATATAAAATGGGACTGTGGTTGTGTATCAATGCCCTCCCTTAGATCATCTATACTACTAATAAATAACATAATAAATATAACAATAGTATAATAAATATAATATAAAATGGGACTGTTGTTGTGTATTAATGCTGCACCTCCCCCCTCCCACACTAGACCACATAGGCTATTTGCATACTAATAAATAATACACAGAATGTTGCGTGTAGATAGATAGATGATAGACAGATAGAAAGAGATAGACAGACATTGCAGGGAGCATATGAGTGGGCCAAAAACCCTGCACACCGTAAGTGTTATGCAAATTATGCAAATAAGATGCACACTTCTTGTCCTTACAATATATACATGCAAAAATGTACAATTAGACAAATCTATGCAAATAAGATGAACACATCATGCCCTTGCAATATACACACACATATATGTGCATGCAAAAAATACTGCAAACCACTGTGATAATGAAAATCTATGCAAATCAAATGCACACTTCCTGCCCTTACAATATTACATATAATGTGTGTGTGTATGCATGCACCTTTGCACCTTTGCACCCCCCCCCCCCTTCAAGGCCCCAATAAGGGCTAATGAAGCCCCCTCCCTCCCTCCCCGCAGTGATGGGGGTGTGTCCCGGGCCCCGACCTGTAGCGCGCCGATCCCGCACCTGCGCCGCGTCCTCTGCACACAAAACCAGGCGGGGAGCGGCCACAGCCAGCCAGCCCCCCCCCCCTTCCGCGGAGCACGCGCGCTCCTGATTGGCCCGCCCTGCGGGGCTTATTTGCATGTTTAAAGGAGAAGCAGCCCTATTTCCTCCCGCTTTAGCGCGCGCTTTTGCGCAGGCGCGAGCAGACCTCCCTTAATGTGTTCCTGTGGACAGCAGGAGAACACACTTAAAAAGCATCGCTGTCTGTGTCTAGTATACATACATTAATCTGAGTGTATAAATATCTATACACACGCGCATGTGTGTCTAGTATATATATATATATATATATATATATATATATATATATATATATGCATTAATAATCTGAATATACACACATGTACATAATACAGGCATATCTATTAATCTGAGTATCAATATGTGTGTGTCTAGTATACATATACGAGGGTTGAATGAAAAGTAAAGTAATGCCTCCTCCTTCGTAACTCCTCAACAAATGGCAGTACTGGTATGCGGCAGGTACTGGTTTGTTCAGTAGACTCTCCTCTACAGTTCCATTTTGGCGTAGCATTGAACGGTTGTGTTGTTAAAGTGCGAAGTATGGGACCCTGTGCAGACGGTCGGTCAATGCGGCTTAAGCAACGTGCAGTCCTTGAATTCTTGACAGCAGAAGGTGTCACCCCAAAGGAGATCCATCAGAGAATGCAAGCTGTTTATGGTGATTGTCTTGATGTAAATACTGTGCGTCATTGGGCGAGTAAGTTTAAAGATGTTGAGGTGGGAACATCTGACTTGCATGACAAAGAAATAAGGGACATTTACGGGATTTTTCGCAAAAATAAGGGACATTTAATAAAAACTTGAAAATTAAACGTTAGGTGTAAATACTTTTATTAACAGAATAAGATAATGATTGAAATTCACAAAAGAATCTGACTTACACCCTCTTAACAGTACATAGTATGTTTCTGCATGTTTTGTCATGCAGAAAAAAACATAATTAGAACTACCTTATTTACTCCATCTGTATTTAGTCCTTGACTGTGCTGACTTTAAAAGTGCACTGTCTAACTTTATCATGCCATGGAACTCTCTACGAGACATGTTCATGTTTGTAGCAATTAGTAGTTCACTTTTAATCAGATCTACTGAACACCTGTTTCTAGTGTCTGGCCACTTGTTAGACATTAAGGAGAAAATGCGTTCAACAAATGCATTTGACCCAGGAGCACTCATTACAAAAGACACAAGTTTTTCTAATTCTATTAACTTCTGTTGTCCTTTATACATCTAAAAGTGAGCAAACAAGAGAGGTATTTATTTATTTTATAGTGTATTTACTTTCTTTTCATCCTGCATTCGGGATGCTCCTTAGCCGAATGTTCGGTAATAGGGATACTATGCATTTTGGACTTTTGGGAATCACTTTTGAGATCCAGCTGCCGGCACTGGACGGTGTGGCACTGTGCCCGCAGTCTTTAGTTAAGAGCCTTGGGGTCCAGCTGGACCCCCAGCTGTCTATGGAGGCACAAATTGCTTGTGCCTGCAAGACAGCCTTCTACCATCTGCGGCAAGCAAAACGCCTTGCTCCCTATCTCTCCCGTCGCGACCTGGTCACGGTGATCCAAGCCACGGTCATCTCGAGGCTCGACTACTGTATCGCGCTGTACATTGGCCTACCTTTGTCGGCGATCCGGAAACTTAAACTGGTGCAGAACGCGGCAGCCCATCTGCTGCTGGGGGCCACTAGAACAGTGGTTCTCAACCTGTGGGTCTCAGATGTTTTGGCCTTCAATTCCCAGAAATCCTAACAGCTGGTAAACTGGCTGGGATTTCTGGGAGTTGTAGGCCAAAACACCTGGGGACCCACAGGTTGAGAAACACTGCACTAGAACATCCCATGTAACACCTCTCCTGCGCGAACTGCACTGGTTGCCTATTGACTTTGAGGTCTCCTTCAAAGTGTTAGTTCTGACTTTCAAGGCCTTACATGGTTTGGGGCCAGTGTACTTGAAGGAGCGGCTTACCCCATACGTGCCCAGAAGATCACTGCGCTCAGAGGGTCTTCACATGCTTGAGGTCCCAGGTTTGAAGCTCTATAGGCTTTCCAGCACACGGCAGAGAGCGTTCTCGGTGGCTGCTCCGGTCCTGTGGGACTCGCTACCGGCTGAGGCGCGCGGGCCCTGCGGGACCTGATGGCCTTCCGTAGGTCGTGTAAGACCTGGCTGTTCAGGCAAGCATTTGGTGACTGACCGGTGCTTGAATTGATAATCTCCCGCCTAGCCGTGCTGCTACTGTCTCTATCACGAATCAGCCTTGTTCTGATTCGTGTGATTTTATGTGATTTTATGTGAATGTAATTGGTTAGGATTGTTTTATGGTATTTTATGATGTTTTAAATCTTGATGCATTTTTATATGTTTGGAAACCGCCCTGAGCCTCGGGAAGGGCGGTTTAGTAAATCGAAACAATAAATAAATAATACATTAGAATACTAACATAGTGAGATATCTAAAAATTATTTTTTTAATTCCACAGATATATAAACCTCACTTATGTTTCCAACAGACCTCACAACCTCTGAGGATGCCTGCCATAGATGTGGGCAAAACCTGGAAAACTCACAGCAACCCAATTCGTGTTTTGTATCATATGCATTTAATATCCATAGATTGAAAGTCACTTTAGACATATTTTTGATAATTTTGTGCAGCAGACCAATTGTGTGTCCATTGGACCACCAGAAAGCAAATATATCCCTATCTCAGGAGGACAATATTGGATTTTGGAGTATTTAAGGATCCCGGAGGAACTTGTAGCAACACCTTCCCTGTCTCCCTCTCTTTCTAAGGGAACTAAAAACTGCCAGGAATACTTGGTGTATCTGGGTACACTTCCAGACTAAAGAGAGGGATGTTCCCCTGCTTTTCCTCTGCCCATAAGAAGGGAGAGGTTGTGTTATTGTCGTTTATTCTTTAGCTGTCTGCTTCAGAATGGAAGTTCACTTTTACACACCACCACAGAGGCTCCCCCAGAGAGCTCCTCACTCTCCTCCCACAAACTGAAAAAGAACACAAGGGGGAATCCAGGACCAGCGGTCATCCGACGCCGCTCGGCGCTGATTGGCCCACCCGCCTAGCCCCGCCTCCGCCGCCAGAGCGAGTCGTCGCTCAGAATCCAAGCCTTCTCTTAGGCTGGGCTGCCCTGCCAATCACTTTGAAGGACGGGCAGTTGCTCCTCGCCTTTCGCCCCGCCTCCTTCTCTCCCCCCCTTTCCTCCCTCCCTCCCTCCCTCCCGTGTGCCTATTGATATTATTGGAGTATGGCGCGAGCAGTCGGAGACTCGCAAGCAGTAAAGACGGAGGAGAAGGCAAAGGGAAGCGGAGAAAGAAGAAGGCAAAGCGGAGAGCGCGGCGAAGGCAAAGTCCCCCAACCCCTCTTTTCCCAGCACCAGCAAAAAATAAGGGACAGCAGCTGCAAATATGGGACACCCAAAAAAGGGCCAAAATACGGGATGTCCCGTATAATACAGGACATATGGGAACCCTAATTGTCATATCACTCAGAGAAATTTCAAGCATAATCGGCATTTCACAAGAACATGTGTCAGGATCTGAGATTTGGTGCTGGAATTCCAGCAACCAAACTCAAGGCCACTGACATCATTGAGAGATAACGCACCTGGCACTGGCTGCCTGGGAAAAAAGGACCAGTGAACCGGCGGGGGATTTTTGCGGGCTTTGGGGTTTGCGCGGGGTGTTATAGATTCAACTGTGAGGGAAGAGTGCCATTTTGTAATGGCACTCCTGGCTTCTTGCATGTTAGTATCCTATAGTAAAAATTCCTAGTGATATGCAAATGGTGTTCTGCGTCTTCATTTAGGAGTGGCTATAGACGGCTGACATTTAATTCAGGAGTACTTCACCATTCTGTGGCTGCAGTGAGGTGCAAATATGGAGGAGGAATATAGCCCGCTTGAAGTAGAAGCAGGGGCTACAGGAGGGGAGTCGATCCCCACACTGGATGAGGAGCGTGCCGGTTTTAGAAGGCTGACGGCTCTAGCATCGTCAACCACATACCCCCGTACAAATGGGGTCACGGAGAGGAAAGGGAGAGCACCAGGGGAAAGCTTGGAGGAGGATCTGGAGTTGGAACTCACTTCCCCGCAGAAGGTAGCTTTCCTAGAGGAGTGATAGTGATGTAAGACCATCTATCGAGGCTGTCCCAAACGATGGAGAGCATCATCCCTATGTTAGAAAGGATGGGGGGGGGGGGCAAGCCCTAACAGGGACCCTGGGAAGTTTCCTCAGCATAAGCAGCCAAGGGTTTGTGAACCTCCCAATGCCTAGAGAAAAGGTCCTGCCACGGGAGACAGGAGCACGCTCAAAAATCCCGAAAGAGCCAGCCCTGGAGGAGGAGAGTGAGGCCGGTGAGGACGAGGCAGAGAGCATCCCGGGCGAGATACCCACCACCCCACAAGAGGTCCCTCCAACCGGTGCGGGGAGAGCCAGAGACTCGAGGAGTGCCCAGCAACCACCAAGAGTAGCCCAGATACCTACAGGATTCGCCGGGATTGGAGCCAGGCAGCAGGGGGTGGCCCAACCCCTTGTCGAGATCCCGGCAGGATTCCAGGGTGGCTGGCTTTTCACAGCAACAGGGTGCATGGGGATGCCACCACAGCAGCAACGGGAGGAGCTAAAGATAGAGTTAAGTGGAGAAGCTGCGGAGCTGGATTTTTTCCTTACTACCATAAGCGGATACATGGAGGACAACGGCCAAGCATTTCGAAATGAGGACAGCAGGGTCAGAGCAGTAGGGGCGACCCTTGGGCGAGGAGCAGCAAGCTGGTACGTTCAGTGCCATTCCAGACGAGACCCATGTCTGGGGTCTGTGAGACGGTTGCTCACCGCTTTAGACGCCCACTTCAGAGACCCACTTGAAGCAATGAAAGTGAAGGAGAAGGTACAAACCATCGTCCAGGGCCTGAGATTGGTGGCGGAGTACGCCGAGGAGTTCCAAACGTTAGCCAATAAGATCCCTGACTGATCGCAAGTGACAAAGCTGGAGATGTTTAAAGAAGGCCTGAAGAAGGAAATCCTATCTTGGGCAGTGCACCGCGATGATCTTGGGATGCTGGGTGAGTGGATCCAACTTGCTGGGAGGATCGAAACGTCGTTGGCCCAAGTGAGGAGACATCGTGGAAGCCAGCAACAGTGTCCACGGCTGAAAGGAGAAAGCCGCAAGCCCGAGACAACCCCAACCGGATGGAAGGCAGAACAAAAGGGAGGAAAGGAAAAGAAGACCGGGTGTTTCATCTGCGGGAAGCAAGACCATCACGCAGCAGGATGTTGGATGAGAAAGGGAGGAATGAACTGACCCCCTAAACCAGCAGCTGTGAGCGGAAAGCGACCCAAAGAGGAACCATGTCTCGAGGAGCCCGAAAGGGAGGGGGGGGTGAGTGTGAATAGGGAAATGTTGATATTCCCAATGACACTAATTATGAGGGAAGGAAGGGTCAGTCGAAAAGTATTAATTGATTGTGCTCAAGAAATATCATGGACCCCCCCTCCAATCTAGTAGAGAAGTTGGGAAGTAAGAATATGCCCCTTGAGACCCCAATAGTATTTTCCCAACTAGACGGGTCAGTAGCATCAGGAGCAGTAGCCAGATACAATACTGAAAGCATCCAATGTGAGATGGGACCCTGGAAGGGCCTGATCCAATTTATGATAGCCCCGATAGCTCAGCACCAGGTGATATTAGGGATGCCATGGCTACAGGAGCAAAACCCTAGAATCGATTGGAAAACAGGGAAGATCAGGTTTGAGCAGGGAAATGGGGAGACCCTAAAGGAGGAAATAGAATCAAAAGAAACAGTTTGTGTGGGAAAGGTAGAAAGAGAACTTCCTGAAGAATATAAAGACTTCGCTGATGTGTTCGATGAGAAAGAGGCAGATAGTTTCCCACCAAAACGCTATGTAGAAGTGGGGATTGAATTGATTCCAGGAGCAGAATTGCCCAAACCCAAAGTGTACCCCATGTCAGTAGAGGAGAAGGAAGAATTGAAACACTACATAGATAAAAATCTGGAGCGAGGTTTTATTGAACATTCAGAATCCCCCCTCACAGCGCCAGTCCTGTTCCGTAGGAAGAATGATGGGTCTTTGAGACTGTATGCAGACTACCGTGGACTAAACGCAATCAGCACAGTTAACAAATACCCACTGCTGCTAGTGAAGGATTTGGTCACACAACTGTCGGGGGGAAAGAGTTTTTCTAAATTGGATGTAATTGAAGCGTATCACAAACTGAGGATTAAGCCGGAAGACAGGTGGAAGACTGCTTTTTCTTGCGCATTCGGGCAGTATTCCTACCGGGTCTTACCTTTCGGATTAAGTGGGGGCGGCAGTTTATTCATGCAGCTTATAAACGAAGTGTTACACCCCCTACTGAACAAGGGCGTTTTTTTTTAATTTTTGGACAATATTTTGATTATGAGTGAGAACAAGGAGCAACATGTAACACTAGTGAAGCAGGTATTACAGTGTTTGAGAAAAGCCAAACTGTACGCCAAATTGACAAAATGCGAATTCCATAAAGAACAAATAGATTTTCTGGGGTACCGGTTATCGTCCCAGGGAATAGCCATGGACCCAGCCAAAATAGAGGATGTAGTTGGATGGGAGGCACTAAAGACCTGAGGGCAGTCAT
>JARBWK010000011.1:55301617-55449117 GCA_030556195.1 Anolis apletophallus | reverse complement strand
GGAAATGTGGGAGAAATGGGGTGGGTGTTTGATTGTACTGTGGCATGTCTCTTTGTTTATTTTTAATGTTTAAAAATGGCCTTTTAGTTCCAAAGCCTCTCTGCTTGCTTTGTTCCTTGAGAAATATATGTTGGGGAATATGGAAATGTGGGAGAAATGGGGTGGGTGTTTGATTGTACTGTGGCATGTCTCTTTGTTTCCTTTTTATTTTTAAAAATGGCCTTTTAGGTCCAAAGCCTCTCTGCTTGCTTTGTTCCTTGAGAAATATATGTTGGGGAATATGGAAATGTGGGAGAAATTGAGTGGTTGGATGTATTTTTGCATGCCCCTTTGTTTACCTTGCTGAGTATTAAATGGCCTTGCAGTTTAAAAGCCTCTCTTTTTACTTTCTGGCTGATAATATGTGTGGTAATATGGCAGTGTGGGAGAAATGGGGTGGTTGGGTGTATTTTTGCATGCCCCTTTGTTTACTTTGCTGAGGGTCAATGTTTTTATGGATTGAATATTGTTTTAACTTGGAATGACTGTGTATGATGCTGTTGAAACTGTATTTTAATGTATCTTAATGTATTTTAATTGTTGTGGGGTTTTGGGTTTTTATGCTGTTGTGATGTGGGCATCGAATTGTGCCATACTGTAAGCCGCTCTGAGTCCCCCCTCGGGGGTTGAGAAGAGCGGGGTAAAATCCTGAAATAAATAAATAAATTAAATGGCCTTGCAGTTCAAAAGCCTCTCTTCTTACTTTCTGGCTGATAATATGTGTGGTAATATTGCAGTGTGGGAGAAATGGGGTGGTTGGATGTATTTTTATGCTCTGTTTTATATTGTTGTTTTTAAATTGAAATGTTGATGTTTTATAACTTCATTTTATGTAAACTGCCCCGAGCCTGCTGGAAGGAGCGGTACATAAAAATGAATAATAAATATAAATAAATAAGAAAATAAGAAAATAGTTATACGTTTTACATTTCTGGGTACGTGATCTTTGGGACTTGGTTTTTTAATCAGTAGCTCCCATGCTGAAAAAGTGTGAGCACCCCTGTTGTGGGCCATAGAGTCCAACCCCCTGCCAAGAAGCAGGAAAATCGCATTCAAAGCATCCCCGACAGATGGCCATCCAGCCTGTTTAAAAGCCTCCAAAGAAAGAGCCTCCACCAAATTTATTCTTCCAATGAAGAATATATTTTGCATATATTCTTCATTATATGGATCTATGCTGTCAGCCACCCTGAGTTCTTTCTTGGAGATGGGGAGGGATAGAAATAAAAGTGATTATTTTTCTTAATAGAAAACATGGGAAATGCTTGTGGGGGAGAGGGAGGGCCGGCTAGAAATAATAATATCCATCCCTATCATCATATTAATTGCCTGTGTCAGGGGTTTCAAGGCTTTCCCTCCACAATGTCATGGGAAAGAGCAGGGAGGGAGCCAGGGGAGAGGGCACCTTTCAATCGTAAGAAGTAGAATTTGCTGCCAGTCTTTTCCCCCCAAGGAACTACTACACCCACCACCCCCTTTTCCTTTCTTCCTGGACCAGCAACGAGAATGAGGATGGGCCTCAATCCCTTTCCCCAGACAACACTCCCTATAGCCTCTTCCCTGCCTGCATCCCTTGGAGGAGGAGGATGCTCTGTGATTCTGCAGCCCAAGGGGGGGAGGGGGGGCAGCTTTGCCCACCTGAAGAGAAGGGTGGGCGGGCAGAAAGGCCCTTCAACAGCCGTCTTCTGTGGCCTCTCCTGGTTCGGAAACAGAGACACACAAAGCCCTTTGCGTTGCCATAGCAATGGACCCATTGCATAATAATAATTATTCTATAGCCACAATGTCCTCCTTTATAGAAAAAAGGAAGGAAAGGAGGAAGCAGTGAAGGAAGGACAGGAAGAGAGAGGAAAGGAAGGGAGGAAAAGAGGAAGGAAGCAAGGAAGAATGGAGGGAGGAATAGGGGAAAGAAAGGAAAGGAAAAGAGGAAGAAAGGAAACTGGGAGGGAGGAAAGGGGGAAGGAAGGTAGGTAGGAAGGAGACAGGGAAGGAAGGAAAAGAAGGAAGGAAGAACAGGGGGAAGGAAGGAGAGTGGGGGAGGAAAGGGAAGAAGGGAGGGAGGGAAGAAAGGGGAAGTGAAGGGAGAGATGGAGGAAGCAGTGAATGAAGGGCAGGAAGATAGAGAGAAGGAAGGAAAACAGGAAGAATGGAGGGAGAAAAGGGGAAAGAAAGGTAGGTAGGAAGGAGTGAAGGAAGAGCAGGAAGAGAGAGGAAAGGAAGGAAAAGAAGAAGGAAGAACGGAGGGAGAAAAGGGGGAGGGAAGTGAGAAGGAAGGAAGTAAAGAAAAGAGGAAGGGAGCGAGGGAGCAGTGAAGGAAGGCAGGAAGAGAGAGGAAAGAATGAAAAGAAGGGAGAATGGAGGAAGGAAAGGGGGAAGAGATAAAGGAAAGGAAAAGAGAAAGTAAAAAGACAGGAGGGAGGAAAGAGGGAAGAATTGATAGATGGAAGGAAATAAGGAGAGAGGAGGGAGGGAGGGAGGGAAAGAAGAAAGGAGGGAAGAAAGGGGTAACGAAGGAAGGGAGGGAAGAAGCAGTGAAGGAAGGGGAGGAAGAGAGAGGGAAGGAAGGAAGGAGGGAAAGAAGGGGGAATAAAAGGAGGGAGGGATGGAGGAAGCAGTGAAGGGAGAGCATAAAGAGAGAGAAGGAAGGAAAGAAAAGAGGAAGGAAGGAAGAATGGAGGTGGAGTCGACCTAGACAGAGGCCCATTGAGAATCCTGCAGCAGGGAATTTCACGGGTCCTCTGCTGCCACGTGAGCCAGGCTACCTAAGAACAAAGACCAGTAAAATAGCCTTTTCCTCTCCTCTTTCCTTCTGTCTCTGCCTATGCTCCATTTTCTCCTGACACACGGTAGCCACTGCAACAACAGTAAGCACCCATTTCCTGTAGCAACATCAGTTTTCCCCTAAGGGCACCCACGCACCCCTCTCCTTCACACTTGCGCGAAACTCATAAAACAACCCATCTCTTCCATGGGAAATCTAGCAAACCTGAGCCCAAGGCCGGCAGGGCTATGGAGAAACCGGCCCAGGAGGGTATGGCAGAAGGGGATACATAGTTCCTCAAGGACCAAGCTGGGGATTCTAGTTGGCAAAGCACAAAGGACTCGATCTCTCCGTTTTCCATTGCCTCTGATTCATATACTGACTCTCCCTGTCTGGTTTCAGCTAAAAGCCATGCTCCACCATTGGAACCTGGGACCCTGAAGGGCCCCCACATCGGTGGGCCGGCTATGTGGAAATCCCTAGGGGTTCTGCCACGTTTGGGGACCTGAAAGGCCAAGGATCCACCTGGCTTGGGATGAGCAGTACCTCTTTTGATCAAAAATGGACTCTTTTCATTCCCTGGACTCTTTCCAGCCTTCCCTGCAATGCTGACCCAACACCCAGGGACAGCTATGGACTTTTGCCCCAAAACCATCGCTCTCTTCAGTTTAATGGACTCTTTCCCTTTTCTCATCAACTCTCATGGTTTCAACTTGGACTTTCTAGTTTCCCCAAGGACCAAGGACTCTCTTAATAAGCCAGAACACTGGCTCTCGTCCCATGCACTCAAAAAACATTTCCCCGCCGTTTCCTGCTGTTTATGGACTGATGGCGCCCAGAGAGATGCAACAATTGTTTGTTTGCCCTTTTTGTGATCTTTCTGTGTATGGACTGCATAAGGAACAAATGTATGGTTACTGGGGAGAGCGCTCTGTTATCCCTATGTCTTCTATGATTTTTCCTTTTATTTATTTTCCCTCATTGTTGCTTATTGTTTAAGAAAACTTTCTGAAACCCAACAGGATCTTCAGAGAGGGCCGCAATTTGACTAACAGCTACATTTTCAAAACCAGCCACTATGTTGCTATTGCAGAACTGTTTTAAGGTAGACACCAGGTTCCTTCGCAGGGCCTATCCTCCCTGTAACTTATACTGGGTCTATCTGCATATGTTCCATTGACCTCGGAGGCTTTGTCCGTCAATGGAATCATAGGCATAGGCACACACATAATCATATTTTCATAAATAAGGTTGCCTCCATGGGCTTCGGACCCCCATGCGTAACTGCAATAGAACTTGTTCAAACCAGCCATTTTTAACAAAGAAATCAACTTCTGTTGGCCGATACCCACCACACAAAGAGAGGTATCGGTCTGGGACAAAAGAAGCCGTTTATTTTCAAATGTACACAATAGCCAGATAGACTTGAACACCCAGGAGGAGCTTGTCTGTCCTTAGGTCATTTCCAAACCCACAGGGATTCCACCACACCCAGCTGTTCCTTTGTGTTTCGCCATTTTGTCCCGCCTCTGGTCCTCATTGGCTGATTCGTAAGAGGCGCTAGCTTGCAAATGGACAGGGTGCCGGCCAGCTTTCTGGCACTCAGCTGTTGTTGACGTTCCAAACCAATCAGCTGAGAGAGTGGGAAGCTTGGGCGGGCACCAAATCTGAATTTGCATGGATTTTGAGTGTATAAATGCCTGTAACTTTGCCAAATAAATATGTTAGCTTGCAGAAAACTCAGGACTGTGGCTTTCATCCTTTCCAGCTGGACAGAACCTTCTCTCGGTGGGGCACGCTTCCGGATACTTGGTGAGCTAACTGAAATTGGGGTTTTAGCGCTTCCAAAATTATCACCAAGGTCTTTTATTTTGCCATCCTCGTCTTTAGAAGCGGTCAGGGCTTTTTGCCCCATCTGGGCAGGGCCCTTTAATCTGTTCGGTATCAGAGGGAGCAAAGGGGGAAGGTAGGAGGCAGTGATGGAAGAACGGGAAGAGAGAGGAAAGGAAGGAAAAGAAAGAAGGAAGAATGGATGGAGGAAAGGGATAAGGAAGGATGGAAGGGAAGAGAAAGGGAAGGAAGAATAGAGGGAGGAAAAGGGGAAGGAAGGGAAGAAAAAGAGGAAACCAAGAAGACAGGAAGGAGGAAAGAGGAAAGAAAGGAGAGAGGGAAAGAAGGAAGGAAAGAGGGAAGGAAGGATGGAAGTGGAGAGGAAAGGAAGGAAAGAAAAGAGGAAGGAAGAACAGAGGAAGAATGGACTGAGGAAAGGGGGAAGGTAGAAAGGAAGGTTGAGAAGAGAGGAAAGGAAGGAAAAGAAGTAGGAAGGGAGAACAGAGGGAGAAAAGGGGAAAGGAAGGATGGAAGGGAAGAGAGATGGAAGGAAGGAAAAGAGGAAGGAAGAACAGAGGAAGGAAAGGGAAAAGAAGCAAGGGAGAATAGATGGAGGGAATGGGGAAGTAGGGAAGGAAGGAAGGAGTGAAGGAATGTCGGGAAGAGTGAAAAGGAAGAAGGAAGAACAGAGGGAGAAAGGGGAAAGGAAGGAGAGAGGGGGAAGGAAGGAAAGAAGGAAGGAAAAGAGGAAGGAAGGTAGAATGGAGTGCGTAAAGGGGGAGAAAGGAAGGAAAGGATAAGAGGAAGTACAGGAAAAACGGGAGGAAGGAAAGGGGAAAGGAAGGAAGGGGTAACGAAGGGAGGGAGGGAGGAAGCAGCGAAGGAAGAGGAGGACGAGAGAGGAAAGGAAGGAAAAGAAGGAAGGAAGAACAGAGGAAGGAAAGGGGAAGGAGGCAAGGAAAATGGAGGGGGAAAGGGGAGGGAAGGAAGGAAAGAATATAGAAAAAGAGGAAGGAAGGAAGAACGGAGGGAGGAAAGGGGGATGGAAGGAAGGAAGAAGTGAAGGAAGAGCAGGAAGAGAAAGGAATGGAAGGAAAAGAAGGAAGAACAGAGGGAGGAAAGGGAAGGAAGGAAAGAAGGAAGTGAAGAGAAAGTGAAGGAAGGAAAAGAGGAAGGAAGAATGGAGGAAGCAAGCAAGAAAGAACAGTGGGAGGAAAGGGGGAAGGAAGGAAGGAAAAGAAGGGGGAAGAACAGAGGGAGGAAAGAGGAAAGGAAGGAAGGAAGAAAACAAGGAAAGAAGGGTGTGTAAGGAGAGGGAAGGAAGGAAAAGAGGAAGGAAGAATGGAGGTAGGAAAGGACATGCGGAAGTAAAGATGGGAGAAAGAAAAGGGGAAAGGAAAGAAGGAAGGAAGGAAAGAAAGACAGAAAGGAAGAAAGGAGGAAGTAGTGAAGGAAAGACAGGAGGAGAGAGGTAAGGAAAAAAGGAAGAAAAAGAGGAAGGAAGGAAGGAGAGGGAGGGAGGAAAAGAAAAAAAAGAAGGAAAGCAGGAAGGGAGGGAGGGAGGGAGGACAGAACAACAACAACAAAACTTTATTTATATATCGCTCTATCTCCCCAAGGGGACTCAAAGCGGTTTCCAAGTAACCAAGTGGTATAAAGTTTATTGTTTTTGGCCAAAAGCCATTGCAATTCCAAAATAATAAAATAGTACACACATAAAACAATACACATACAATTTACATAGGGCCGATAAACAGTAGAAATAATTGCAAGTTACTTATATGGCGTAGGTACTAGGGGTGTTTATCTCCAGTTATACATTATTTGATATCGGTTTTTTTCATTATTATTTTTAAATTTCATAGTTTTTTGACCCAAGATGCCCAACCAGGAAGTGGAATATCTTCACCGAACTTGGAGGGCCGGGATTTTCTTTATTTTTTGTATTAGTTCGTATTGTGCCCCCTCAGTTCCCTTCTCCTCTCGCCAGAAGAGAGCTTCTTACAAAAGGAATATAGATCTCCCCAAAAAGGGCTTCTGAGGCCCACTTACACAGGCGCAGCAGGCTCCTGCAGCCAGAAAACAGTCCCAGACCCGAGGAATGGATGCCAGATAGAATGGGTCCGTGATCGGATCCATTCTATCTGGCATCGATTGCTCGCGTCTGCTGCTTCTGTTTCTGCTTTCTCCTTCCCTCCCACCCGAGAGAGAGGCTGAAAGAGAAAGGTGAGAGAGAGAGGTGAGGGAGAGGCTGAGAGAGACAGAGGCTGAGAGAGAGGCTTCTGGGACACGGCCAGGCAGCTTCAAAGCCTGGCTGATTCCTGCTTGGGGGGAGGGAATCCTCTGTTGAGAAATGTTAGCTGGTCCTGAGGGTGCCTTTAGCCATAGATGTGGGTGAAACGTCAGGAGAGAGTGCTGCTTCTGGGACACGGCCAGGCAACTTCAAAGCCTGGCTGATTCCTGCTTGGGGGGAGGGAATCTTCTGTTGAGAAATGTTAGCTGGTCCTGAGGGTGCCTTTAGCCATAGATGTGGGTGAAACGTCAGGAGAGAGTGCTGCTTCTGGGACACGGCCAGGCAGCTTCAAAGCCTGGCTGATTCCTGCTTGGGAGGAGGGAATCCTCTGTTGAGAAACGCCGTCTTCCATTTGTTGCTGGGTTTCACCCTAACCATATGGAAAGCGTCAATTAAATCTAATTTGGTGAATATCTTCCCTCCCCCCAATTGTCCTATGAGGTCCTTGATGAGGGGAAGCGGGTAACGGTTTGTTGTGCTCATAGCATTCAAGCCCCGGTAGTCCGTGCACAACCGCAGTGTCCCATCCTTTTTCTTTCGGAACAACACTGGGGCTGCGATGGGGGACTCCGAGACCTCTATAAATCCCTTCCGCGAATTAGCATCAATATGCTCCCGAAGAGCTTCCTTCTCGCTCCGGGACATGGGGTCAATCTTAGGCTTGGGTAGCGCCTCTCCCTCCCTGAGCTCAACACGGCACTCTACATTTCTCTTCGGCGGCATTTGGCTTGCCCTCTCAGGGTTGAACACATCTGCAAAGTCCTCGTACTCTTTGGGGATCTCTCCCAGAGCCTTGGTCACTCCTGCCCTCTCCCTTGAATTTGTCTTGGCCCTGTATCGGAAGGGGCGTAGCCCCCTCCGGGACAACACAACCCCAGTACACCAGTCAATGTTGGGATTGGCCTGCACTAGCCATGGCATACCTAATATTATCGGGTGGTCTACTACCCGGGCTATAACGAACTCGATCTTGCCTTCCCACCCATCCATGCGGGCCCTCAATCCCTTGGTGGAGAGAGCGAATGGGCCTCCCTCCACTTTAGTCCCATCCAACTGTGTGAATTCCAGCGGCTGCGCCAGAGGCATTGTCTCACACCGCAGCTCTTTGGCAAATTCTGGGGTTATAATGTTCCGGGAGCACCGGCAGTCCACAAACGCCTGGTGGCGGGTGGAGCTCCCCCGGCAATTGAGTTCCAGTTGGCAAAACACCACTTCTCTCTCTGAACTCAACACGTCTGGATCGTGGCACGGACCCTCGGACCTTTCCTCGGCTCTCCGACCCGACGCTGGGTTGGGGCGCCGTGCGTCGGTGCCCTTGTGCTGCCAACACGTCGCCAACCTGTGGCCCGGCTTCCCACAAGTGAAGCAGGCTCCCTTCCTCTCCTTGAGCGCCTCTTTGGCACCTCCCGACTTTTATGGCGCAGCCATGGGTGCTCTCCGCACCTCCGCCTTCGCCGGTTGCGAAGGCTGGCTCCTTCTCCTCCTCACTTGGGCCAATATCGCCTCCACATTTCCGGCGAGCTGGATCCATCCATTTAATAATAATAATAATAATAATAACTTTATTTCTTGTGAGTCGCCCTCCACCGTTGGTGCTCCGGGCGACTTACATCATTTTAAAAAAACACAGGTACATCAATTAAAAACACAGGTACAGGTTATCCTCCAGATTATCTAGTCAATCCCCAAACGCCTGGCAGAAGAGCCAAGTTTTCAAGTCGGACAGGAATCTGGCTGGGGCCGATGTGGCCCTGAGAGCAGGCGGAAGTGTATTCCAGATCACAGGGGCCACCACAGAGAAGGCTCTCCGTCGGGTCTTTGTCAGCCGGGCCTCTCTCACCCCTGGGATAGCTATACGGTCACCATTTATTGCACGCGCTGGTCTTTCACTGCGTTGGTCTGTCAGCCTATCGCCCAGATAGGCTGGTCCGGTTCTTTGCCGTGCTTTGAAGGTTAGCGCCATGAGTTTATAGATCACTCTGAACTCTGTAGGCAGCCAATGAAGAACTTTTAGGATTGGTGAGATATGGTTCCTAGCCGATGCCCCGGAAATGAGTCTGGCCACTGCATTCTGAACAAGTCTCAACCTCCGAGTCGTGGACAGCGGTAGACCCGCATACAGGGCATTTCAATAGTCGAGTCGAGAGACCACGGTGGCATGTATCACAGTCTTCAGCGCCTCTGATGGTAGGTAGGGGGCCAGCCGCCGGGCCCTGCGAAGATGAAAGAAGGCGCCCTTGGCTGCAGCCTGGATCTGGGCTTCCATCGTCAGTCTCTCGTCCAGAATCACTCCCAGGCTCTTCACCGCCGGAACCGAGGACAGGGGCTCGCCTTCAAAGAATGGTAGTGGTGAGTGAGGGTCGGGTCGGCCAGGCCAGAGGATCTCCGTTTTTGCCGGATTGATTTTTAGCCTGTGTGCTCTGAGCCAGCTTGTCACCGCCCTCAGCCCCTGACTAAAGCTTTCAGGCACCGACGACATCCCTGGGTCGAGCTTCAGCAACAGCTGTGTGTCGTCGGCGTATTGGTAGCAGCTGAAACCATGGCTCCTAGCGATACTGGCCAGGGGCTGGACATAGATGTTAAAGAGGGTGGGGGACAAGATGGCACCCTGAGGGACCCCGCACTCCAGCCCGCATTTCCTGGAGACCTGGCCTTGCCACTCGACCCGCTGCGAGCGGCCCCGCAGGAACGATCCTAGCCAAGTCAGAGCCTTATCTTGGATCCCGGAGGCAACCAGGCGGCGGAGTAACAGATCATGGTCGACGGTGTCGAAGGCCGCGGTTAGATCTAAGAGGACCAGGACTGCCGAGCCCCCTCCGTCCAGCTGGCGGCGGATGTCATCCGTAATCGCTACCAGGATGGATTCCACTCCGTGGCCCGCGCGGAATCCCGACTGGGACGGGTCCAAGCCCCCGGATCGGTTTAAAAAATCACGCAGCTGGCTTTCCACCGCCCGCTCCAGTAGCTTACCCAGGAAGGGCAGATTGGCAACAGGGCGGTAGCTCGCCGGTTCGTCGGGGTCAAGGTTCGCCTTTTTCAGGAGAGGGCGAACTCTGGCCTCCTTCAGGGACTCAGGGAAAGTGCCTGTATCCAGGGAAAGGTTCACCAGGTCCCTCAGAGCATCCGATATGGTGTCAATGCAGGTGCCCGGATCGTTCCGATGGAGACTCCATTCCAGGATGTCCCGACGCAGCCCGTCTTTGAAGATCTCCAGCAAAGTGGCCTCCGACCACTCCACCACTTTGCCCGCCAGCCCCAGGAACTCCTAGGCATACTCCGTCACGGATCGTGCCCCCTGCGCCAACGCTCTCAAAGTCTCCTTCGCTTTGATCCTTTCCAAGGGATCCCGGAATCGGTTTTCCACAGCCTACAGGAAGGCCGCCACGGTTCGCAGACAGGGGTCTCTGCGGTCATGGCACTGCACATACCAATCGGCTGCTCGCCCTTTTAAGGTAGCTCCGATGGTCCGGACCCAGCCTGCTTCACTTGGGTATGACATACCGTGGTCTTCCATATAGTTGCGGACCGTGGTAACGAAGAACGCCATGGCGCATGCCTCACTGCTGAACTTCGCCCGGAGGACCTCTTGGCGCTGCGGGGGCCACGCCGCATTCGCCCACGGCGGCGGCATCACTGGATCAGGCAGGGAAGGTGGGCCCTGTCATGATTCTCCAGGACCGGTAGTCGCACTCCATCCCTAGCGAGGGGCTCCCCGCCCAGCCCCCATAAGCTGCAGGGGGGGCTGCAACTGGCGACCCGGGGAATGACTCCGGCCGTCCGCTGCTGCTCCATGTTCTCGGATGACCTCCAATCCGAAGCCACTACTGGCCCCATGCTTGGGCCTCGTTGCCTGGTCACCTTCCCCCAACCCGAATGGGCTGGTCTGGCTGGCATTACGGGCCCCGATGCGGCTTTCCCGGGATTGGCTCCATCCTCCATCCAGCTGTATAGGCTGAAGTCCACCGCGATAGGGGCGGCCCAGGTCATCCGCAACCCTTCCTCCTGCGCCGCAACCGGCTCTCGCCTGTCCAGCACCCGCGACATGATCTGGAGCATCGTCTCCATTGCCGCCATCCTCTCTTCCAGGACCGCGATCTGCGACGGGGAGGGGAGATCTAGACTTCCGTCCCCATACGATGCTCCCCCGGTGCCTCGCTTCTCTGTCACCATGTTGGGCTTGTTGAACAGGGCAGACGTTGTCCAGGCAGCCACCACCTTGGAGTCCTCTGGCGTGAGGTTCCAACTCAGTGCGGGGGCTCCAGCCCCTGCTCCTTCCGTGGCTCCATTGCCACCCTCCGACATGGGCCTCACCATTTGCACGGGATGGCTCAAGGACTCCTGGCTTCTGTCAGGCCACTTTAATTTCGATGAAGAATCACGCAGCACTCTCGTCAGTAAATTCAACTTCTTTATTAAAGGATCCAAAAACACTTAAAGCCAGGAGTAATTCCCATCACCAACATCACACATTTATACCCTTCACCAAACACCTCCCCACAAACAACACCCGCATTCCCATGTGAACCCGCTGGTCGCCTCGTCTCATGCCACGCGATTGGCTCTTGTTTATGTTTTGACTATGTTGGAATCCGGATCCCGCTGGCCATAGCCAAGGCCGTGGGTATCGGCTTCCGACACTTCCCCAGCATGCACAAAACCTCCCTCCCACTCAGGGGAGCATTTTCACTGATGCCCAATGGGGAATGGTGATACAAACCCGTTTGCAAACTCAGAAGGGAACAGGGGAGAGAGAGCACGTAATGGAGGAGAGTCAATGGGAAAAGGACCTTAAACAATGCTATGTGACGGATGAGTGGTTGGGCAACAATAAAAGCATGTGCCAAGCCCAGAATAGGGTATGGTTTGTAGGGAACAAACTGTATATGCCAAAAGCCATGAGAGAAAGGATGCTGGAACGGTGTCACGATAATAAGAGCACGGGGCATTGGGGCTTAACCAAAATGCTGATGTTATTAAGGAAACAATGCTGGTGGCCGGGGATGTGAAAGGACACAAAAAGGCACATTCAAGACTGTGACGTCTGTGCCATAAACAACCTGTCCCACGGGAAGCCTAAGGGCTTACTGCAAAAGGTGGCACCTATCCCTGGTCACATATCAGCATGGACTTTGTAGGCGAATTGCCCCCTAGCAAAGGATGCAAATATATATGGACCGTGATGGACCTGTTTTCTAAACAAGCGCATTTTGTTCCGTTGGCCAAACTGCCGTCAGCAGAGAAATTGGCCGAACTGTACATAAAAAACATTTACCGATTGCATGGCTGCCCAGTAAAAGTGGTCAGCGACTGAGGAGTGCAGTTCACGGCACAATTCTGGAGACACTTTATCAAAACCCTAGGTGCGGAGCAAGGCCTGAGCTCTGCGTACCACCCGATGTCCAACGGTGCGGTAGCGAGAGAGCGCAACAGTCCCTGGGACACTTTTTGCGGGTGTATGTCAACCGCCAACAGGACAATTGAGCAGACTTGCTGCCATACGCAGAGATGGCGTACAACGGGATGGTACACGTCTCCACCGGCCAAACCCCCTTTGCTGTTGTATATGGACACAATATAACCCCCTTGCCTAAGCTACCTGAATGGGAAGGGGGTGAGGAGGATGGGTGGGGGGAAAGGGCGCATGAAGCATGGGAGGAGGTAATGCTAGCACTCCGGGAATCGCAAAAGAAATGCAAATGTTTTGTGGACATGAAGCGCAGGGAGGGGGAGGTCATTCAACCTGGGGATTTGGTCTGACTATCTTCCAAGAACATAAAGTTGGGACTCCCGTCACGGAATCTGGGTCCTAAATTCCTGTGGCCTTTCAGGGTGGCACAGCACATTAATAACGTCACATTTGAACTTGTCCTCCCCAAGGACATGGGGAAAGTGCATTCGGTATTTCACTGCAGCCTGCTTTTGGGGGGGGGGGGGGTGTCGATAGATGTCGGAGCTTGACACACATTTCTTCTCTTCACAGGAGGGAGAGGGCATCCTGTCAGCAACTGATGCCCGCGGCCAAGGCTCTGGCCGGCAGGATCCAGATCCTGACATAGACTAAACAATCCAGTCGGCGTGGGAATGTACTGGTCAACGACCATTTGGCGCCCTCCGAGGAAGGCGCCAATTCCGGGTTTGAACTCAGGAGGGGGAGCCTATATAAGTCGGTGTGGTGGAGGGCAAATCACTTTTGGCTTTGCATATGTTCATGTCCCACAGTAAAGGTGTAGTAACTGACCAGTGTGTGCTGCGTGCTTATTGGCGCCGAGCCGTGGTGAGCTGACAGCAGCCATGAAGTCTTGAGCCGCTCTGGACAAGGTGGACTCTGCGTTGACATAGAAGTCCCCCAGCACTATCAGCCCTTGGGACTCCAACACCAAGTCAGAGACCACCCCTGCTAGCTCTGTGCAGTGTGTGTGTGTGTGTGTGTGTGGGGGGGGGGGAAACGGACGGTAAAGCAGCAGAATGTCCTAGATACCCACTCTCAGGTGAACACTCTTGAACCCAGGGCACTGCGTCAGGGGGCACCTGACCAGGGAGATGGACTCATGATAGACCACCACAACCCCTCCTCCCCGTCCCCCGGGTCTGGTCTGCTGATGCACCCCAAAACCTGGAGGACAGAGCATGGTTAGAGAACCCCCCTCCAGCTCATCCAACCAGGTCCCAATGATGCATGCGAAGTCCGCTTGTTCATCCAGGAGCAAATCCTGGATGGCTGCTTTTTACCATTTACGGACCTAGTTTTGAACAGCAGGACCTTAGAATCATAGAGGTGGAAGAGACCTCATGGGCCATCCAGTCCAACCCCCTGCCAAGAAGCAGGAAAATTGCATGCAAAGCACCCCTGACAGATGGCTATCCAGACTGTTTAAAAGCTTCCAAAGGAGCCTCCACCACACTTCGGGGCAGAGTTCCACTGCTGAACGGCTCTTAGTCAGGTTCTTCCTAATGTTCAGATGGAATGTCCTTTCTTGTAGTTTGAAGCCATTGTTCTGCGTCCATCCTAGTCTCCAGGGCAGCAGAAATCAAGCTTGCTTGCTCCCTCCTCCCTATGACTTCCTCACATATTTATATATGGCTATCATGTCTCCTCTCAGTCTGAGGAGATTGTCATGGTGGCACTCCAACCTAACTCACCCCAGGGGGTCGCAAATGTTCTGTTGCGCTTCTCCCTGGAATGTCATACACGAAAGCATCTACGTCTCCCCAGCACTTCAATGGTGGACCCCCCGCTCCCAGGACAACCCCCCTATGAGGACATCATCCAATGGATCAAAAGGGGGAGTCAGTCAGCTGTCAGCATTCAATTGGGGGGAGGGCATTCCACACAAGGCCTCTCAAGAATGGACAGGCTGGTGAAATCTCTTGAGACCAGGGAAGGCTGGAATAGGGGCACTGTTTGGTTAGATTTTAATGGAGTAGGGAACACTTCCCCATTATCGGTCGATGGATCGAACACAGGATGCTTCTGGGGACTGAGGGTTTCCCGACTTGGGGCCTTATTTCCAGTCCCTCTACCAAAGGGTGGGGGACTAAATCTTGGAACACCCTTTTTACTTGAATCCAACCTAGAAAGGTTGATCTATGGATGAGGATGTCTCTAGCGATGTTGGTGTCACCAAAGGTGAGTAGCAACCATAGGTTGTTTGTGCTATAGTCTCTACTCAACCATGTGATTGATTCAAAGTTTATATCCAAGGGATGTTTCCTAAGGAGCTGCCCTAGGGATCTTTTGACCAAATGATGGGTGGTCCACCTACCCCTATTCCAGTAGGTGTCAGAGACATCAAGGGCCACTTTCTTGGAGTGAAGGATTTTGTGGTGTATCTGACTTTTTTGTTGGCTACACAGGTCAAGGAAGGATAGAAAGGACAGAAAGGAAGGATAGGAAGATAGGAAGGGAAATAGGAGCGAGGAAAAGAAAAAAGGAAAGATGGAAAAATAGAAAGCTGGAAAAGGAAGGATAGAAAGACAAATGAAGGAACGAGGGAAGGAAGGAAAAGAGGAGGGAGGGAAAGTAAAAAGAAGGAAAGAGGGAATGATAGAAAGCCAGGAAGGAAGGAAGGATAAAGAAACAAATGAAGGAAGGAAATAAGGAAGAAAAAGAGAGGAAAGAAAGGAGGAAGGAAGATAGAACCTATGTTTCCCCTTTTAAACAAAGGAAGGGAAAGGAAAGAAAGGAGGATGGAAGGAAGGGAGAGAGGTAAGAACAAAAGGAGGGAGAGAGGGAAAGAAGGGAAAGGCAGGAAAAGGAAGAGGGAGCAAAGAAGAAGAAAGATAGAGCAACTCCTGCTAAAAGAAAGATGAACAGACAGCCGAGCAACACAAGGATGGCAGACCACGAGGATGACTTGCCTCTTTGACATGTTTTATTCCAATTGGTGCAGAAGAGATAATAGAGAGGCCCGTTAAGCACTAAAGGTGGGCAACACATCTGGGGGCCCCTCCCTTCTACCAGAAGAAAACAAACAAGTAAATAATGCTTTAATTCTATATAAAACACACAAAACATGAACAGGAAGGAGCCTTCGAACGCAAGGAGGGGAAACACAGGCGGAGGAGGAGGCAGCGGCCCTGGAAAGGACCTGCCATATTCGTTTGGAGCTGTTCTTGTTGTTTTTCCTGTCCTTTTTCTGTTATAGAAAAAATATATACATATACAAAAAATCAACACTGAAGAGAAAAACAACACACAGAAAAAGGCTTTAGTGACACTGCAAACAAAGCAGGGAGACCGTGGGTGCGTTCCCCGCTCCCCCGACTTTCCTTGAAAAGGGAGGTTGCAACAGAAGAAAGAGGTAGAAGAAGGAAAAGGGAGGGAGGGATTGTTCTGCTGCAGTTTGTGAGACAGAAGGAAGGAAGGAGGAAGAAAGGAAGGAAGGAAGGAAGGAAGGAAAAGGAAAGGATAAACCAGGCATGGCCGAACTTTGACCTCCCTCCTGGAGTTTTGGACTTCAACTCCCACAATTCTCAGCAACCTACTGGCTTTTAGGAATTGTTGGAATTGAAGTCCAAAACACCCGGAGCGAGGCCCATGCCTGGGATATATGGACAGAAGGGGAAGTAAGGAAAAGATAAAAGGAAGGAAGGGAAGCTTCCTTTAAAACTTGGAAGGGTCCCGGCCACCAAGGCCCCCTTTTAAAAAATATCTATGTGTGTGTGTGGTACCCTGTTTCCCAACCTCATGAAAAGAACCCCCCCCCAAACCAAGGGAGGGGCCCAAGAGGTTTCTTCTGGAAAGCATGTGGCCCTGGCTCTGGAGACAAAGCATGCAACACAACCAGGGAGGGGGCAGGGCCGATCCATAACTGGCAAATCAGAACTCGACTTTGCAAGCGGGGAAGGTCTCGTCCTGCATGGCCACGGTGCTGTTGCTGCCCAGAACGGTGACGCCCAATGCCTGCTGTCGATCCAGGGTCTCCGTGTACCAATCATGCATGGCCGCTGAGTCAAAGGTCGGGATCAGGGTCACCTGAGGTCGGGGAGAGAGAGAAAGAGAGTCAGGGGTCGCCCAAGGGGTCGCCTTGAAACATCATCATCATCATAAATAGAAATGTAATAATAATCTACCTATACACATAATACAAGTGAAGAATGTATATGTGTGTGTGTGTGTGTGTGTGTGTGTGTGTGCATATGCATATATAGTGGAGGTGTCCACTTCCACAGACAGCCTCCGGCCTCGACAAATGGGCTGTAGTTCCAAGTGCTGAGAAGCCTCCAAAGGCAATCCCTCCACTGACATTGCAGGTTAGAGCAAGTACCATGAACATGTCACTCAAACCCTGCCAATGCCCTCCCCAAAAACCATATTGCCCGTCACCCAAGGAATGCAGTTATTTGGCGAGAATTTCATCCTAGATTTAATGTGTTTCCTCCACCACAGGCAGGCATCCCAGGGTTCCTTGTGTGGAATTTGCATGACCCTGACCACTGCCTCTCCTTTAACCCTTTCCTACCCTTTCATATGGCACACAGCAAGCACAGAGGAATTGATCTGCACCTGAACAGACTGAAGAGGTTTGGGGACTGACTCAACAGGATGAAAGTTGTAGTTCACCCTGCATCGAGGCAGAGCACTGTGACCTCCTTCGATAATGAACCTGGACCACATTTGGCACGCAGAACCCCCATGATCAGGTTTGGGGGAATTGACCTTGATATATAGAAGTTGTAGTAATAGTATTTTCTATAAAAATAGTATTTTCTATAATAGTATTTACTACAATGATGACGACGATAATATAAGGATAATGGTATTACAATAATAATACTATGATAATATACTGTTCCCTCACTTATTGCGGGGGTTATGTTCCAGGACCACCCACGATAAGCAGCAGCAAGAAGCCCTGGCGGCAACCATGAGAAGAGGAAGGTAAGGAGGGCGAGGAGGAAGAAAAAGCCTCCCCCTTACCCTCTTTACCTTCCTCCTCCTGGTCGCCGCTTGGGGCCTCTTCCTGCCAAGCAGCAGGAAGAAGCCTCGGCAGCAACCATGAGGAGAAAGAGGAAAGTAAAGAGGGCGAGGAGGGAGGAAGAGCCGCCCCCTTGCCCTCTTTACCTTGCTCTTCGTCACCGCTGGGGCCTCTCGCTGCTGCGATTGAGGAGGCAGCAGAGGCAGCGCAGGGCCCAAGTGGCAGTAGGAGGCCCAGGCCACCACAGCGTACAGTGTTCCCTCGTTACACACACACATATATATACCGCGAAACAGCAAGATCGCGGTAAGTGAACTACGAAGTAGCGAGGGAACACCGTACTATATTAATAATATAAATGTAACTAGCTGACCTGGCCATGCTTTGCTGTGGCTTTTTTCTTCCTTTCTGGTTTGTTTTCCTTCCCCCTCCTTCCATCTATCACTCTTTTTTCTTTCTTTTCCTCTCCTCCTTCCTTAATTTTTTTCCTTTCTTCCCCCCTTCCATTGTTTTCTTTCGCGCTGCTTACTTTTTTCTTCTCCGCTTTCTCTTCGTCGGTGGCTGTCTTCGAAACGGCGGCGCCGTGCTCGCCTCTTCCGTCGGCTCCGCGCCCTTCATCGGCACCTCCCAGCCGCTTCCGGGAGGTGGGCTGGAAGGAGGAGCTTCAGAAAGACCAAGGCGGCGCTGTGGCCGCCTCTTCCGCCGCCTCCTCGCCCTCGCAACCTCCCAGCTGCTCCCGGGAGGGGGGCTGGGAGGGGGCACTTCGCTAAGAGCAAGGCGGCGCCGTGCTCGCCTCTTCCACCGCCTCCGCGCCCTCCATCGCCACCTCCAAGTGGCGGAAGAGGCGGCCACAGCGCCGCCTTGATCTTTCCGAAGCTCCTCCTTCCACCCCACCTCCAGGAAGCGGCTTGGAGGTGGCGATGGAGGGTGTGGAGGCGGCGGAAGAGGCAAGCACGGCGCCGCCTTGCTCTTAGCGAAGTGCCCCCTCCCAGCCCCCCTCCCGGGAGCAGCTGGGAGGTTGCGAGGGCGAGGAGGCGGCGGAAGAGGCGGCCACAGCGCCGCCTTGGTCTTTCCGAAGCTCCTCCTTCCAGCCCACCTCCCGGAAGCGGCTGGGAGGTGCCGATAGAGGGCGTGGAACCGGTGGAAGAGGCGAGCACGGCGCCACCATGCTCTTAGCGAAGTGCCCCCTCCCGGCCCCCCTCCCGGGAGCGGCAGGGAGGTTGCGAGGCCGAGGAGGCGGCGGCGGAGGTGGGCACGCTGCCGTCGTCCTCACGAAGGTCCCCCTTTCCGCAACCGTGCTGTGTTGCAGAAGCGCGCCGTATCGGAGATAGCCACCGGAGGAGGAATCTGTGAGAGAGGGGTGTGTGGGGGGTGCTGGGGTTTTTTGGGGGGTTATGAGTGCGCTGTCATTATTTTTAGTGCGGCTTTTCTCCCTCCCCTCCCCGGGGAAGGAGGCCATCTGCAGTCATCAAACGGCGCTGCGCTATGTTTCTATGGCGGTTTTTTGGGGGTGGTGTTTGGGGGTCCTGCGAGGTATCTAGGGTGGGTTTTTTATTTTATTTATTTATTTATTTGCTTGGCTTTTATGCCGCCACTCCCAAATAGGCTCGGGGCGGCTTACAGCCAGAAATCAAGACAATGTGCAATAAACAAATACACTCTAAAATGCGGTACAAAATACAAGATAAAAATACACAATATTTGTGCCCTGTAGGTACCTCGTGGTATGGTTGAATGTGTTTGGGTGGTTTAGTGCTTCTGGGGCTTATAGTTTTCCTGTCTATTTGCCCCGTTGCACAACCATTCTCTTTTTATATATATAGATTTATATATATAGATGATGGTGGTGATAACAATATAAGGATAATGAAAATACTATCATGATGATCATGAAAATACTATGATACTATATTAACAATAAAAGCAAAATAATGAAAATGATTATAATAAAAGGATAATGTTGTAAGATTATAATAAAATGATACAATAACAGCAATAACAAAATGATAATAATATAAGGATAATGATATTGCTATAATCATCATCATATAATAATTATCACTCAAGGTGTTTGGCTTCCTGTCTGCATGAAGAGGTCACTTCCTCCCCAAAAGTGTGCTTTATGACCCTTTGTTTTGTGTATGTATATGTGTGTGTATGTATATGAGAAATAGGTTTAATATCATAGAATTGGAAGGCCCCCCCAGCCCTGTTTTGACCTCAGCCCTGGCTGATGCGCACCTGTTAGAAATTGCAACCTTTTTCAAGCCCCCTTTAGTAATTTGTTTGTATATAATCCAGTCGTTTACTTATTGTATGCATGTCCTGTAATACAGCTTTCTTTCCTTGCTCTATGATTTTTTTGTGGGAGAGGCTACAATTTATTTATTTATATCATTTTTACCCCTCTCTCCTCACCCCCGTAGGGGGACTCAAACCACATGATTAGGCTCTGGGATTGCTCAGACCAAAGACCTCAGACTTTGGGACTGCTCAGACCAACACTTGCCCGCTGTTGATTGTAAGAGATGCCCCAGGCCATCTGCACACAGAAACGATCTCAAACATATATGTAACTGGACTGGTTATGGTTATGAATGCCATTTTCCAAATGCACCTGTGTGTCGTGGGGCCAGTGCTTCTTCCCGGCCAGGAGGGCGTCCAGCAGGCCCCGCATGGACCCCTCCTTGAGCTGGTCCTGCCCGCTGATGACGTAGCACTGGGAGCGGACACTGCGGAAGAAGCCCTCGTCCACCCGCTGCGCACTGGCCGCCCCAGGCAGGTAGGCTAGCTCCAGGTAGACTGGGGAGGCAGCAGCCGGGACCGAACGTGGGCCTGCAAAGGAACAACGGGGAAGACAAAGAGTCAGAGGGCAGTAGGTTGGGCAGCTGAGAATTGCGTTGACCTCTCTAGCTTCTGCTTCACACTTCTGGCTTATAATGATAATACAACAACAAAATAGCCCTTTTCCCATGGTATTCCCAATCCCATTCCCTCTATATCTCTATATAACTCTATTGATGCAGCCTAGGATAGTATTGGCCTCTCTAGCTACCACATCTCACTCCTGGCTCATGTTCAGCTTATAATGATAATATAATAATAATAAGATAAGCCCCTTTCCCATTATAATAAGCTCATGTTCAGCTGGCGATAATGATAATACAATAATAACAACAACAAAGCCCCCCTTCCCATGGAGTGTTCTCAAGCCGGGTTCCTCCCATTCATCCTTTATCTCTATATAATGCTATTGATGCAGCCTAGGATTGCATTGGCCTCTCTAGCTGATGCAGCACTCCTGGTTTATGTTCAAGCTTATAATAATACAATAACTATAACAACAAGAACAAGAACAACAACAGACTCTTTCCCATTACCATAAGTTACTGCTCAGCTTATGATAACACAATAGTAATAACAATATGGGCCTTTTTCCCATGGTGTTCCCAAGCCCATTCCCCCTATATCTCTATATAACTCTACTAGCTGCCCCCTGCCACGTGTTGCAGGCCCAGTCTGTGTATGTGTTTTGTGTGTGTGGTTTTGTGCATGTGTTGTAAATTTTTTTGGCTTTTTAAGTCTCTTTTGCTGTGTATTTCATTGTTTTTATGAGTGATGGTCACTTGTTGGCCTGATAGGTGTCTTGTGTTCAAACTTGATGTCAATTCACCCAGTGGTTTTTGAGTTATGTTAATCCCACAAACAAACATTACATTTTTATTTATATAGATCAATGCAGCCTAGGATGACATTTGCCTCTCTAGCTCAGGCCTGGGCAAACTTTGGCCCTCCAGGTGTTTTGGACTTAAACTCTCACAATTGGGAATTGTGGGATGAAGTCCAAAACACCTGGAGTACCGAAGTTTGCCCAGGCCTGCTGTAGCTGCTGCATTACACTGTTGACTCATGTTCAGCTATTAGTCTGCACTTTCCCAAAGAGTGTTCACAAGCCGTCCCCACCCCCACCCCCAAACCCGTCCACCCATTGGTTCCTGCACTGCTCACCAGAGAGAGAGGCCTTTCTGGCAGATTGGGGTCCCCTGTTGGCGGGGCCCCGCTGTCCCTGGAGGAGGGAGGCCTTCCCGTCCCCGCTGGCCCGCCCACCAAGGGCCTCGGTCTTGCTGCCCCCGGCATTGGAGGTCCTGGCCTGCTCCACGGGGCTGCCGGAGGAGGGCTTGGCCCGGCCAGTGAGGATGGCAGAGGCAGTCCTCCCTTTGGCTGGGGCCGACCCCACCCTGCCCTTGCTCCTCTCGGGGTCGGCCATGCAGAGACCTGGCGAGGCAGGCAGTGGGCGGGGGTCCTTCAGGACGGCGGGCAGTGGGTCGCGGGCCACTCTGGCCAGGCCGTCGTCCTCCTCATCGTCCGAGTCCATCCCGACAGCCGGGGGCAAATCGGAGTCCGAGAGGGTGGGCAGCGACTCACTGATGGAAGTGGGCGTGGTCTCGACTGGACGCTGGCCTCGGGATGCCTTGCTGCCAGTCATCTCCTGGGAGCCCCCGCTGCTGTTGGAGCGCTCCGACTTGGGGTGCTCGAACTCGCAGGGGGAGACCAGGCAGAGGTCGACATCGTGGGGTGGCCGCAGGGGTAGGGCCAGGCCGGCCTTGGCTTTGGGGTCCAACTCCCCTCTGGCCACTGCGACGGCCTCCTCCTCGCTGACCGGGGGCAAGACCTGCTCAAAGGAGACAGAGAGGGACTCATCCACCTCGGTGGAGTGCGGGGAGCCAACCTCAGCCGGCAGTGACGGGGTGGTCAGGGTCAGGGAGGCATCGTTGTTCTCGCGGAAGGTGGCCCCTGGCGAGAGGCGGCCCCCAGAGAGCCCCCCTGAGGGCCTTTCCTGAAAGAAGGAGAAGGAGTTGGAGGAGTCAGAGTGGGAGCAGGAGGAGGCAGAGTTGTTGTTGCAGCCGCCATTGAGGAGGACAACGACAGGCTCCTCGGCCGGAGAGAAGGGCAGCGAGGAGGGACCGGAGGGGCTCCTGGGGGACATCATCTCTAGCGTCTTCTCCTCAGAGCTGCCCCCCGCTCCGCCGCCATCCTCTCCCTCCTCCATCTCCAGCGGGCCGCTCCGGTCCAGGCTCCAGGGGGTCCGGGACAGCGGCGAAGGGGGGCTGAGGACGTCTAGGAGAAGGGACGGGGGCTCTCCGCTGGTACTGTGCTGGCGCAAGGCCTGAGGGCTCTCCGCATCGGGGGCTGCGTCCTGGGGGAAGGGCTCAGTGGGGGAGGAATACGGCCCGCTCAAGGCCGGAATGACAACTACGGCCTCGTCAGTGGACAGGACGCTGGCCTCCTGGGTCGGGTTCTCAGGAGAGCCCTCAGAGCCCTCAGCAGAGGCTCTTTTGGGGGGCACCTTAGGGGGGGACTTGCCCTTCGGCCTCTCCGCCTCTTTCTTTGGGGAAGGGGCCGCAGCCTTCTTGAGGCTGGTGATCCCCAACTTGGCACTGGAGGAGGTCTTCCGCTTCTCCTTGGCGGGCAGCTTGGCCTCCTTCCTGGGCTCCTCCTTCTTGGGGGCTTCTCTCCGGGGGGCTTCTCCCTTCCCGTCCTCTTTCTTGGGGGCCTCTCTCCGGGGAGCTTCTACCTTTCCATCCTCCTTCTTGGGGGCGTCTCTCCGAGGGGCTTCTACCTTCCCTTCCGGCTTCTTAGGAAGCCTCACCTCCTTCTCCAGGGTGGCGTCTTCTTTGGAGGTCAGCTTCTTGGCCTCCTTCTTGACCACCGGCTGCTTTCCTTTGGGTTTCTCCTTTGGACGGGTGTCCTGCGGGAGTAGCTTCTCAATGGAGAGCTTCTTCTCCTCCTCCTCTTTCTCCTCCTCCTTCTTGAGGGCCTCAACTTTCTCCTTCTCCTTGGAAAGCTCCTTCCTCTCCTTGAGGCCAGAGAGGCTGGACCCTGAGCGCAGGCTCTCCTGGCTGCCACCACCCGGCCTCCTCCATCCCTGATTGTCCAGGTCGCCCTGAGTGACCACTGGGTGCCGCAGGAAGTCCAGGTGACGGACCTTCTCCAGCCCCTCCAGGACGCGGCTCTGTGGGGTGCAGCCGGGGAAGAGGACCCGCACCAGCTTCTCGGAGAGGCTGGCCGGGTGCCAGACCAGCAGGACACAGACAGAGGTCAAGCAGGGCAAGGGGAGCGCCTCCAGGCCCTTGGGTGGGGGGCCGCCAGCCCACTCTTTTCGTAGGAAGTCCAGCTCCTTGCTGCCCTTGACCGGGTGCAGGACGAACATGTCCAGCCGGCCCACGCCCATCTTCTCAAAAAGGACTGTGGGCTCTGCTTTAGGGCCGGGACCCCTACAGAGGGGCAGCGGCCGGACACCGAGGCGGTCGAGGCAGTGCAGGGTGAGGCGGGCCTCGTCGCAGCTCCGCAGCAGCACTGTTCCCGAAATCTGCTCGTGCTCGAGACCTCGCAGCTTCTCCGCAGCGTTGAGAAAGACCACCCCCAGCTCCGGCGAGATAAGGTTCCGAGTCCATTCACTGCCCACTTCACAAGGGAGGCCCTCCTGGTCTGCCGTCGCCTCCATCTCAGCCAGCTTCCGTCGCAGAAGGCTGTTAACCCCGGGGAGGTTGTCGGTGCCCAGGTGGGTGACCAGCAGGGCGTCCACGCGGTCCAGGTGCCGCACCAGCTTCCAGAAGGAGGAGCGAGGGTCAGAGCCGCCATCCACCAGCACGTTGAAGCCGTTAACAGCAAAGAAAGCCGCGTCTCCACGGCCACCAGGGAAGACATAGCAGCAGGGCCGCGCCAGGCGCAGGAAGCCGACTGCCCCGGGTGGCTCCAGCAGATCGAAGGGCGAGGGCGGCTCCAGCGACTCCGAGAGGTACTCCAGGAACTCCCCCAGGCCCTCCATTCCCGGAGGCAGCACCAGGCCCGGATTGAAGTGCAGCTCCATGCGCTCCTCAAGCTCCGGGGGATTCCGGCCAGGGTCCCACCACTCCCCAAAATCTGGACACACCACTGTCAGGCGCGGCCGGACAGATGCCGAGCCTAGCAGCTCCCCCACCTGGATAGGAACAGAAGGAGGCGATCAGCACAGAAAAGAGGGCTGTGGGGCTTAGGAAGGACTTCAGCAGGGGAACCCTCTGCCTCAGAGTCTAGTGGAAGCTGCTTCTCCTGAGGTTGGATGGCCATCTGTTGGGGGGAGGGGGCTTTAATTGTGATTTTCCTGCAAGAAGGAAGAAATGGGTTGGAATGGATGGCTCTTGGGTGGTCCCTTGAAACTCTAGGATTCTATGATTCACAGAATATGAATCAATGACTAGGACTCAGTGGAGCCATGGGTTTGAATGACAGGAACAGAGATTCTGTCTGAACCTGCATAGTGTCAGAAGGGGCTTTTGGGGGGTTTCTTCCAACTCTACAATGTTATGATTCTGCTTCCTTCCTTCCCTTCTCTTCCTTGTGGCAATCACACCAACGATGCATCTGGACCAAACTGAGCACACAGTCATTGTGACCAACCCTGAGGGAGGATGATGGGAGCTGCAGTCCTCCCACATCCAAAGACTTTGGGAAGCTAGCGGAAGAAAGGCTCCAGCCAAAGTTCTGGGCTCCAAGGGGAAAGCAAATCCCCTTTCCAAAATGCAATGGGGTCCGAATGGAAGGGGCACCTTGTGGAGCTCACCTCCTTGTACTTTGGCATGCCTTCAAACTCAAGGATACTATGGTTGTATCATCATCATTATTATGATGAAACAGAGGCTGAAGGGCCATCTGTTGGGTGTGCTTTGATTATGCTTTTCCTGCATAATGGCAGGAGGGGCTTTCTTTGGGGTCCTTTCCAACTCTACGATGCTATGATTCTGCAAAGCTGCTTCCTTCCTTCCTTTTGACAATCTCACCAATGATGTATCTGGACCAAAATGGGCACACAGACAGAAGGAAGGTCCCAGCCAGGGTTCTGGGCTCCAAGGGGAAACAATAAGAGTAAGAATAATAAACTTGATTCATACCCCTCCACCATCTCCCAGAGGGACTTGAGGCGGCTTACAAAGCACTCAAAGGTACAACACATACAATACAAAAATTGCAGAAACAATAATATAAAACAGTAATAGCCAACATAAATGTCTCACTTCACAAAAACCCCTGGTTAAAATCAGTAAAATACAGCAATAGCTGCAGGTATAAAACAACAATAATCAATGTCAGTCATGTAAAGTGCTTGGTGAAGTCTATGGGAAAGCAACCCTTCTTCCCAAATGCAAGAAGGTCCCAATGGGGTCAGAACGGAAGGGAAGGAGGGAGGGAGGAAGGGGCATCTTGTGGAGCTCACCTCCTTGTCAGCCAGAACCTGGAGGAAGTCCCGGAGGGAGAAGGAGCCCCTCTGCAGGACCAGCTCCCCGGTCTCCTCCACAAAGGGTCCGGCAAAGACCACCAGCTTGTCCTGCGAAGGGTCTGTGACCAGGTTGCGAATCTGGAAGAAAGAAAACAAGAAAGGAAGATGAAATAATGAAATGTCAGAATTATTGAAAATTAACTAGGTATTTTTCATTACAAAAATGTGAGTCAAGCACTGAAAGGATTAAATGGATACAATGTCTCAGCAAAAGCTACAGTTCAATATAAGCCGGTGTGCCTGTAGCTTAGTAGCCCTTAGTCTGTGAGGTCTCTGTGGGAGAAGGGCCTTAGTGTGTTAGTAAGCCTCAAGTGTTAATTCGTCTCAGTGTGAGAGAGGCTCCAGTCTGAAATAGCCCTCAGTGTCAGCAGACCTCTGTGTGAGGAGGCCTCATTGTGAGGTAGGCCTTAGCGTGAGGGAGGCCGCAGTATGAGAAGACCTCAGTGGGAGAAAGGCCTAGTGTAAGAAGCTTTGATGAGAGAAGCCCCAGGTTGAAGGCCATCGTGTGTAAAGCTCCAGTGTGACGGCTGCTGTGTGAAGCTTCTGTGTAACTTCGGTGTGAGAAGAGGCTCTGTGAGAGTGAAGCTGTTTATCTGCATTAGAAAGAAGGCCAGCGTGGAAGCAAAGAAGGAAGTATAAAGAGCTTTATTTGTTTTATGGAAACCTAGTTCTTGTAAATAGTGCAACCATATTATATTACTACAAAGAAAAGCCTCCTAAGGAAGAGATAACATTGGTCCGTGTACTTTTGTTCTTTTTATCACTTTGGGCTACTGGTGCTGGGTTGCACCGCTGTTACTAAGCTACTCTACTGTACATTTATGCGGAGGGTCTTTTGTTAATAAGCCCACTCGCCCAACAGGAGGCCAGCAAACACAGACAGGCTTGCAGACTCCACTCCTCGGACCCTTCTTGTGTGGCTGGGAGTTAAGTAATCATTTACAAATGCAGAGTAACTGACATAGGAAATGGAATCAGTCGACAATGGAACTTGGACAATGTTATTTAACTAGGAGACGCTGATTATAATGTTGGGTTTTATTGTTTTTATTGCTTCTATTGTGGTTTTATACTGTTTTAATGTTTACTTTGTATTTTGTTGTTATGTATACTGACTTGTAAACCGCCTTGAGTCACCGATAAGGCTGAGAAAGGCGGTATGCAAGTATAATAAATAAATAAAGTGCCTCACCTCGTCACAGACCGATGTGTCCGCGGGGTTCAACAGCACCAGGGCCTCCAGGACATCTCCACGGTGATGAAGGGCCCGCTGACCTACAGGGCCAAAGCAAAGGAGAGAGGTGGGCATCATGCCACTCAAGTCTGTAGTCCTCAATGAGAAGCAGATATGCATTCCCCCTCATTCCTGTTGCTGTGCCTGTTTACTCTCTCACCTCTTTCTCCTACCATCCCATTAATATTTACTACTATTGTTATCAGTATTACTAGTATTGTTGTAGTAATTATAATTATAAAAATTATTACTGCTATTATTACTATTGTTAGTATTTATTATTATTTATTACTGTTGGAGCATGCAAGCAATCAATGAGTGTCTGTGTGTCAACTGTAAAATAAGATACATGAAGATGATTGGTCGGGCAATGTACGGGGTGATGTATCAGCCTAGAACTTTTGGATACTATTGCCATTTTGTTCAGGCTCAAGCGATGCAGGTGTTCAGACAGTTGGAAGAGAGAAGGAGATAGACTGATTTGCTTCTTGGCTGCTGAAAGGAAGTCTCTCATATGGACAAAGAAATACCATTTTAAATCTCTCTGAGAGGATATTTAGTGAGTTGATGTAACTGATCATATTGTACATATGTTGTTCTGATTTAAGAAGAGTAAGCTATTTGTTCTTTATTGTTCACCTGTGTGGCATATTTTCTTTCCTTGCTTAGGCAGTATGTAAGCTGATCCAACGTGAACTACACGCATTTTGTTTTATATTCCGCTGCAATTACTGCTGTTGGTACAAGTCTTATTATATTAGTAGTAGTATTTATTTATGTCTTCCAGCAGGGGTGCTTATTAGGTAGCTCGGGAGCTACTAGTAGATCTTCGGCCCTCTTCCAGGTGATCTTTGGGCCTCACCAGCCGGATGGGGCACTCCTGCCATGCGTGCGCACTCCCTGCGCGCGCGCACACACACTCCTGCTGCTAGCTTTTGCTCTCGTGGTGCTTCTTTCGCCTGCAGGGCATTGCAGGAAGAAGGAAGCACGAGGCGGGGCCTCTGGAGGCAACGCCCTGCCTCTCTCTTGTCCAGAAGCAGCTGTACAGCCTCCGTTGCCGGCGAGACTGGCAGGGCGGAGCGCTCCATCTGGATGCCCCGCCTCGTGCTTTCTCCTTCCTGCAATGCCCCACAGGCGGAAGAAGCGCTGCGTGGGCGGAAAACAGCAGCAGGAGCACCCGCAGTGGCAAGAGCGCGCAGCGCGCGCGCCTGGGGGCAGGTAGATCTTTTGGACTTGGTTGCTTTAAGAGTAGCTCGCATGCTGAAAAAGTGTGAGCACCCCTGTCTTACAGTATTGTGCTATATTGTTTTATTAGTTGACTAGCTTGGGGATCCGGAGGTGCCGAAGTTATTTGAGAAAGGCATTGTTTGTTTTGCGAAGTTTGGTAATATCGGTTTGGTAATGTGTAACATTATTTATTAGGAAATAGTCTTTACTTTTGATTTTTCTGATTTCTCCAATTGGAATATGAATAAGGATGTGAGTGAGTTACAATTCCCAAAATTGTGTGTCAATCCTCCCCAAACCCTGCCTGTATCCAAAGTTGGCCATGTTGGGTCTGTGTTTGGTCCAGATTCAATTTTGGCTGGGTTCAGTGTTTTCTGCATAAGGGTGAACTACAATTCCCAGATCCTAGGTCAATCACCCACATAGTGCACCTGTATGCTCAGTTGGCCATGTTGGGTGTGTGCGTGTCAAATTTGGTCCAGATCCGAAAACAGCTGGGTTCAGTGCTCTCTGGATACAACGCCCAGATCCTAAGTCAACCCCCCCCCCCAAATTGGCCATGTTGGGTTTGGGTGCCAAGTTTGGTCCTCATATGATGTTGGCTGGGTTCAGTACTTTCTTGATAAGGGTGAACTACAACTCCCGAAATCAAGGTAAATGCCCAGAAACCCCTGCAGTATGTTCAGCTGGTCATGGGGCTTCTCTGTGCCAAGTTTGGTGTCGGTCCATTGTCAGTTGGGGTCACTGTCACTGAACTATAACTCTCCAAAAAGCAAGGCTACCCCCCCCCCAAACACATCTCTAATATGTTCTGTTGGTCATGGGGAGTCTGCGTACCAAGTTTGGGTGAAGTGCGTGTTTCGTGTGGGTCACCGTGGTCTGTGGAAGTTGGAAATTATCCCATCATACATGGTTCATACTCCCCCAAACCATACCAGGACATACAGAGGGTCATGGGCGAATCCGTCTGCCAAATGTGGTCCAGGTCTGTCATTCATGGGGGACTCAGTGGTTGTTCGAAGTCAGATCCAAAGCACGTGAGAGTACGGCACATCCCATCATACATAGTCAAAGCTCCCCAAAACCTCACCATAATATTAAGTGAAATTGGTGGGTCTGTGCCCCAAGTTTGATCCAGGCTTGTCATTAGTGAGGGTCACAGTGGTCTCTGGAAATGAGTTTAAGGTACTGGAAATCCCATCATTTCTGGCTCATCCATTACAGAGCTCATCCCGTTTCGCAGGGCTTGCAAGACCGCCCTTTTTAGACTAGCCTTTGATTAGGCAAACAAACCCAGCGTAATTTCTCCTGTAATCGGTACTCTGGCCCAGGGAATGCCATTGTATTTTATTTTATGTCTCGGGATGTGATGTTGCGTTTTATGTCTGTATTTTATTGTATGGCTGCATGGATGTCACATGCCAGCCTATTTTATATGCTGTTATCCGCCCCGAGCCTGCAGGGAGGAGCGGAATACAAGATGGAATAATAAATAAATATATAATAAATAAATAAATCCTCCCAAAACTGAACAAGGATGTAAAGTGGGTCATGGGGGCTCTGTGTGCCAAGTTTAGTCTTTATCAGTATTGGATGAGGGTCACAGCAGTCTCGGGAGGTGAGTGGAGGTACTTCAAGTCCCTTCATCCATGGTCCATTAATGTGTATTTATAACTGTTTTCATGTATGCTAATTGTATTTTATGTTATGTTATCATATTGTGTCTGCATCCAATAGTTGCCTGTTGGAAGCTGTCTTCGGAGGTTGAGAAGGAAGGGGTATAAATGTTCTAAATAAATAAAGATGTGTCACTGTCTGTGTAATATTGTATATTGTAAGATAAACCTCTGCATCTCCTGTCCATTGATTTTTTTTGGCCAGCTAATTCCACCTTCCCATTTCCTGCCCCGTTTGTCCATGTGCTATGAGGGGACACTGAGGATGTCATAATTACATAACATACCCATTAGAGTTCATGGTTCACTGTCAGGAGTGATTGAGCAGATCCTAAGTTCTGAGTAAATAGTAATAATAATTTTAATAATTGGTTTAAACCAAGATGTTTTAAGGGAAAGTAGATGTTTTTGGGCAACTAAAATAACACTTCTGAACCTCTGCTATATATATGTTTTTGTGCATTGGCATATCTTTGTCCCTAACAGTTCACAGAGATATCTAGATATACAAGTCTAACAGCCAAGAATGGGCTTTCGCGAATGCTAGTGGGGATATTTACTATTAAGGAGGTTGACTCCAGTGAGTTTTTAATTCTTCTCGGTGAGATTACTGATTTTCCCAAAATAGCGGTGATGGAGATTTCCATTTCCCAAAAGATTATGGCATCATTTTTCCAAAAGCCTTGCCTTTCCCCAAAGGCAGAATGCATGCTTTCCATGTATATGGCTTAGGAAAGAAGCCAAGGAATGGGGGAAGATGACCAGTGGCTCCCTCCTCACCTTTGAAGATGTCCGAGAAAGTGGCCGAGTGGCGGGAGACAAATAGCTTGAGCTGCTGGTCCATGTTGCAGGCCACCAGGTCAATGTCCCAGGAGCGGATGCCTAAGCGAGAAACAGGCTTGTTGTGGAAACAAGGATTGGGGGGGCAGCTTCACTGGAGACCCCTTTTCCTCCTGATAATAACTCTTCCAGGAGTGGGTTTCCCTTCCTTCCTAGAGATAGATTTCCCTCACTTCCTGCTGCCTCAGTACTGTTCTTCACTATCAGTTGTTTGCAAGTCGGATGTTTGCAACTCGAGGACGGACCAAACCCTGTTATCGATATAGGTAAACATTGGAAGACCAGCAAATAGTTTCATCATTAAAATACACATTAAAGACAAGTTCTGGGGCAGGACAATGAAAAACAGTGCAGTTGCCCCTTCCCCAAATGCAAGGACCACCGGAGACAAACTCTTAAGAGTTGGAAGAGACTGTGTGGGCCATCTAGTCCAACCCCATTCTTCCAGGCAGGGAAAGCCACATCAGAGCAGATGGCCATCCGGCGGTAGGGGGGTGGACACGGCAGGACGGATGACACAGGGTACTTTTATTTAAGATGAAGGCAAGGAGGCCCGGCGCTTCCTTCCCAAAGAGCAGCACACTTTGGGATCTCACTAACAGGAAAACAGAGAGGATTCCCTGGGATGACCTTATCTCTCCTCTCCCCGCTTTGGGGGAAAGAAACGCTGCTGCTGCTCCTCTCATTTCCTGTTTGGTGGAGATAAGAGAGGAAACCCAGGCAAAAGGAAGCACATCAGCGTCTCCTCCTGACAAGGGGATGGAGTCTCTAATCATGGGGAAGTGCCAAGACAGATGGGGAGGCACCAAGGAGGGCACTTGGCTGTGAGTCCAGGGAGGCCACAGTGTCCCTCCCCAAAGGCCTCTCTAAAAACCTGCTGCCTTTACCAGGCCACACAGAGCCTCCTAGGAACCACTGCCAAAGGGAAGGCCAACAAAACACAGAGCAAAGCGCTTTTGTCATGCAGAGGACGAGGCAGCAGAGGCAGCAGGGGAACTTCTCCGCTTCTCATCCTCACCTGCCTACGTCTTTCAGGAGCAGCCAATAAATAAACAAATAAATGAGGAATGAAGGAGTCAGAAACATAGAAAGGAGAAGACAGGGAAGGGAAGGAGGAGGCAGGCAGGAAAGTAAGAAGAAAAGGAAGGAAGGAAATGAAACAGGAAGAGGGGAAGGAAGAGGGGGAAGCAAGGGAGGGGGAGGAAGGAAAAAGGAAGGGAGGAAGCACAGGGGAAAAACAGGGGAGAGAGGAAGGGGAAGGAAGGCAAGAGAGGGAAGAGAGAGAGAGGGGAAGGAAGGAAGACAAAGTTAGGGAGGAAGTGAGTGAAGGAAGGACAGGAAACAGAGGGAAGGAGAGGAAGGGAGGGAAGAAGGGAGAGAGGAAGGAAGGAAGAGAAGGAAGGATGTAAAAGGAAGAAGGGAGGGAAACAGGGATATGGAAAGAGGGAGGGGAAGAAGGAGAGAAGAAGGAAGGAAGGAGAAAAGGAGGAGGAGGACAGAATGGAAAGAAGAGGGAGGAAAGGGGCAAACAAGACAAGCATGCAGGTAGAAGGAAGGAAGGAAGCCAGGCTGTGTCTTTTTCAGGAGAGAGCCTTTTTGGGCACAGAGAGGCTGGGACTCACAAGAAGCAGGCAGCCGCAGGCGTGGGGCAAGAGGAGGCGAACTGACAGGGCCCTAAACAGGCAGGGGATGGAAGCAGCTCTCTGGAGGGGAGTAAGTGACCCAGAGGGAGCTGCACAGGAAAGGGCTCTTGCTACACACCAAGAATGTTTGCCAGCTGCCCAGCTCCCTCCAAGGAGGCCATGCCAGAGGTGGCCCCCAGGGCTTTCCCGGCACAAGCCTCCCTTTCTTCCAGAGTTGGGTTTCCTGGGGCTGCAGCCGCATGATTTGCGCCTGGATCCTCATGCGCCTCACGGTGCAAGCATTCATCCCATGCCCTTCTAGGTCTGATTCATGTCTCTTTGTAACATGTTACATTACATTTTGTAGACCTTCTGTTTCTAAAGAGTGGCCAGAAAAAGCTCAATGATATGATAACATATATCTAAAGAGGAAGCTAGATACTTATGGCCTTATAAAAATATTTTGCCACATTTGTATCCCATTCTTCTCACCCTGAGGTGGAATCAGGGCGGCCTCACAACACGTTCCTGGGGTTTACTTTGACAGAAGCCCAGATATATGATCTGTTGATATAAAGTCCCACATCTCCTGTCCATTGATTTTTTTTTGGCCAGCTAATTCCCACCTTCCCATTTCCTGCCCCGTTTGTCCATGTGCTATGAGGGACACTGAGGATGTCATAATTACATAACATACCCATTAGAGTTCATGGTTCACTGTCAGGAGTGATTGAGCAGATCCTAAGTTCTGAGTAAATAGTAATAATAATTTTAATAATTGGTTTTAAACCAAGATGTTTTAAGGGAAAGTAGATGTTTTTGGGCAACTAAAATAACACTTCTGAACCTCTGCTATATATATGTTTTGTGCATGGGCATATCTTTGTCCCTAACAGTTCACAGAGATATCTAGATATACAAGTCTAACAGCCAAGAATGGGCTTTCGCGAATGCTAGTGGGGATATTTACTATTAAGGAGGTTGACTCCAGTGAGTTTTAATTCTTCTCGGTGATTACTGATTTTCCCAAAATAGCGGTGATGGAGATTTCCATTTCCCAAAAGATTATGGCATCATTTTTCCAAAAGCCTTGCCTTTCCCCAAAGGCAGAATGCATGCTTTCCATGTATATGGCTTAGGAAAGAAGCCAAGGAATGGGGGAAGATGACCAGTGGCTCCCTCCTCACCTTTGAAGATGTCCGAGAAAGTGGCCGAGTGGCGGGAGACAAATAGCTTGAGCTGCTGGTCCATGTTGCAGGCCACCAGGTCAATGTCCCAGGAGCGGATGCCTAAGCGAGAAACAGGCTTGTTGTGGAAACAAGGATTGGGGGGGCAGCTTCACTGGAGACCCCTTTTCCTCCTGATAATAACTCTTCCAGGAGTGGGTTTCCTTCCTTCTCCTAGAGATAGATTTCCCTCACTTCCTGCTGCCTCAGTACTGTTCTTCACTATCAGTTGTTTGCAAGTCGGATGTTTGCAACTCGAGGACGGACCAAACCCTGTTATCGATATAGGTAAACATTGGAAGACCAGCAAATAGTTTCATCATTAAAATACACATTAAAGACAAGTTCTGGGGCAGGACAATGAAAAACAGTGCAGTTGCCCCTTCCCCAAATGCAAGGACCACCGGAGACAAACTCTTAAGAGTTGGAAGAGACTGTGTGGGCCATCTAGTCCAACCCCATTCTTCCAGGCAGGGAAAGCCACATCAGAGCAGATGGCCATCCGGCGGTAGGGGGGTGGACACGGCAGGACGGATGACACAGGGTACTTTGGCCCCAAGATGAAGGCAAGGAGGCCCCGGCGCTTCCTTCCCAAAGAGCAGCACACTTTGGGATCTCACTAACAGGAAAACAGAGAGGATTCCCTGGGATGACCTTATCTCTCCTCTCCCCGCTTTGGGGGAAAGAAACGCTGCTGCTGCTCCTCTCATTTCCTGTTTGGTGGAGATAAGAGAGGAAACCCAGGCAAAAGGGGAAGCACATCAACGTCTCCTCCTGACAAGGGGATGGAGGTCTCTAATCATGGGGAAGTGCCAAGACAGATGGGGAGGCACCAAGGAGGGCACTTGGCTGTGAGTCCAGGGGAGGCCACAAGTGTCCCTCCCCAAAGGCCTCTCTAAAAACCTGCTGCCTTTACCAGGCCACACAGAGCCTCCTAGGAACCACTGCCAAAGGGAAGGCCAACAAAACACAGAGCAAAGCGCTTTTGTCATGCAGAGGACGAGGCAGCAGAGGCAGCAGGGGAACTTCTCCGCTTCTCATCCTCACCTGCCTACGTCTTTCAGGAGCAGCCAATAAATAAACAAATAAATGAGGAATGAAGGAGTCAGAAACATAGAAAGGAGAAGACAGGGAAGGGAAGGAGGGAGGCAGGCAGGAAAAAGTAAGAAGAAAGGAAGGAAGGAAATGAAACAGGAAGAGGAAGGAAGAGGGGGGGAAGCAAGGGAGGGGAGGAAGGAAAAAAGGAAGGGAGGAAGCACAGGGAAAAACAGGGAGAGGAAGGGAAGGAAGGCAAGAGAGGGAAGAAGAGAGAGGGGAAGGAAGGAAGACAAAGTTAGGGAGGAAGTGAGTGAAGGAAGGACAGGGAAACAGAGGGAAGGAGAGGAAGGGAGGGAAGAAGGGAGAGAGGAAGGAAGGAAGAGAAGGAAGGATGTAAAAAAGGAAGAAGGGAGGGAAACAGGGATATGGAAAGAGGAAGGGGAAGAAGGGAGAGAAGAAGGAAGGAAGGAGAAAAGGGGGAGGGAGGGAGGACAGAATGGAAAGAAGAGGGAGGAAAGGGGCAAACAAGACAAGCATGCAGGTAGAAGGAAGGAAGGAAGGAAGGCTGTGTCTTTTTCAGGAGAGAGCCTTTTTGGGCAAAGAGAGGCTGGGACTCACAAGAAGCAGGGCAGCCGCAAGCGTGGGGCAAGAGGAGGCGAACTGACAGGCCCTAAACAGGCAGGGGATGGAAGCAGCTCTTCTGAGGGGAGTAAGTGACCCAGAGGGAGCTGCACAGGAAAGGGCTCTTGCTACAGCACACCAAGAATGTTTGCCAGGGCTGCCCAGCTCCCTTCCAAGGAGGCCATGCGCCAGAGGTGGCCCCAGGGCTTTCCCGGCACAAGCCTCCCTTTCTTCCAGAGTTGGGTTTCCTGGGGCTGCAGCCGCATGATTTGCGCCTGGATCCTCATGCGCTTCTCCCCACGGTGCAAGCATTCATCCCATGCCCTTCTAGGTCTGATTCATGCGTCTCTTGCAGAACATGTTACATTACATTTTGTAGACCTTCTGTTTCTAAAGAGTGGCCAGGAAAAAGCTCAATGATATGATAACATATATCTAAAGAGGGTTTAGATACTTATGGCCTTATAAAAATATTTCACACATTTGTATCCCATTCTTCTCACCCCTGAGGTGGAATCAGGGCGGCCTCACAACACGTTCCTGAAGTTATTTACTTTGACAGAAGCCCAGATATATGCATCTGTTGATATAAAGTCACCCATATAAACAGAACATAAGCATAAAACCAGGAATATAATCACAATATTTTATTATATTTATACCCCACTATCTCTATCAAAAGATGTTCAACATATAGTATGTGTTACTTCTTTAAATTGTCCGTAATGTAAAGCAACACAATAATCATTGCATATAATAGATAGCTAATATTGTATACAATAGCATAAAATAATATAGCAAAAGAATACCTTATACCTTGTTTTGTTCTGCCCTGCTTGTTTTGTTATATCTAACAGCAGCGTTTGATACAGTAGACCATGCACTGTTGACCCACCGTTTAGCCGTGACTGGGGTGAGGGGGACTGCCCTTAAATGGGTGGCCTCCTTCCTCCAGGACCGGGGACAACGTGTGGAGAGGGGAGAGGAGGTCTCTGGGAGGCTCCCATTAAGTTGTGGGGTCCCCCAGGGGGCCACCCTCTCTCCTTTATTATTCAACATTTATATGCGCCCCCTGGCCCAGCTGGCCCGCGACTTTGGTCTGGAGTGTTATCAGTACGCTGATGACACCCAGCTTCTGCTGAGAATGGACGGCAGGCCGGACGCCGTACCCGATTGTTTCCACCACTGCCTTGAAGCCGTGACTGGATGGCTGTGTTCCAGCCGGCTGAAGGTGAATCCGTCGAAGACGGAGATCTTGTGGCCCGGTCGCCTTGGGCTGGATGAGTGCCGGTTGCCTACCCTGGATGGCGAGCGACTTAGCCTGTCATCCCTCGTTAAGAGTCTGGGTGTTCATCTGGACCCTTTGCTGTCCATGGAGACCCAGGTCTCCATGGTCAGCAAAGCATCATTTCTCCATCTCCGACAGGCTAGGCGACTGGCACCCTACCTGTCCAGGGAAGACCTGGCCACGGTGATCCAAGCGACGGTCATCTCAAGGCTGGACTACTGTAACGCCCTCTACGTGGGCCTTCCTTTGTCGACAATTCGGAAACTCAAGCTAGTGCAGAATGCCGCTGCTCGCTTACTCCCATCTTACGGCAACTGCACTGGCTTCCTATCGAGTACCGAATTGCCTTCAAGGTGTTGGTTTTGACCTTTAAGTCCTTATACGGTCTAGGGCCTGTGTACCTGAGGGACCGCCTTACCCCGTATGTTCCCCCGAGATCACTGCGCTCAGAGGAGCAGAACCTGTTAGAAATTCCATCAATCCGCTCCTGCCACTTGTCCACAACCAGGCAGCGTGCCTTCTCTGTTGCAGCCCCCATGCTGTGGAACTCTCTTCCACCTGACACCTGCGCGATCCGAGAGCTTGTTCCTTTCAGGAGAGCGTGCAAGACTGCCCTCTTCGTACTCGCTTTTGGCTAATTCCGGAATGTATTGTATGACCATGTCTTGAGTTTTTAAGAATTTGTAACCCTTGTGGTCTTTTAACATTGTTGTATCTCGATGTTTTTATCGAATGTTGTTGTGATCTGCCCCGAGCCTGCAGGGAGGAGCGGAATATAAAACCGAATAAATAAATAAGTAAATAACCTACGTGCTATTCCAAGACACGCAGATGGAGAGCTCTCATCTACCTCTCCTCCAACTCTGATACTAGCCAATACCAGATCCGTGCGTAATAAATCCGCCACCATCAGGGATTTCTTGCTGGAGAGGAAGGCCGATCTGGCCTGCCTCACAGAAACATGGCTCCAGGAGGGAGACGGGGTCATCTTGCACGAGCTGGCATCTCCTGGGTTTACGGCTAGTTATCAGATGAGGACAGAGAGGCGGGGGAGGTGTTGCCATCCTCAGTCGAGACAATTTTAATTCTAGGACGATTCCGTAGCGAACATTCCAGGCATGGAGTGCTCTGGCCTGGTGTGGGACCTTGGTGAGAGTGTGGCCTTCCTGCTGGTGTACTGTGCACCCAACGCACCGGCGGGGAGTCTACCCAGGCTGCTGGAGGTGGTGGCGGAGTGGGCATTGCGGTTCCCCAGGCTTATGGTTCTGGGGGACTTTAATGTCCACGCCGACACCGCCGACAGTAGCCTTGGATCTAGTGTCTACCATGGAGGCACTAGGTCTCTCACTGTGTAAGACCGGTCCCACTCACCAGGCTGGGCACACCTTGGATTTGATTTTCGCTGCCGGAATTGGTGTGACCCCAGCCTCTATTATAGAGGTTCCATGGTCGGATCACAAGGTCCTAGAAGTCCGTCTGGAGCTGGCCTCACCTCTCGGTAAGGGTGCCGAACCTATTATGGTTCGCCCGAGGAGACTTATGGAACCCATTCGGTTCCTGAATGCTCTAAGGGAATGGGAGCCCCCCAGCGATTCCGTCGATGGGCAGGTGGAACACTGGAATGCCAGTCTTTCCGCCGCCCTTGATGAAATCGCCCCAGACGCCTCTCATCCTCGGACTAATCGCCGCCTTGGTTCTCTGAGGACCTGCGGGCGATGAAACGGAGGAAGAGACAGCTAGAGGACGTGTGGCGGAGACTCCGTGACGAAGCTTCAAATCAGCTTATAAGCTGTTAAAAAGGCTTATGAGCACGCTATCAAGGAAGCAAAAAGTCATATTATTCCTCCTTGATAGAGTCGGCTAGTTCACGCCCGGCTCAACTTTTTAAGATAATTCGGTCTCTGACAGCGATCCCTACTGTCCCAAATGATAGGGGTTTGGCTCCGACAGCTGAGGCTTTTCAGAACTATTTCACCGACAAGATTTCGTTGTTCGCCGGGATATCCCCGCTACTTTTGCTACAGTTAGCGAACTCGAGACTCCGCCGCCACTCGCGGGCCCACCTTCACCCGCTTCCAATTGCTGGACGAGCAGCTGTCGATAAGTTACTTGTTGCAGCTAGACCAACTACTTGCTCCTCGACCCGTGCCCCTCCTGGCTTATTAGACCTTGCCAGGAGAGGTTACGCGGCCCCCTGGGCACGATCTTAAATAGCTCCCTTGAGCAAGGAGTCTTCCCAGGGGATTAAAAGAGGCTATGGTAAGACCGCTGCTGAAGAAGCCGAATTTAGACCCTTCGGCTCCCTCCAATTACCGGCCTGTTTCCAACTTGCCCTTCCTGGGCAAGGTGATTGAGAGGGCAGCAGCGGATCAGCTGCAGCAGTTCTTAGAAGACACAGCTGGATTTGATCCCTTCCAGTCCGGCTTCCGTATTGGGCACGGGACGGAGACCGTGCTTGTCGCCATTACAGACCAACTTCGCCGCCAGCTGGACCAGGGTGGATCGGCACTGCTTGTCTTGTTAGATCTGACAGCAGCGTTTGATACAGTAGACCATGCATTGTTGACCCACCGCCTATCCGCTTCCGGAGTCAGGGGACTGCCCTTAAATGGGTGGCCTCCTTTCTCCGGGATCGGGACAGCGTGTGGAGGGGGCGGATGGTCTCCAGGCGGCTCCCACTTAACTGTGGGGTCCCCAGGGGCCATTCTCTCCCCTTATTATTCAACGCTTATATGCGCCCTGGCCCAGCTGGCCCGCGACTTTGGTCTGGAGTGTTATCAGTACGCTGATGACACCCAGCTTCTGCTGCGAATGGACGGCAGGCCGGATACCGTACCCGATTGCTTCCATCTGTGCCTCGAAGCCGTGACTGGTTGGCTGCGGGCCAGCCGGCTGAAGGTGAATCCGTCGAAGACGGAGATCCTATGGCCTGGTCGGCCTGGCCGGGATGAGTGCCGGTTGCCTACTCTGGACGGCGAGCAATTAAGCACGTCGTCAATTGTTAAGAGCTTGGGTGTTCAGTTCGACTCCCTGCTGACCATGGAGACCCAGGTCTCCGCGGTCAGCAGGGTGGCGTCTCTACCACCTACGCCAGGCTAGGCGACTGGCCCCCTACCTGTCCAGGAATGACCTGGCTACGGTGATCCAAGCGACGGTCATCTCGAGACTAGACTACTGTAACGCCCTCTACGTTGGCCTTCCCTTGGCGACGATTCGGAAACTCAAGCTAGTGCAGAATGCCGCTGCTCGCCTGCTGGCAGGAGTGCCGGTGAGGCAGCACATTACGCCCATCCTCCAGCAACTGCACTGGCTGCCAATTGAGTACCGAATCACCTTCAAGGTGCTGGTGTTGACCTTTAAGGCCTTGTACGGTCTAGGGCCTGCGTACCTCTTGGACCGCCTTGCCCCATACGATCCCCGAGATCACTCCGCCAGCAGAGCAAAACCTGCTGGAGATTCCACCGATCCGCCTCTGCCGCCTATCATCAACTAGGCAGCGCTCCTTCTCAGTAGCAGCTCCAACGGCCTGGAATGCCCTGCCGGAGGAGGCTAGAGCCATACGGGAGCTCGCCCCCTTCCGCAGGGCCTGTAAGACCTTCCTTTTCAAGCAGGCCTTCGGTTGACATATAACGCCTCTTGCTTTCAATCGATTTATGACTCTGTGTTACCGTTTTTTGTCACTTAGTGTAATTTTAACAATGTTTTAATGATGTTTTTTAGTATCATTTTTGTTATTTTTATGGTTATAGCATTGTTTTATTTTGTTCATGAGTCGGCATGAGTGTTGCCTGCCGATCACTATGTATGTCTTGTAACCCGCCACGAGCCCTCGGGAAGAGGCGGAATACAAATGCAAATAATAAATAAATAAATAAAATAAATATACATCCCCTCCCCAATAATTTGCCCCTCCTCAATTTCCAAAATTTCCAATATGCTTTAAAATGGAAATGGACCAGTGCCATATGAAAAGCCAGATCTGGCCACAGTGGTCCATGCCTTAGTTACATCTCAGATTGATTACTGCAACACACTCTACATGGGGCTGCCTTTGAAGACAGCTTGGAAACTGCAATTAGTGTAAAGGTGAGCAGCCAGATTACGAACCATGGCTAGCTATAGGGAGCACACCATGCTACTGAGAAGTTTCCAGTCCCAATTCAAAGTGCAGGTTATCACCAACAAAGCCCTATCTGTGAGGCTGCATCTTCTTCTAGGAACTGGCACAGGCTCCAAGATCTGCCAGGAGACTCTCCTCTCGGTCCTGCCCCCTTCCCAAGCATAGTTGGCGGGGGCGAGGGAGAGGGTCTTCTTGGTGGTGGGGCCGAGGGAGAGGGCTTTTTAAGGTACTGTGCTTCACCTTTTGTGCTTAGGCACTTAGAAATAGAACTATAGCATATTATTATAAATATAAATGGAGCGTATGCATTATAGTTGTTGTTGTTGTTGTGTTCACGCTGAAGGACTTGTGCCATTGGGCAGGACAAGATGATACACTTATAAATGGAACCATAGCGTGTAAATATTGGTAATTGCAACAGTGGTGATGCTGCCTAAGTGAAGTCGGTCGTCGTCCATACACCACGGAGTGAGGGTAGGGAGGATGCGACCCCCGCCCCCTTTGGGACCCCCTCCCCACTTCCGGCGCGCTCCTCACCGGCTCTGAGGGCCTCCAGCGCCGCCTTCCGCAGCCCGGCCCGGGCGCCTCCAGGGCCGAACACCGCCAGCAGCGAGAAACGGGGATTTCCCGGTGGGGAGGGAGCCGGGAGCCCGACTCCGCCCCCACCGCCGAGGACCTCTCGGGACTCCACTCCGGTCCCTGCCTCCGCCGCCGTCGCCATCTTTCTTTGGCGCCTCAGAGGCGTCGCTCGGCCCCGCCCTTCGCGGCACTGGCAACATATGGGAGAGGCGGATTGGCCGAGGGGCGGGGCTGTTTCTTTCGGAGGCAGAACTCCGCCGCCGCCGCCATCTTCCTTTGACGGCGCTGCTCGGCCCCGCCCTTCGCGTCACAGGTGACCAATGAGAGGGGTGGATTGGCTGAGGGGCGTGGCCTTTTGCTTTCATAGAGAGAGAGAGAGATGAGGTCGCTCCTCGCGTCACTGGCGACCAATGAGAGGCGGAACCTTATCCTTTCAGAGAGAGAGAGAAATTTGCATGCGGCACCCCGATTGGCTGCTGTTCCTGTTCCTACCCCTTTCCCCGCCCTCAGCACTGGCACAACCGAAGAAGGCGGGTGCAGTGGAGCCCCGCCTCCGCGGTGGGCTTCTCGCTCACTGATTTGCTACGCGGGGCCGTCGATCACTGTCCTTGGCCTGGGGCTCGGCAGCAGGGTGCATTGCGCTGGAGGCAGGCAGGCTAGCGGGTGGAAGGAAGGAAGGTGGGTAAGGCGAAGTGAGGCCCGCTCCATCGACGGCCCCCCTTCACTACCTGGGGAGGAGGGGGAGGAGAGCCAGGGTCACGTGGGACACCTGTCGGGACTTGTGCTGCTAGGGGCGGGGCTTCCTTGAAGGTAGTGGGCGGGGCCTGCATGGCAATTTCACGCGATACGGGGACGGGCGGGGCCTGGTACCAGGAGGAGAGGTTTGCATGCTAATCGGGGAGGTCTATGAATATTGATGAGGAAGGGGTGGGGCCTGTATCGGATGAGGCAAGGGGAGGAGGGCTTGCATGATCATCATGGGGACGACTGTGAATATTGATCGGGAAGGGGCGGGGCTTCTGGGATGGGGAGGAGCTTCCACCTCTCCCTGGGGCTGGTCTCAAGAGGAGGGGGCTTGACTGCTAATCAGGGGGAGGCCCGTGAATGTTGATCAGGGTTGGGCTTGTATCAGAGAAGGAGAGTGGAGGAACCTCCACCTTCCCCTGGGGCTGGGGCCAATCAGGGGGCGGGGCCTGAAGGGGTTGATTGGCAGGGCCTTCCTTCCTGCTGTTGGCTCCTGCCTCTGGAACTCCCTGCCACATGATGCTGATGCTGCTCCAATAGGCCAGTGGTATTCTCTGTTTTGCAAGGCTCTCTCTGTGCTGCTCCGTGTCCTTCTCTTGCTTTGCATCTCCTCCTGCCTCGGGGCAAAGGGTCCATTAGGGCCTTTCCTGCCTTTGCCGGAGCTTGTGTCTTCATTGCTTTCCCCATTGTGTTTGTGTCTTTATTTATCTCTCCCTATCTAGAGATATATGTGTGTGTGTGTGTGCGCGCGCGCGCCAAAGTGTGTCTGTACTTTTGTTGGCTGGTTGGTTTTGTGTTCCAACGAAGGGCTGGGTGCTCTGGACCATTTGGTACGAACGCCTTCCAAATCCAAGTAGGTTTGTTTACTGGTTTGTTTGTATCACAAAAGGACGAAAGGAAGGAGGAGAAAGAAAAGGTGTGAAGGTGTAAAGGGAAGGAAAGAAAAAGAAAGGAAAGGCAGAAAGGGGGAGAATGAAAGAAGGGAGAAGAAAAAAGGAAGAGGGAAGGGAAGATAGAAAGAGAAAGGAATAAGAAAAAAGGAAAAGAAAGGAAAGGAGGAAAGAAAGAGAAAAGGAAAGGTAAGAAAGAAAAGGACAAGGGAGAAGGAAGGAAGAGAAAGGAAAAGGAGTGATATGAGGGAAGGAGAGAAAGAGAGAAGGGAGGAAGGGAGAAGAAAAGGAAAAAAGAAATGGTGGAAGGAAAGAAAGAAAAGAAAGAGTCGGGAGGGAGAAGAAAAAAGGGAGATAAGGAAGGAAGAGAAAGGAAAGGGGGAAGATAGAAGAGGAGCGAAAGAGATAAAAGGAGAAAGGAAGGGAAGAAAGAAAAAGAAAGTAAAGGAGAAAGGAGAACAAAGGAAGGAAGAGAAAGGACAGGAAGTGATATGAGGGAAGGAAGGAGAAAGGAAGGGAGGGAGGAGAAAAAGGACGAGGAAGCGAAGGGAGGAAAGAGAAAGGAAAAAAGGAGGAAGATGTATGAAGGAAAGCAAGGGAAGAAGAAAAAGAGGGGAAGGAAGGAAGGAAAGAACCACAAACAAAATGCAAACCCCAGCATTACAGCAGCGTCTATACACTACTAGTAAATACATGTGTGTGCGTGTGCGCGTAATCCTCTTCCTTGATTAGCTTTCTCCTATCATCCCAGTATAGTGCATCCTCCTCCGAAGCCACAGAAAGCTTTTAAGCTGCGCTTTTCGCCCCTCGGGAGGTCAAATAATCCTGTTTCCGTGAATGATGATGATGATGATGATGATTATTTAGAGGCTACATGGCCCTCTATCGGGAGGGATTGGATGGTGGACTAGATGGCCTTCAGAGGTCCCTTCTAACTCTAGGATTCCATTGATATTTAATTGGTTTTAATCTATTTTAATGTATTTATAATGTATTGTTGTTTTTTTCCGGTCGTTTATGTGGCATCGAATTGTTGCCTTTTGTCAGCCGCCCTTCGGGGGTAGAGAAGGGTGGGTTATAAATAATTTAAATAAATAAAAATTGTTTTATTATCATTATACCATTCGATCCCTCCACATAGATGGCCACCCAGCCCTTGCTTAAAAGTCTCTATGATTCCATATAGTAGTCCCTCTTTCTAACCCAAAGCACTCAGAGAGCTCTTCCCCCATTTGAATCCACTTTGGGGTCAGATCTTTCAGGAGAATTGCTATTGGCATTTGTCCTATTTGCTCTCCCCCTTTGAGCTCTCAATCGATCGCATTGATCGTTTTCAGGGCGCAATAGACGCACATACAAACATAGAATGCATCTCTCTGTTGTTTTCTTTCAGGAAACATAACAGAGGAGGCTGCGTCCAAAGCAAGCAAGCAAGCAAACTGGGCCTTTGCCATTCATCTGACAACAGGTAATCCGTGTGTACATGTGAGTACATGTGTGTATGTGTGTATATGAGAAAGATATGGTATCATGGGTTTGGAAGGGGGGCATCCAGTCCAGCCCCATCCTAACTGTGAGTTGTGTGCAAGTCGAATGAAGAATATTATTATATAATTATAATCAAAATATAATAGTAAATATAATATTGTGGGTGCCTTCCTCTCTTCCCTTCCTTCTTCCTCCTCGGCAGGGCCTTGGGGGCCGATGGGCGGCCATGTCGGCCACTAACAACGTCGCTCAGGCCCGGAAGCTGGTGGAGCAGCTGCGGATCGAGGCCGGGATTGAGCGCATCAAGGTCTAGCATGGAAGGGCCCCTTTCTGTGTTCATTTCATGGGGGGCATCATAGAAACCTGTCCCAGATGCACCCTGGAACCAACATATTATTATTATTATTGCTACTACTATTATTGTTATTGTTAGTACTATTATTATTACTGTTGTTGCTGTTATAATTATATGTAATTATGTATAATTATATATATCCTGCTTTCTCTCTCAATTCTCCATCTCTTCTCTCCTTCCTTTTCTTTTCCTCTTTCCCTTCTTTTCTCTATCTTTCCCTTTCTATCTTCCTCTCTTCTCTCCTTCCTTCTCTCTCTCCCTCCCTTTCTTGTTTCCTCCATACCTCCCTCTATCTTCCTCTTTTTCTCTTCCTCCTTCCTTCCCTCTCTATCTTCTCTCCTTCCTTTTCTCTTCCTCCCTTCTTTCTCTTTCTTCCTCCATTCCTTTTCTCTTTGTTCCTTCCCTCTCTTCCTTTTCTTTTCCTCCCCTTCTTACACTCCTTCCTTCACTCCTACCTCCCTTTCTCTCCTGCCCTTTCTCTCCTCTGTTCCTTCCTTCTCTCCTCTCCTCTTCCTCTTTCTCTCCTCCTTTTTCTCTTCCTCCCTCTTACCTTCCCTCCTTGTTCCTTTTACGCCTCCCTCTCTTCCTTTTCTCCTTTCTTTCTTTCTCTCCCTCCCTTCCTTTTCTCTTACTTCCCTTCTTCCTTATCTATTCATCTCTTCTTTTTTCCTTTTCTCTCTTCCTTCTCTCCTCCCTTTTTTCTTCCTTCTCGTTTCTCTCCTCCTTCCCTCCCTTTCCAGGTCTCCAAGGCCTCCTCGGAACTGATGAGCTTCTGTGAGCAGCAGTCTCGCTCAGACCCGCTCCTGGTGGGCCTCCCGGCCTCTGAAAACCCCTTCAAGGACAAGAAGCCCTGCAACATCCTATAGCAGCCCTGCTTCCGCTTCTTCTTCCGGAAATGGGAGGATATAGGCTTCGGGGGTGCCCGCCCCCTTTTGCATTTCCTCTTGCCCTTAAGAATGGAAGCCAAGTGGAGGGGCTTTTCTAGTTTCCTTGCAGCCCCCCTTCCTAAGCCCCCCCCCCCCCTTGTGGATAAGCCCCATCCACTTTGAGTATTCCCACTCCTGACCTGGGTTTGGGGTAACTCGGGTCGACTTCTCTTGGGCCACTTGGAGTTCCACAGGGAGGCCCTGCCCCCTTTTTGAAACCCCACCCCCAAACAGTGCAAAACTCCTCCTCCTTAAAGGGGAAGCACTCCCAATTGCACCCTGGCCTTCCATTCAGAACACTGTATTGTACCTTTTGATGAACGAATGAATGGGAACTTGAATTCTTACCATTTCTTTTCCCTATACACACACAAACACAATATAAATACTTTCCCCTTCAATGTGCCATAAATAAGTGTTTTAAAATATTTGTGAAATTGCTGTTTTAAAGGATCAGAAAGAAAGTGGATGATGGATCAATAAAACCGATCAATAAAAAGGCATCACTTTTGTCCTTTTCTTGAAATTACTGTGTTGTAATTGTATTTGGTTTTTTTAATGTGTTTTAAGCATTGTGTAAACCTCTTACATAGGTAAAAGGTTTTCCCCTGATATTAAGTCCAGTCATGTCCAACTCTGGGACTCATCTCCATTTCTAAGCCAAAGAGCTAGCGTTGTCTGTAGACGTCTCCAAGGTCATGTGGCCACTGGCATGACTGCATGGAGTGTTGTTACCTTCCCGCAGAAGTGGTACCTATTGATCTACTCACATTTATATGTTTCTGCACTGCTGGGTTTGCAGAAGCTGGGGATAACAGCGGGAGCTCACCCCGCTCCCCGGATTTGAACCTTTTGGTCAGCAAATTCAGCAGCTCAGTGTTTTAATGCACTGCGCCACCAGGGGTGCCATATATATATGTGTGTGTGTTGTTTATTCGTTGAGTCGCTTCCGATTCTTGGCCCAGCCCACGCCAGAGCTCCCTGCAGCTCCTTCAAGGTTGAGCGAGTCCCTTCAAGGATACCCTCCATCCACCTTGCCCTTGGTCAGCCCATCTTCCTTTTTCCTTCTCTTTCCCCCAGCATCATTGTCTTCTCCAAGCCTTCCTGTCTTCTTCTGATTTTTTGGCATTCATACCCCGTCTCTTCTCTACCCCGAAAGCGGGATTCAGGACGGCTTACATAGGCAGCAATTCGATGCCGTTACATAAATAATTAAAACAATGACCACTAAACATAGCCATTAACCGTTAAAATGCATAAAATACATAAATTACATAAACATTCATTAAAACACTATTAAACCTTAATTATCAATATGTGGCCAAAGGACTATATCTAAGGTTCCCATATGTCCCGTATTATACGGGACGCCCCGTATTTTGGCCCTTTTTTTGGGTGTCCCGTATTTGCAGCTGCTGTCCCTTATTTTTCGCTGCTGCTGGGAAAAGCGGGGTTGGGGGCTTTGCCTTCGCCGCGCTCTCCGCTTTGTCTTCTTTCTCCGCTTCCCTTTGCCTTCTCCGTCTTTGATGGCCGCGGTGAGCAGCAGAAACGCTGAGCTCTGCCGGGTCTCTGAAGAAACCTCTCATAGGATAGCTTCTCCTGCCTTTTCCACCTGGCTAGCTATCCCTGACGGGGATGAGGTCCCCTGGAGCTCCAGGGGGCTCACCTGGTCCCCAGGAGACCCGTCGGGTGGTCGTCTGCTGCCCTTGGAGGCCCTCCAGCTGGAGGCCGAGGCCGTCCTGGAGGTTGGCCTAGAGTCGGCGACGGCGTCCAGGATTCGGGCGAGCCGGGAGACCGAGGCGTTGAGGAGGCCCACCTGCAGAGCCCCCCTGGCTGGGTCCCCGGTTCCCTGGCCGGGCTTGGGGTTGGACAATCAGCTGTGCGAACTGACACCGGGGCCTCCCGCCCCCCCCCCATTGGCCATTCAGTGGGAGGCCGCCACCTCCTCCCCCCGCAGAAGGACTGAGGGAGCCCCTGAGGGAGCCCCTGGAGCTCAGGGCGATCTGCGAGGGTTGCGGGACGCTATAGAAGAGCTCACCTCCTCCCTTTATGCTGTCGGACGACTGGTGAGGCGACTTTCTAGCCAGTGGGGGACGGCTTGGGATCTGGACGTGGGGCCTTTGCCCCGCCCCCCTGGTGAAGCTGAGGAGGGCCTGAGCCGGCCTGCTTCTTCCCCTGCTTCCTTCCCTGGGACCTCTAGAGGGGCCCCCTCTTGGGCCGCTTGGGCTTGCGGCTCCCCTACCGGGGGCCCAGAAGCGGAGGCCTGCGGCGCCTGCGGCGCTGGCGGGAGACGCCCGGCTGGGCCCACCGCCCCGCGAAGGCTGCGATCGGGCGCTGGCGGGCCCCGAAAGGAGAGCGGTGAGAGCACGGCTGAAGAGAGAGCGGGGGTGTGTGATTCGGCGACGGACCCCCGGAGCGACCTTCCCCTGGCCGCACAACTCTCCAGCCTTTCAGAGGAGGACCCCCGGAGCGACCTTCCCCTGGCCGCACAACTCTCCAGCCTTTCAGAGCAGCCGCGGGAGGAGGTCCCAGTCGGGGAGGGAGCGCCTGGTGAGAGCCCCCCCGGCGGGGCTGGTATGGAGCCTGGGAGGGCCCTGGGTGCCCAGCCCCCCCCCATCTCCAGCAGGAGGGGTGTTGGTGGCATGTTCCAACATGGCGCCGAGCTTCTCTGGCTCGGCGTCTTTGGCCCCTCCCCTCCTGCTGATGTCACCGGCCATAACCCCACCCCCGGCTGAACTGGAGCTCTCAACAGCATTGCCCACAGTTTCATCTCCTGCTGTCCCAGGGTGGCCCGGTTCCCCGGGCTCGACGCCAGGAACCCTGAACATCTCTCGGGTCCTGGCGAAGGCCCCGGGGGGACGGCCCGGACGCCGTGCCGGCCGTCTTCCCGCTGATCTGCCGGCTAAGCTCACCTCCCAGTGCCCCATGTTGCTGGGCAATGGCCGGAGGAACCCATCGAAAAGCCGCCTGGGCCAAGCAAGACGCCGACGGCTGAGGAAGAGACGTAGACGAGCTGGCAGTCGCCCGCGTCAGCCCTCGCCGACTTCATCCATCCAGCATGCTACTTTTGTAGCCGATGCGAACTCGGACCTCACGATAGTCAGCAGCTCGGGGGGCCCCAATTGTGATCTGGGGTCCCAACAGCAGACTGCCCCTTTGCCCCCAGCTACAGCCCAGGCCAGCGCTGAGCCGGTCCGGCACTTACCAGCTATCCGAGATGTGAGCCAGCCCCCTCACAGAAGAGTGAGGGTCAGCACGACTCGGAAAAGATCCTTTCGAGCACGGACCTTCTGGGGGGCTGGTTACTCTCGGAAGGAGAACCGTTTAGCTCAGACCCATGAACTGGCCCGGGCCGACCAGCCTGTCATTTCATCATTGGGCCTGAAGGGTCACCCCAATAATCAAACGGGCAAGCTGCCTACGGGGCCCCACCAGGGGCATGGGTGTTGGGCCAAGGATCGGGTATCAGTTTCCTGTGCTGGGAATGGGGGGTTGGAGGCTAGGGAGTCGCCAATTGAATTGGCGACGAATGTCCGAGACCCTCGCAGGCTTCCCCTTTTACGGGGTGTCCTATCCCCAGACACGCTGTTGGTAGACACCCAGTTTTCCCACCTTCCACTCTGGTGCTGGTTAACGCACGCTCTGTTCGAAACAAGACCGCCACTGTCAGGGAGTTTTGCGAAGATCTCAAAGCGGACCTGTTCTGCATCACCGAGACTTGGTTGCAGGAGAGCGACACCATCTGCCTCCAAGAAGTGGTCCCCCCTGACTACGTTGCCACGCACCAGAATAGGAACGAGGACGGGGGTGGCAATACTCTCCCGAGATGGATTACACCTTAGAGCGATCCCTGCACTTGTCACCTCGGGGCTGGAAAGTGTCGGCCTAGTGTGGGAGTCCCCGGAGAGCCTGGCGATCCTGCTGGTGTACCGTGCGCCTAGCGCACCGGCGGAGAGCCTGGCGCGGCTGCTGGAGACTGTGTCGGAGTGGGCATTGAGGTCCCCAGACTCATTGTCCTGGGGGACTTCAATGTCCACACCGATGCAGCCTCCTCTCCATCTGCAGCCGCGGACCTAATTTCGACCATGGCGACATTAGGCCTCTCCCTGTGTAACTCGGGACCCACACACTCGGCCGGACACACCCTCGACTTGGTGTTCAGTGCAGGGGTTCAAGTGGACCTAGCCTCCGTAATAGAGGTTCCATGGTCGGACCACTGTGCTCTAAGGATCCGGGTTGAGCAACCGCCTCCCCCATGCAAGGGCGCCGAACGGATTTTCGTTCGCCCAAGGAGACTTATGGAACCTGATAGGTTCCTGAATGCTCTAAGGGATCTGGAGTCTACCAGCGTCTCAGTCGAAGAGCTTGTCCAGACTTGGAACACCTCACTGGCCAGAGCCCTCGACGAGATTGCTCCTAGGCGCCCTCTCCGACCCCGCAATCATCGGTCCCCCTGGTATACAGGGAACCTCAGGACCATGAAGCGGGAAAGGAGACGGCTTGAGCGCAAGTGGCGGAAGCTCCGTGACGAAGCCTCAGCATCAGCCTATAAGCTATTAAAGGAGACTTATGAGCATGCTGTCAAGGCAGCCAAAAAGGAACACTTCTCTGCCTTGATAGCGTCTGCAGGCTCACGCCCGGCCCAATTGTTTAAGGTGATTCGGTCTTTGACGACGGTCCCTACTGTCCCAAAAAATAGCGATCAGGCCCTCACTGCCGGTGCTTTCCAGAGCTTTTTTGCAGACAAGATACTGAGCCTCCGCCGGGACCTCCCAGCCACAGTTGATACACCCTCGACCGGTTTCGGCCACTGGACGCAGATGCTGTTGACAAGATAGTGACTGCAGCTCGCCCTACCACCTGCTCCCTCGACCCGTGCCCCTCCTGGCTTGTTAGATCTTGCCTGGAGGGGCTACGTGGGCCTCTGTTGAATATCATTAACAGCTCCCTTGAGCAAGGAGTTTTTCCAGAGTGCTTGAAAGAGGCGGTGGTGGCTCCATTACTGAAGAAACCATCATTGGACCCTGCGGTTCCCTCCAACTACCGCCCGGTGTCGAATCTTTCGTACCTGGGCAAGGTGGTTGAGAGGGCAGTAATGGAGCAGTTGCAGTCCTTCTTGGATGATGCAACATGGCTTGACCCCTTCCAGTCCGGCTTCCGTTCGGGGCATGGGACGGAGACGGTCCTGGTCTCCATCACAGATCAACTCCGCTGCCAGCTCGACCAAGGCGGGTCTGCGCTGCTCGTGTTATTGGACCTCACAGCAGCGTTTGACACGGTCGACCACAATCTTTTGACCCACCGCCTGGCCATGGCCGGAGTGAGGGGGACAGCCCTTAAATGGCTGGCCTCCTTTCTCCGCCAGCGGTCTCAGCGTGTGAGGAGGGGCGGGGTGGTCTCCGAGGGTTCCCCATTAGTGTGCGGGGTCCCTCAGGGGGCCATTCTCTCCCCTCTGTTATTTAACATCTACATGCAGCCGCTTGCACAGCTGGTGCGGAGTTATGGGCTGACCTGTCACCAATATGCTGATGACACTCAGCTCATTCTGAGGATGGAGGGCAGGCCGGAGTCCGTCCCCGATAATTTCCAACATTGCCTTGAAGCCGTCACTGGATGGCTGCGAGCCAGTAGGTTGAGGGTGAATCCGGCGAAGACGGAGATCTTGTGGCTGGGCCGCCCGGGCGGGATGGGTGCCCGGCTTCCGACCCTGGACGGTGCGGCACTACAACCAGCGCCGTCAGTGAAAAGCCTGGGCGTCCATTTGGACTCCCAGCTGACCATGGAGGCCCAGGTCTCCATGGCCAGCAAGGCTGCCTTTTTTCACCTCCGCCAGGCGAGGAGGCTGGCCCCCTATCTCTCCCGGAACGACCTAGCCACGGTGATCCAAGCCACGGTCATCTCGAGGCTAGATTACTGTAATGCGCTCTACGTTGGCCTGCCTATGTCGTCGATCCGGAAGCTCAAGCTGGTGCAGAACACCGCCGCCCGGCTCCTGTCTGGGGCTCCAGCAGGTTGCCGAATAACTCCAATCTTGCGGGATCTGCACTGGCTGCCCATTGAGCACCGGGTCGCCTTCAAAGTGCTGGTTCTTACCTTTAAGGCCATCCACGGCCTGGGGCCAGCGTATCTGAGGGACCGTCTCGCCCTATATTGCCCACCGAGATCACTACGGTCTGAAGAGGCCAACTTGTTGGCAGTTCCATCTGCTAAGCTAGCGCGTTTAACATCTACTCGCCGGAGGGCGTTCTCTGTGATAGCTCCTACGCTATGGAACGCCCTCCCGGCTGAGGCTAGGGCCCTGAGGGACCTACTCCCCTTCAGACGGGCCTGCAAAACTTACCTGTTTAGGCAGGCCTTTGGGGAGTAGGCCCTTACACATGCCCGGTCCGATTTTTCGGCTACCTCTGCTGTGTAACTGCTACTTTTAATTGTTTTAACTGTTTTAATTGTATTGCTTGTTTTTAAGTTGGGCTACATCTTTTGTGCTCTATGTTTTATGTTTACCTCTGGCGCTGAGCCAGTTGCCTGTGAGCCGCCGCGAGCCCTCGGGAGTCGGCGGCGCAGAAATCGCAATAATAATAATAATTTGCTGCTTGTGAGTCTCCGACTGCAGGCCGGCTGCTCGCGCCATACTCCAATAATATCAATAGGCACACGGGAGGGAGGGAGGGAGGGAGGAAAGGGGGGGAGAGAAGGAGGCGCAGCCAAAGGCGAGGAGCAACTGCCCGTCCTTCAAGGTGATTGGCAGGGCAGCCCAGCCTAAGAGAAGGCTGCGACTCGGATTCTGAGCGACGACTCGCTCTGGCGGCGGAGGCGGGGCTAGGCGGGTGGGCCAATCAGCGCCGAGCGGCGTCGGATGACCGCTGGTCCTGGATTCCCCCTTGTGTTCTTTTTCAGTTTGTGGGAGGAGAGTGAGGAGCTCTCTGGGGGAGCCTCTGTGGTGGTGTGTAAAAGTGAACTTCCATTCTGAAGCAGACAGCTAAAGAATAAACGACAATAACACAACCTCTCCCTTCTTATGGGCAGAGGAAAAGCAGGGGAACATCCCTCTCTTTAGTCTGGAAGTGTACCCAGATACACCAAGTATTCCTGGCAGTTTTTAGTTCCCTTAGAAAGAGAGGGAGACAGGGAAGGTGTTGCTACAAGTTCCTCCGGGATCCTTAAATACTCCAAAATCCAATATTGTCCTCCTGAGATAGGGATATCTTTGCTTTCTGGTGGTCCAATGGACACACAATTGGTCTGCTGCACAAAATTATCAAAAATATGATGTCTAAAATGACTTTCAATCTATGGATATTAAATGCATATGATACAAAACACGGATTGGGTTGCTGTGAGTTTTCCAGGTTTTGCCAACATCTATGGCAGGCATCCTCAGAGGTTGTGAGGTCTGTTGGAAACATAAGTGAGGTTTATATATCTGTGGAATTAAAAAAATAATTTTTAGATATCTCACTATGTTAGTATTCTAATGTATTATTTATTTATTGTTTCGATTTACTAAACCGCCCTTCCCGAGGCTCAGGGCGGTTTCCAAACATATAAAAATGCATCAAGATTTAAAACATCATAAAATACCATAAAACAATCCTAACCAATTACATTCACATAAAATCACATAAAATCACACGAATCAGAACAAGGCTGATTCGTGATAGAGACAGTAGCAGCACGGCTAGGCGGGAGATTATCAATTCAAGCACCGGTCAGTCACCAAATGCTTGCCTGAACAGCCAGGTCTTACACGACCTACGGAAGGCCATCAGGTCCCGCAGGGCCCGCGTCTCAGCCGGTAGCGAGTCCCACAGGACCGGAGCAGCCACCGAGAACGCTCTCTGCCGTGTGCTGGAAAGCCTATAGAGCTTCAAACCTGGGACCTCAAGCATGTGAAGACCCTCTGAGCGCAGTGATCTTCTGGGCACGTATGGGGTAAGCCGCTCCTTCAAGTACACTGGCCCCAAACCATGTAAGGCCTTGAAAGTCAGAACTAACACTTTGAAGGAGACCTCAAAGTCAATAGGCAACCAGTGCAGTTCGCGCAGGAGAGGTGTTACATGGGATGTTCTAGTGCAGTGTTTCTCAACCTGTGGGTCCCCAGGTGTTTTGGCCTACAACTCCCAGAAATCCCAGCCAGTTTACCAGCTGTTAGGATTTCTGGGAATTGAAGGCCAAAACATCTGGAGACCCACAGGTTGAGAACCACTGTTCTAGTGGCTCCCAGCAGCAGATGGGCTGCCGCGTTCTGCACCAGTTTAAGTTTCCGGATCGCCGACAAAGGTAGGCCAATGTACAGCGCGTTACAGTAGTCGAGCCTCGAGATGACCGTGGCGTTTTGCTTGCCGCAGATGGTAGAAGGCTGTCTTGCAGGCACAAGCAATTTGTGCCTCCATAGACAGCTGGGGGTCCAGCTGGACCCCAAGGCTCTTAACTAAAGACTGCGGGCACAGTGCCACACCGTCCAGTGCCGGCAGCTGGATCTCAAAAGTGATTCCCAAAAGTCCAAAATGCATAGTATCCCTATTACCGAACATTCGGCTAAGGAGCATCCCGAATGCAGGATGAAAAGAAAGTAAATACACTATAAAATAAATAAATACCTCTCTTGTTTGCTCACGTTTAGATGTATAAAGGACAACAGAAGTTAATAGAATTAGAAAAACTTGTGTCTTTTGTAATGAGTGCTCCTGGGTCAAATGCATTTGTTGAACGCATTTTCTCCTTAATGTCTAACAAGTGGCCAGACACTAGAAACAGGTGTTCAGTAGATCTGATTAAAAGTGAACTACTAATTGCTACAAACATGAACATGTCTCGTAGAGAGTTCCATGGCATGATAAAGTTAGACAGTGCACTTTTAAAGTCAGCACAGTCAAGGACTAAATACAGATGGAGTAAATAAGGTAGTTCTAATTATGTTTTTTTCTGCATGACAAAACATGCAGAAACATACTATGTACTGTTAAGAGGGTGTAAGTCAGATTCTTTTGTGAATTTCAATCATTATCTTATTCTGTTAATAAAAGTATTTACACCTAACGTTTGCTTTTCAAGTTTTTATTAAGTGTCCCTTATTTTTGCGAAAAATCCCGTAAATGTCCCTTATTTCTTCTATCAAAATATGGCAACCCTTACTATATCTTTGCCTATAATATCCTTCCTTCCAGTGAGCAGCCGGGCTTCTTTCCTTGAGGATGGTGATGGGTTGGATCTTCTTGCAGTCCAAGGCACTCTTAGCATTTTCCTCCAACACCACCGTTCAAAAGCGTCTTTCTTCGCTCAGCCTTTCTTATAATCCAGCTCTCACATCCATAGGTTACTACGGGGAGTACCATAACAACAACAACAATAATAAAACTTTATTTATATTCCACCCTTCTCACCCCAAAGGGGACTCAGGGCGGATCACAAGTACACATACACGGCAAACATTCAATGCCGTTTGTATAGACAGAACAGAAGGTATACGTAGGTATGAATCAACATGAAAGGGGCTTGAGGAACCTGGTGAGTGACAAGGTGTATTTTTGCCCCCAGGAGGTAGCATATTTCTCGAGCCATGCTGTCCTGTCTGGAAATGACGGCTTCCATTCCCCTAAGGAAGGAATCACCTACTACTAAGACCCGTTTCCTTTGAGGATTGACAGGGTCCCCTTTTTGCAAGGCAGCATATAGATCCCCTGAAAAGTGTCCCTGTGGAAGTGGATTGTGTAGGTGTAGTGTTGTCCTCTTCCTCACCTTTCCCGGTGCATTCGTCAAGGACATCCATTGAGATATGTCCAGGAGCCTGTCATTCTCTGAGTGTGTCCTTTTTGTGCCTTGTCTGTTACAGTATATGGAGTTTAGCTAAGTAATTGCAGGATCTTCTTGTTTGAATGTGTGTGTTGAGGAGAAACACCTGGACAATGAAGCAATTAAGCTTGAGCATTGAGTATATCATGAGGAGGGTTTTTCCTTGATCCTGTGTGTGAAGAAGGAGATCATGAAGACTACCATGGATCTACCACAGGACTTGTCCTGGACCATTTAACAAAGGACTTCTTACACCATCAAAGATGCAGATTATGCATGATTATAATGCATTGGACTTTGAGTAAGATATCTGCAATGGACTATGTTTAATTTGTAATGCTGGTTTTGTTAAAGCTGCTTACTTAAGAGTAAAGTTTTATTTTTCATTTACTCTGGCTCTGTGTGATTTAGCAGAGGTCTAAAACTGGAAAGACTACTGAGCTTCCGCACAGACTGACAAACTGCAACAGGTTATGGGCCCAGACTGTACAGTCTGTCCAGTTGCATAGTTGGACTATATATATATTTGTTCCAGTTTTTGAAAGACAATTTTGTTTTGCATTGTGTGTTTGGTGGCAAAACAAGAAGATGGATTCTGGAGTGAATATGTCTTTCCCCATGGCCAGATTAAATGGCAATAACTATTCCATTTGGAAAGTCAGAATGGAAAGTTATTTGAGGAGAGAATCCTTATGGGAATGTACAGAGAATCCAGTGCAGCAACCAGCTTCAGCAGAGCAGCTGAGGGCTCAGGAACGAGCAAGGTCTAATCTGATATTGGGGGTCGACGATGAACAACTGGTTCATATATGCAGCTTGCCAACTCCCAATGCCATCTGGGTAAGACTCAGAGAAGTATATGCTTCCAGTTCGGCAGCAACAGTGGCTGTGCTGGCGAGACGACTCTACAGGAAGAGACTGGAGAAGAATGAGAGTCTGAGAGACCATTTGCAAGTTTTGCAGAATTTGTTCTTGCAATTGGAGGAGAGAGACTTTCATCTCACAGAAGCAAACAAATGTTTTATTGTGCTTTCATCCATGGATGATTCGTTTGATGGGATAGTGAATTCTCTAGAGTCACTTCCACAAGCACAATTGAACCTCCAATATATTTGTGCTAGACTTCTAGCTGACTGGGAGAGACGGAAGGATCGTTGCCTGGAGTCTGCAAATACAGCAGGGCATTCTCAAGGAAAGCAGTCAGCCAGAGTTGCACTCGAGGAGGAGAAAGAGTATGTGTGGTGAGAAAGTGCTTCACTTGTGGATCTCCAAATCATTTAAAGAGAAATTGCCCAAAGCAGCAGAAGAAGCAAGGAGGGAAGAAGATGAACCAGAGGAGCAGTTCTTCGCATGTAAGAATAGTGAAGTCCCAAAAGAGTCCAGCAGATGAGGACATATTTTATGTGGACTCTGGATGTTCGCAGCATATAGTGAACAACAAAAATTTAATTTGTAATACTGTGAAACCTGAATGTTCAAATGTTACCCTTGCAGATGGAAAACAGTACAAAGTACACAGTCAAGGGAAGTTTATGTTAAGCATTTGGATAGAACATTAAGGAATGTATTTTTAGTTCCAGAGCTTGACTATAACTTATTATCTGTTGGAAAACTTGATAAAGAAGGTTATGAAGTTAATTTTTCTGGAGGAAAAGTCAGGATTTTGAAAGGGAATGAGTTATGTGGAACTGGAGTATTACAGGGGGATTTGTATGTGTTAACCTCAAGAGGTAATACAGGTGATGTAAATATGATCAGTAAGAATACCCCATTACACAAGGAATGTATTCATGATTTACACAGAGCATTAGGTCACCCTAGTTTCAAAGTGTTGTATAAAATGCCAGGGTTTAGTGAAGGTATTAAGTTAAAGGATTGCAAGAAGTTTCTTGATTGCAATGTATGCAAGAAAACCAAAGCACAGTCAGCTCAATAAGTAAGAAAAGTTTAAGAAACTCAGAGGAGATTTTTCAATTGGTACATGCTGATTTAATTGGGCCTTTTCAACCAAGTAAAGGTGGGGCCTGTTATATTCTGTGTTTATTAGATGACCATTCTTGTTTTTCTTGGTGTTTTTTGTTGAAACAGAAGAATGAAGTTTTTGATATTTTCAAAAATTGGGTGGCATATGTGAAGAGGCAATTTGGAGTGGGATTAAAAGCTCTTCAAACAGATAGAGGAGGAGAATTTACCTCACACAGTTTGGAACGTTTTCTGAAACAAGAGGGGATAAAGCACAGACTCACATGTGCTTATCAAAGTGCAGAAAATGGAAAGATTGAAAGATTTGTAAGGAAAGTCCAAACAGTCAAAGATTCTTTGTTAGAAGATTCTGGATTACCTAAAAACCTTTGGGGAGAAGCAGTATTGACTGCATGTTATTTGATTAATAGACTCTGGTGTGAGCCTATCCAGAACACGCCTTATTTTATGTTATATGGCAAGAAACCCCCATTAGGACATTTACGAATTTTTGGAGCACAGGCATGGGTATTCATTCCAAAACAATTGAGAAGGAAGGGACAAGATAAAGCCAGGAGATTAACAATGGTTGGATATGCACAGGGAGCAAAAGCTTGGAGATTTTTAGATAAAGAAGGAAACATTGTTATATCTAGATCTGCGAATTTTGCATGTAGCCAGAACTGGGACAAGATTCATGCTAATCAGGAAGTTTTCTTTCCTATTTCAAAAGAGGAAACTTGTGAGCAAGGTAGATCAACCACAGAGCAGGAAAGTGCTGCTTCACCTCAACTCATAAGTAAACCTATAATTAAGAAATTTAAGAGGCCTAGATCCTCAGATGAGGATGATGAGGTGAATGAAGATCCTGAGGAAGGAGCCAGTAAGAACATTACACTCAGGAGGAGTGAGAGAACCAGAAAGAAACCTGACTGGTTCACAGTACAACATGTTAGAGTGTGTTTGGTTAATCATGAGCCTCAGAGTTATGAAGAAATAGAAAGTTTGCCACATGGGGAGAAAGAAAAATGGTTAGAAGCTATAGATGAAGAGCTGAAAAGCATGGAAAGATTAAATGTGTATGAGCATGCAAATTTACCAGGTGGAAGTAATCCGGTTGACACAAAATGGATTTTTAAACAAAAGATTGATGCTGATGGTCAAGTACGGTACAAAGCGCGTCTGGTTGCTAGAGGGTTTACTCAGATTAAGGACATAGATTACACAGAAGTGTATTCACCCACAGTTAGTCCTAATTCTGTAAGATTACTGTTAACTCTAGCAGCATGTTTAAATTTAAAGGTGTATCATTTTGACATAAGTACAGCATATCTGAATGCCAATCTGAAAGAAAACATATATATTGTACCACCACCAGGTTCGAAATATAGAGACACCAACGTATATTTTAAATTAAATCGCGCATTATACGGGCTTCGGCAGTCCGGGCTTGCCTGGAACGAATGTTTAAATGATGCATTAACCAAAATGGGTTTTGAAAGAAGCCGAGCAGATCCATGTGTGTATGTAAGAAATGTACAGCATGATTATCAAGTATTGTTTGTATATGTTGATGATTTATCATTTTTGGCTGAGAGTCAAGCAGAAGTTGACAAGTTTGCAGAAGAATTAAGCAAACATTTTGTGTTAAGAAACCTTGGTCCAATACAATATTTTCTTGGTGTACAGATTATGAGGACTGAACAAGGTTTTGTGTTAAGTCAAAAGGAAAGATAATGCAAATTTTGGAAAGGCTAAATATGGAAGAATGTAAAGGGGTTCAATCACCCATGATATTAGGTTTTCAAAATGAAGTGGAAAATGCTGATAAATTTGAAGAGCAGGCATTATACAAAAGCATCATTGGTCAGTTATTGCACATATGTAATTACACTAGAGCAGACATTGCATTTGCTGTGAATTTTCTAAGCAGGTATTCAGCCAACCCATCCATTGCTGCATGGAATGGACTAAAGAGAGTTGTGAGATATTTAAAGCAAACACAAGATTTTTGTTTGAAATTAAGTCCAGATGACTCACTATCCTTGCAGGTATATGCAGACAGTGATTTTGGCAATTGCACAGATAGAAAATCAACAACAGGGATTGTAGTTAAATTTTCTAATGCACTAATTGACTGGAAGTCAAAGAAGCAGGGTTATGTAGCTTTAAGTTCCAGTGAGGCTGAGTTTGGTGCAGTCAGTTTAGCATACACAGAAGTCTGTGTAATTAAACAACTATTAAAGGACTTACAGATACCTGTTGAAAATCCTACGGTGATATATGAGGATAATCAATCATGCATTGCAATGGCAACACAGGCCAGAGTGAAACAAAGGAGCAAGCATGTGGATATCAAGTACAGCTGTGTAAGAGATGCAGTAAAAATGGTGAAATTGATTTGGTATATTGTAATACAGATCTGAATTTGGCTGATGTATTGACAAAGCCACTGAGTGTACAGAAACATCAGAATGTTTTGAATGATCTGGGGATTTGTTGAATGTGCCATGTAATTGTGAATGTATTAGATGCTATGTATTATGTGTTTTCCTCTACACACAAGGAGGAGTGTTACAGTATATGGAGTTTAGCTAAGTAATTGCAGGATCTTCTTGTTTGAATGTGTGTGTTGAGGAGAAACACCTGGACAATGAAGCAATTAAGCTTGAGCATTGAGTATATCATGAGGAGGGTTTTTCCTTGATCCTGTGTGTGAAGAAGGAGATCATGAAGACTGCCATGGATCTACCACAGGACTTGTCCTGGACCATTTAACAAAGGACTTCTTACACCATCGAAGATGCAGATTATGCATGATTATAATGCATTGGACTTTGAGTAAGATATCTGCAATGGACTATGTTTAATTTGTAATGCTGGTTTTGTTAAAGCTGCTTACTTAAGAGTAAAGTTTTATTTTTCATTTACTCTGGCTCTGTGTGATTTAGCAGAGGTCTAAAACTGGAAAGACTACTGAGCTTCCGCACAGACTGACAAACTGCAACAGGTGTGCGCCCCCACCATGATGGGGACAGGGGCTGACTCTGGTGTAGTCCATTTGTGGCTGGCACAAGCCTTCTTCAGCAAACTGACATGGAAGACCGGATGGACCTTCTAGCAATTATGGGGAAGGTCCAGTTTGACTGCCACCGGGTTAATAACTGCAACCACATGGAAAGGACCCACAAATCGTTCTGAGAATTTATGGGAGGGTTGGGTGGTCTTCAGGTATTTGGTCGACAAGTAGACTAGGTCTCCCACTACATAGTTAGGCTGTGGGCCCCTCTTCTTGTCTGCATATTTTTTGTAATCCAGTTTGGCTGAGGCCAGTGTCTCTACAATCTCCGGCCAGGCCGCCGCCACCTTGGCCCCCCAGCCTTCCGGGGACCACTCCGCCGTGGTGCCCCCTGCTATTGCTGGGAATGGGGGAAAGATAAGACAGGAAGGTCTTCCAGAACTTGGACGTAAATTGAGGGCCCCGGTCAGTAACAACCCTCCTTGGGCACCCATGCAGGCGAAACACATGATGGGTAAAAAGCCAAGCTAACTCGGGGGCAGAGGGGAGTCTCTTCAGCGGGATAAAGTGTGCCTGCTTAGAAAACAAGTCTATTACAGTCCATATAGTTGTGTAGCCATTGCTCACAGGTAAATCTACTATAAAGTCCATTGCGATTTCTGCCCATGGCACGGAAAGAATGGCAACTGACTGCAACAACCCCGTAGGCTTGCCCACCTTTTGCTTAGTTTTTGCGCAAACCACACATTCAGCCAAATAGTCCTTTATGTCCTTGCGCAATGTAGGCCACCAAAATTGTCTGGCCAACAGCTTGAAAGTCTTAGTCAAGTCAAAGTGGCCTGCCATCTTGGAGTCATGTGCTTGGCTCAAAACCTTTGCCCTCAAGTCATCTGGCACGTAGAGCTTAGTCCCATAATGCCAAACTCCCTCACCCTGACTCAGTTCATCTTGGTGGCCTTGGAGCCAACGGTCACCTGGGGCAGAGTCCTTCAACTCCCTAATCAGCTCGGGTGGCTGCTCCTTCAGATCCAATTTGACCTTGGATGAAGCCCTGGTTTGCACCACCAGGCCTAGCTGCTGCTTGGAAAAAACCGTCCCTATTTCGCCCGGGGCTGAGTAATCGGCTGAGGGCATCTGCCAATTGGTTTTGCCTGCCCGGGAAAAACTTTAGGGTGAAATTAAATCTATTGAAGAACTGGGCCCACCTCAGCTGTTTGGCGTTTAGCCTCTGAGGGGTCTGCAAGGCCTGCAGATTTTTATGGTCCGTCCACACCTCAAAAGGTCGGCTGGTGCCCTCCAGAAAGTGGTGCCAATTGGCTAGGGCGGCCCTTATGGCAAATGACTCCCAAATGTGCCACCTTTTCTCAATCTCGGAAAATTTCTTCGAAAGATGGGCGCAAGGCTTCAGTTGGCCCTCTTTGTCCCGTTGCATCAGAACTGCCCTGAAAGCAGCTTCAGATGTGTCACAGTGGATGATAAAAGGCCGGTCGGGCTGGGGGTGGATCAGCAGGGGCTGACTGGTGAACCTCTGTTTCAGCTCGTCAAAAGCTTTTTGTCATTCTAGTGTCCACAGTAATTTTGCCCCAGGAGACTTGGCCTTTTTCGTCTCCCCTAGCCCTTTCGTTTTCAGCAGCTCAGTTAAGGGGAGGGATATTTTAGCAAAGTCCTTGATGAATTGTCTATAGAAATTTGTGAACCCTAGGAACCCTTGGAGCTGCTTTCTAGTTTGGGGGGGCTTCCACGCCAACACATCTTGTATCTTACTCGGGTCCATTGCTAGCCCCCTAGTGGAGATCCGGTATCCCATGTAGTTGAGCTCCATTTGGTGAAACTCACACTTGGAGAGTTTAGCATATAGCTGGTTCTCCTTCAATATCTGGAGCACCCTTCGGGTCAATTTGACGTGTTCTTCGGGGGTTCTCGAATACACGAGGACGTCATCCAGGTATACTAGAACCCCCTGATGTAACAGTTCATGGAAGATTTCATTTACAAATTGCTGGAAAACTTTTGGGGGCCCTTTTAGTCCGAAAGGAGTGACCCTAAATTGGTACTGGCCTAGGTGGCAGTTAAAGGCCATCAACAGTTCCCCAGTTGGGCCAAGATCCCCGACATCAGTGGCAGGGGGTATTTATTGGAGGTGCATATAGCATTCAGCCCTCTATAATCTACACAGAGCCTTAGGGAGCCATCCACCTTGGGCCGGAACAGGACGGGGGCTGCCAGAGGGCTGCTGGAAGTCTCTATAAATCCCCTTTCTAGGTTCTTGCCTATGAACTCCCTGAGCGTTTTCTTTTCAGGCTCTGACATTGCATAGAGTTTAGGGCTTGGTAGCTTGGCGTTAGGCTCTATTTCAATTGCGCAATCTGTGTTTCTGTGGGGTGGCAACTGGTCACTCTCTTTTTCGCTAGACACTTCTGCCATGTCGTGGTATACACTGGGTATGGTGTCTAAAGGAACATCATGGGAGGTTGCTGCCACCTTCGCCCCTTCTGGGTTCCTGTCCTCCACATTCTCGGCTGGGGACTCGGCTCTGCCTCTCCCATCTCTGAAGCTAAAGGTTCCTTTTTGCCAATCGATTTGTGGGTTCTGCCATTTCAGCCACGGGATCCCCAGAATGATGGGTTGGTGTGCCATGGGGGAGATTACAAACTGTAAGCTCTCTTCGTGGGATCCCGTTCTTAACCTAAGGTAGCCTGTTCTTTCCTTTACCGGGCCTCCATTTGCTGGGGACCCGTCTAACTGTGAAAGAACTACCGGGGATTTCAAAGGCTGGGGCTTCACTCCTAACTGCTCTGCTAGGCTTGGGGCAATCAAGCACCGAGTGCAGCCACAGTCCAACATTGCCTCAATCTCTACTGCTTGGCCTGACTCTGGGTTCCACAGTTTCACCCTCAGTTTGATTATACTACAGTTCAATTCTGCCAACTCACCGCCCTGGGGGGTCAGGACCTGCCGTCGGGCGTCTACAGCAGATCGTTGTCGTTTCCCTGCAGCCGCTCTGCTTCGTCTTCGTCCCCTTCCAGCTCAACCTCCTCCTCTGCTAGGAGCTGGGAGAGAGGGGCCCGGGCCGTCTTCACTGCCATCGCTGCCTTTTCTCTTGTTGGTTTGAAAGGGTGGCTCGGTTTGGGGTGGGGCGATTTCTCCCCCTTCGGGGGAGTCAGCTTGTTCGGGCACTCTGCGGCTCGGTGTCCTTCTTGGCCGCACAAGTAACATACTCCTCGCCTCCCTCTGTGCTCCCTGCTTGTAGACCGGCCTCGTGGAGATGGCCGCCTCGCTGTGCCGGTGGAACTCATGGCAGGATGTCGGCTTCTTCCTCCCTCTCAGTAACGGCGGGGCATCTGCTCCTTGTCGCACTCCACCCGTCCTGCCAGCAGTATCCAATCTTCCAGGTTGTCTGGGTTCCCTCTATGCATCGCCCACTCTAGGACATCTGTCCTTAGGCCAGCCCTGAAGTACTCTAGCTTGGTGACTTCGGACCAATCTCGAATCCGGCCGGCCACCATCTTGAACTCCAGGGCATATTCGGAAACATTTCTGTTACCTTGATACATCTTTTTAAGTTGGGCCTTCGCTTTCTCCTCAGCTAGCGGATCCTGGGATCTGTCCCTCAGGGACGTGAGGAAGTTGTCCAGCCTTTGTAGCTCGGGGGCCCGGGTGTCATACATTTGCATGAGCCAGTCTGCCGCCGCTTCCTTCAGGTTGGTGCCTACCACATGGATCCTGGCGCCCTCCGAGGGGAAGGCCTCCCCATAGTCTTGCATGAAGTGGCGCACATTGGTGATGAAGTAGGACAGTTGCTTGGGATCCCCATTGAATTTCACCTTCAGCTCTCCTCTGCCATGCCCGTCTGGCTCCTTCCCATCAAGCCTGTGGTGAAGGTGGATGCCCCCCGGCCGGGGGAGAAGTAGTCTTCATAGTCTGCGAAGAACACCCGTCCTGAGGGTCTTCGCACCGCCTCCTCTGCAAAGCGGGACTGCCTCCTGCCTCGTCCTCCCTCAGTTGGCCGGCCAGCCGCCACTGACTCCCTGCGCATCTCTCCCAGTTGAGAAGCGGAGTTCTGCAGCATTCGCTCCATAGCATCCACCTTCTGGTCCAGTCGCAGGGTGCTGGGGGAGTCCTCTCGGGGGGATCTCCTGGTTTCAGTCAAGGGAAGCCTTCCTCTCACCGTCACATCTCTGCGTGAGGGCATCTGGGCCGCCTCTCCCTGGTTCCAGTCACCGTACATGGGATCTTCAGCCCCTCTATCCTGGGGGTTGTAATCCGCCTCCTCCGCCATGCCTGCTGCGTCTTCCAGGCCTTCTGAAGGGGAAGTCTCAATCAGCAATTCCTCGCACCTTTTGGCATTCATGCTATTGCGTTTACTGGATGGAGTTTTCTTCCTCACAGGAATGGCAAAAGTGGAGTTCTGTCTTTATGTCAGCTCCTGGCAGGACCTTTGAACAAACCACGCTCACTCAGGTTCTTCCTGGGACAAACAGTTTATTCGTTCCTATCCACAGCTTGGAAAAGACAGAACTGAGGTTCCTGCTCAAACGCACATTCAAGTTCCCCAGCTCCCTCCTCCTTCTCCCTTCCACCGTTTGCCTTTACAACATGCAATACACATTCCATTGCCCAGTCCTCCTCCGGCCATCTGGTCTTCTTATCAGATGTTGGTTGTGACCAGGCAGTTTGTTTATATAACTGTCTCTGGGTGCAACTGACATTGGGGAGGGAGCATCTACGTGACTGTGCAAGTGTGAATGTGGTGAAGCATCGTCCCACGCAGAGCTATCCCCCACGCATTGATCGAGAATGGTCCACTGAGTGATATCTAAGTAACTGTGATCATCCCCAAGATGTTGTGTTTCCTGATCAAGTGTTACTGGTGTAAGAATTTGGAATTTATTTTGTAACTCCAGCTGAGCGGAAGAAGGCTGGTGTTGTAGCTCAGCCAGCTGAGGATGTTGATGAGGTCTGGGGTGCAGGGCCTGCAGTTGAGGATGCTGATGAGGGGTCTGGGGTGCAGGGCCTCCAGCTGAGGATGTTGATGAGGGGTTTGAGGGTGCAGGGCCTGTTCAGGCAGAGGGGATGTTGGAACAGGATGGCAATTCCCCAGTTGGGAGAACAGAGGACTCTGTGTGAAAACGAAACTGTTTTGCAGAATGACAGGCTGGAAGAAAGATTAGATAGAGAGGCAAGACTGCTTCTCTGTGGGAAGAATTCTAGGTGCAAGTCAGGCAATGGGAAAAAGTGGCCAAAGGGCCAAAGAAATGCTTTCATTATTAAGGAGGAAATCTGCTTTCAGTTTTTCAGATCAAGCAACTTTGTAATCAGAGCAAGTTTATTTTGCCTTGGTACTCAGTTCATGTCCTAGTCAAGTTTTGTTTAAAGTCTTGGGGATTTTACCATGAACTCAAACTAATGTGTTGTTTTTTGATTTCTGGATCACTTAAGTGGATGTTTTATTCCTCATCTTTGGATTATTCAAGCTCATGAGTTTACCCTGCTCCTTGGATGTATAATCATGTTTTAACCTTTGCATTGGAGTTTTAGCTCTGGTTTTATGAGACTTTTTTATCTTATCTATTTGGATTTTTTACTCTTTTACTGTGTGTTTCCCCCCAATAAACTATTTATTTCTATGTTGGGCTTCCTGTTGAGTGCTTGAGCAAGATGTACCCTAGCTGAGGTGCAACAGCTGGCTGGTACTGTGTCTCTTTCTAAGGGTGACATTCTTCCAAGCCTGAGGGTTTTCTACAGTTGAATTGATCTCCCTATAAGGTTCCCTATCATGTTTGGGTTTGTGTGGTGTGGGTTACGTATTTATATAGATTTTTATTGAAAGTTTTGAATACATATGCATAAAAGAAAGAAAGTGGATTGGGGCTAGGAAGGCTTAGGGATATATGGAGGATTGAAGGGTTAGGGAAGGGGTAAGGATATAAAGTGTTGGGGGTAATGGTTTAATAGGGAATCCTGGGAGGAAAGTACTGGATAAGGGTAGTGAGAAAAGATAGAAAAGGGGTATTTTGTTGACTTCCATCTTCATTATTCACTGGTTTTTGTTCTTGCTTGTCTGGTACAGTCCTCTTTGTTCTCTAATATTTGTCACTTCTTTCTTTCAGTTCATCTTCTTTAACTATATATCAACATTGGGTCTTCATATTACTCCTTAATGGTAATCAGTCTGTTGTCTTTTTCCCTTACTTTTAGAATCCTTCAGATAGAGGGTGAGAGTATCCATGTCCATTGTCCGTTATTTGTCATATGTGTAAATAGGCCTGTTAGTTCCCCCCCTTATCTTCCTTTCTAGCCATTCTCTTTGGGGGATTCCAAATCTTCTTCATCCACCTCTAGGGCATCCCGTTTCGAAGATCCGTATCTTGTGGTCGTCTCTGGGGAGTAAGAACATTGTTTCTTTGTATTCACCTTCTTTCTTTGTTGTATTCACCTTCTTTCTTTGTTGTTCTATTTCATCCCTAATTCTCTTTCTGTTGGACTGTATCACACCATCTCTAGCTTCTTTATTCTTCCTTACATAAGAGGTGGAGACTTTGGATATTTTATCAGTCTCATGATCCATCACCTCGTCTTCTCTTTGGGAAGTGGTGGCCATCAAATTCTTAGTTTTCTGTCTTATATCTTCCTTAGGTTCTTCCAAGGTGTTTTAAAGTTTCCGCTGAGGATCTCATTCTCTTTGTTCTAATTCTTCTTACATTTGTCCCCATTTCATATTCTTCTCCACTCTCTTCTGCAGTTCTCTTTGTATTGCTGCATTTTTTCTTCGTCCTGCTTAATCTCTTTTTCTTCTTCATAGACAATTGTCAGCTCCATTTTTATGGAAGTCACATCTTTAATTAGTTCAGATCTCATAATCTGCAGTTGTTCTTGGACCATTCTATGTTGCTGTCTGCTCCTAGTAGGATCGCAGAATAAAGCACGCTCACACAGGTATCTTCCAGGGAAACAGGTTTATTGGGTCCTTACTCCACAGCAAACAAAGAGAGATCTGAAAGTTCCCACCCAAACACACACTTAGATCCCCTCCTGGGTCCCCCCCTTCCCCCCTCCCACCGTTTGGCCCTCACATCCTGCCATCCACATTCCGATGCTCTGGTCATCTGGCTCCTTATCTGATGGCAGTCAAGGCCAGGCCGTTTGTTTATCTAACGGCTCTGGATGCAGCTGACATTACTCCCCCCCCCCCCGGATGGCCACCCTGCAGGGAGAGAGGGAGAGAAGGAGAGAAGGAGAAAGGGTTAAGGACCTGGCTTGGCAGGAAAGGCAACATGGAAATGTTTGACTAATCTAGGGGCCTTAACATGTCCCGCCAAAACCCACTCGGGATGTAAGTCTCTGGAGGTCCACTGAACTAAATAATACAATTTGCCCCGGCGGAGCTTGGAGTCTAAAATGTCCTGGATCTCAAAATGGGTGTATGCCCCCACCATGATCGGGACAGGGGCCGATTCAGGCGAGGACCAATTGCGGGAGGTATTTGCTTTCTTAAGCAAGCTGACATGGAACACGGGATGGACCTTCCGCCAGTTGTGAGGGAGGGCCAGCTTTACGGCCACAGGGTTGATCACTGCCATCACGCTGAAGGGCCCCAGGAACCGTTCAGCGAACTTTCGCGGCGGTTGGGTGGATTTGAGGTACTTAGCGGACAGGTACACCAGATCTCCCACTGCATACATAGGTTGGGGCCCCCTCTTTTTGTCCGCGTACTTTTTGTAATCCTTCCTGGCCAAGGTTAGTGTTTCTTTGATGCCAGGCCAAGCTGCAGCTACCTTAGCCCCCCAACTTTCAGGAGACAACTCGACTGCTGATTCTTCAGCAATGGCCGGGAAGGGGGGGAAATCTCGGCCGCTCACAGCCTTGAAGGGGGAAATGCCCATGGAAGCATGGTCCGAGTTGTAGCAATATTCGGCCACATCCAATAAGGGAGCCCACTGGTCCTGTTGATAGGTAGAAGAGCATCTCAGGAACTGTTGTAGGGTCTTCTGGACCCTCCTGGTGGCCCCATCAGTTTTCGGGTGAAACGCCGTACTAAGAGCCCTCTCTGTCCCCAGGTAGGATAGGAAGGTCTTCCAGAACTTGGAAGTGAACTTGGAAGTGAATCCTAATATCATTATAAAAAAATCAGATAAAGGAGATTCTATTGTGGTACTTGATCGTGATGTAACTGAATGTTTGCGACAATTGCAGGATATCAGATACTATAAAAAAACTTGATTGTGACCCTACTACCAGATTTGCATCTGTGATTAAGAATACTATAGAAGAAGCTGTTGCTACGGGGATGATTGATGACAGTTTAGGAGATTACCTTGTTGTTAAATATCCAAAAACACCGGTCTTCTATTGCCTTCCAAAGGTGCACAAATTAATTTTTCCTCCACCAGGGAGACCCATTGTCAGCTGCTGTGGAGGCATTTTAGAAACCCTGCCTCGCTACCTCAATTTGTACTTACAACCCATTGTACATAATACTAAGGCCTTCCTCAAGGACACGGCAGACGTAATCAGGAAAATAGAAAATCAACCCATTTCTCCTACTCAAACTATAGTTTCTGCTGACATTGTATCATTGTACACATGTATCCCTCTACCTGATTTAAGAACTGTGGTGTATGACTATTTAAATGATACTGTGAATGATTCCAACTGTGCTAACTTTCTGATACAATTACTAGATATTATTCTAAACTACAACTATTTCGCATTTGAACATGTTTTTTACCTTCAAGTGTTCGGAGTCAGTATGGGGCAAGCCTCCTCACCATCCCTGGCTAATCTTTTTATGGCCAACTTAGAAGACAAATTTGTGTTCTCAGAGGTACCTAATGAGTTTTCTAAAGCTATAATGCACTATCATTGCTATATAGATGATCTCATCTTTTTGGTTGATGACACGGTAGATTTACATGATCTTGAGCAATGGATGAAGCAATGGAATGATAATATATCATTTACCTTTAATTTCAATAAGAAACAGGTCAATTTCCTAGATTTAACCATCTATGAGAAAGAGGATACTCTTAAAACTAGAAATTACAAAAAACCTGTCAAACGTAACTCGTATTTACATTTTCAGAGTTACCACTCCCATCCTCTCAAACATAACTTACCTTTTACCCAGCTTACCCGTCTCAAACGCAACTCTTCCCACCCCATGGACGTTGAATTGGAAGCTAAGTCCATGTTCAGTGATTTCCTCCAACGTGGATATCCCGAGCATCTGGTTTCCAATGCCTTACAGAAGGCTAGAAACCTAGACAGAAACACGCTGCTTTCGCATCATACCAGAGATAAACCCACAAACTTAGTGTGGCCACTTACTCTTGCAAGTACACAGCAAGGCTCTCATTAATTTAGTTAGAACACACTGGCCCATCATCTCGCATATACAGGGTTTGGAAACACCCCCTCTTGTAGCATATAAACGCACCCGTAATTTAGGTGACGCCTTAATGCACTCCAATCATTTCAGGAAACCCAGGAGCAATTTTGGTAAAGGGACCAAAATTTGCGGCCATTGTTCGATATGCGACAACATTTGCCCAGATAAATCTATCTTTAGCCCCTCCCGCAATAGGGAATTTGATGTACAATGTTTTGCTACGGGTGCATATTTCTTTGTCACGTATGCGGTCACGTGTCCTGTCCTCTGATTTATGTCGGGATCACGACTAGGCAGTTAAGACAATGTTTTATTGAACATTGCAGTAGGATCAACACGGGCAATGAAGATTTACCTTTTTACACACATTGCAAATTGCTTAAACATGACCCAAAATCCTTAAAAATTAGAGTGCTAGAGAAAGTAGACCCCCGCCCTCACACCAACATGAATTACATTCTACGTAAACTCGAATGTAAATGGATTTTACTCCTTGATACTGAGCACCCAAAAGGGTTAAATGAAACCATCAGTCTACAGGCCTTAATTAATTAATCATTCTCACCTGATTACGGCTTACTTAATCTTCCCTGCATCCACTTACACTTACCTTTATGGTCACCTCACTTCACACAGTGAGGTTAGGCTTCTGATTTCCCAACTATTGGTATGTATACCTTATATGTATATTATGATGTATGTTTAAAGGGTTGTACACTTGGCTACACTGTACTTGAATATGCTATACTTTCTCTTAGATAAGGACTATGGTACACTTATGGAGGCCTTGATAAAGCCCCGCCCGGGGGTGAAATGGAGGACAAGCGGCCCCTGCATCACTGGCATCGCCATCCCGTCAGCCTTGCTCTTAATGCCTTATTGAGGACCGTATTTCAGCCTCCTTTTGTCCTTTACTGGTTGGACTATTTCCAGACTAGAGACTGTATATTGCCAGAGACTTTTGGACTACCTTAGAGACTATGTTGTGAAGCTGCGGACTATATTGTGAAGCTGCTATCTGTGGATATATAATCCGAAGTATCTATTTGTGAATTCTATCGACACCACGCTCTCACCTGTCTATTGGGTATGGTATGTCTTGAATGATTATATGTTGCTTTTGGCTCTAGTTCTGAGAACCATACTAATATATATATTTTTATCTCGGGTGAACAGCTTAGCCAGTTCGGGAGCCGAGGGGAGCCTCCGCAGCGGGATGAAATGGGCCTGTTTGGAAAGTAGATCAACTAGAGTCCATATTGTGGTGTATCCGCAGCTCTCCATTGCAATATCGGACCAGGGCGTGGAGGGATCAGCAATGGGCTGCAGCAACCCTGTCGGCTTGCCTATCTTTGGCTTGGTTTTTGTGCAGACAACGCATTCGGCCAGGTAGTTCTTCACATCTCTGCATAGCATGGGCCACCAAAACTGCCGTGCCAGCAATGTCAAAGTTTTGGTGAGCCCAAAGTGTCCGGACATCTTGGAGTCGTCGGCCTGGGCCAAGACCCGTGCCCTCACTGCTTCGGGTACATAGAGTTTAGTCCCATAGTGCCAGGTGCCCTCACTTTGGCTCGTCACCCTGGTGGCTTCGGAGCCAAGCGTCGTTAGGGCCCTAAGCAGTTCTGGTGTCTGTCCCTTAGGGTCTGGCTTGGCCTTCGACGAATCCCTCATACGTGCTACCAAACCCAGCTGCTGTTTGAAAAAGACTGTTCCCATCTCACCTGGGGCCGAGTAATCGGCTGCAGGCATCCGCGAGAGTGCGTCTGCCAGCTGGTTCTTCTTGCCTGGGAAGAATCGTAGGGTGAAGTTAAACCTACTGAAGAATTGGGCCCATCTCAGTTGCTTGGCATTCAGCCGTTGTGGCGTCTGTAAGGCCTGCAAGTTCTTGTGGTCAGTCCATACTTCAAAAGGCAGGCTCGTGCCTTCCAAAAAGTGACGCCAATGGGCTAGGGCGGCCCGTATGGCGTACGACTCCTTCTCCCAAATGTGCCACCTCTTCTCAATCTCCGAAAATTTCCTGGGGAGGTACGCGCACGGCTTTAATTGGCCGTCCTCATCCTCTTGCAACAAAACTGACCTGTAGGCTGCTTCTGATGTGCCGCAATGGAAGACGAAAGGCTTGTCCTTCCTGGGGTGAATGAGTAGGGGCTGGCTGGTGAATCTACGCTTCAGTTCATCAAAAGCCTCCTGGCGTGGCTGTGTCCAGTTTAATTTGGCCCTGGGGGACGTAGCCTTTTTCGTTTCTTCTAGCCCCTTCGCTTTTAATAGTTTGGTCATCTTTGCAAAGTCTCTGATGAACTGCCTGTAAAAATTAGCGAACCCTGGGAACCCTTAGAGCTGTTTCCTAGTTCGGGGGGGGGGGGGGGTTCCCTTGTATCTTGCTAGGGTTCATGGCTAGCCCCTTCGTGAAGATTCGGTAGCCAAAATAGTTGAGTTCCATTTGGTGGAACTCACATTTGGAGAGTTTGGCATAAAACTGGTTCCTTTTCGGTATCTGAAGCACCCTTTGGGTCAACTTGATGTGCTCTTCCATCGATTCTGAATACACGAGCATGTCATCCAGGTATAAGAGAACCCCCTTATACAATAGCTCATGGAATATCTCATTTAAAAATTGCTGGAAGATCTTGGGGGCTCCTTTTAAACCGAATGGGGTCACTTTGAACTGGTCCTGGCCCAGATGGCAGTTAAAAGCGGTCTTCCAGCAGTCTTCAGGCCGCACCCGAATGCGATAAAATGCCTCCCTGATGTCCAATTTGGTGAAGATGCGGGTTTTCCCCAGTTGGGATAAGATCTCCGACATCAGGGGCAGAGGGTACTTATTTGAGGTGCATATGGCATTCAGGCCTCTATAGTCCACACAGAGTCTCAGGGAGCCATCCGCCTTGGGCCAGAACAGGACGGGCGCTGCTAAGGGGCTGTTTGATGGCTCTATGAATCCCCTTTCTAGGTTTTTGTCGATAAACTCTCAGAATGTTCTCTTTTCAGGCTCAGACATTGCATAAAGTTTGGGGCTCGGTAGCTTGGCGTTAGGCTCTATCTCAATCACACAGTCTGTCTTCCTGAAGGGGGGCAATTGATCGCTCTCCCTTTCACTAAAACCTCCGCCAGGTCGTGGTAAACGCTGGGTATTGAGTCTAGGGGGACCTCGTGGGAGGCGGCCACCCCCGCTCCTTCTAGCTTAACCTCCCTGGGTGCCTTTGGGATGGGGGCTGGGCTCTCTCGGAACTCAAATGTCCCCTTCCTCCAATCCACTCGCGGGTTCTGCCACTTCAGCCAGGGAATCCCCAAGATGACCGGTTGGTGTGCCATCGGGGAGATCACAAACTGCAGGCTTTCTTCATGGGCCCCCACTATAACCCTTAAGTAGCCAGTTCGTTCCTTTACCGGGGCCCCATTTGCTGGGGTCCCGTCTAGTTGTGCGAAGACTACAGGAGTCTTTAGGGATTGTGGTCTCACTCCTAACTGACTTGCCAGACTGGGGGAAATTAAACACCGAGTGCAGCCACAGTCCAGCATCGCTTCAGTTTCTATCTCCCTGTCTGACTCTGGGTTGTACAGCTTCACCTTCAATTTGATCATATCACAGTTCAGGGTTTTCAACTCACCGCCCTTGGGGGTCAGGATCTGCCGTTGGGCACCTACAACAGATTGTTGTCGTTTCCCTGCAGCCACTCTGCTTCGTCTCTGTCCCCTTCTGCCTCGGCCTCTTCAGCTGGGAGCTGGGGAAGTGGGGCCCGTGCCGTCTCCGCCGCTATCGCCGCCTTTTCCCTCGTCAGCTTTGAAGGGTAGCCCGGCTTGGGAGTGGATGTTTTTTCTCCCTTCCGGGGGGGGGGGTTGCTTCCTTGGGCAATCTGCTGCGTGGTGTCCCTCTCGGCCACACGTGTAGCACACTCCTCGCCTCCCTCTGAGCTCTCTGTTGGCTGACGGGCCTCATGGGGAGGGGCACCTTGCGCTGCCAGAGGAACTCATGGCTGGATGTCGACTCCTTCCTTCTTCCCGGTAACGGCGGGGCATCTGCTCCTTGTCACATTCCACCTGACCAGCCAGCACTATCCAATCCTCCAGATTGTTCAGGTTTCCCCGATGCATCGCCCGCTCTAGGACATCGGCTCTCAGGCCCGCCCTGAAGTATTCCAGCTTGGTAACTTCGGACCAATCTCGGATCTGACCAGCCACTGTCTTAAACTCTAGGGTGTACTCGGAGACGCTTCAATTACCCTGATATATCTTCTTGAGTTAGGCCTCCGCATTCTCCTCAGCCACTGGGTCTTGAAATCGCGCCCGCATGACTCCCAGGAAATCGTCAAGCCTCTGCAGCTCGGGGGCATGGGTGTCGTACATTTGCATCAGCCAGACTGCCGCCGCTTCCTTCAGGTTGGCACCTACCTCGTGGATGCAGGCACTCTCCGAGGGGAAGGTGTCCCCGTAGTCTGGCATGAAGTGGCGCACGTTGGTGAAGAAGTAGGATAGTTGTTTCGGATCCCCATTGAATTTGACCTTCAGGTCCCCTCGGGTCTGGCCGCCAAACATCTGGCTTCTTCCCATTGTTCCCGTAGTGAAGGTAGAAGCGCCGCGGCCGGGGGAGAAACGGTCCTCCTCATTTGCAAATGCCACTCGCCCCGAGGGCCTCCCTGTTGCCGTCTGGGTGTGGCGGGACGATCTCCTCCCTCGGGTTTTCTCCGGTGGCCTCCACGCTTCCACCGATTCCCTCCTCATCACTCCCAACTGGAAAGCAAAGGTTTGCAGAATGCGATCCATAGCATCCACCTTCTGCTCCAGCCGCACAGTGCTCGCACTCGGGGAGCCCACCTCTTCGGCTCGGGGCATCTTCCGCCTCACCGTTACATCCTTATGAGTGGGGAGTTGGGGAGCCGCTGCCTGGGCCCATCCTCTGGCCTCGGGATCACCCTCCTCTTCATCCAGGAGGGGGTAGTTCAGCTCCTCTCCCAGCCCGATTATGTCCAGGCCGGCCTGCATCAAACCGGCTGCAAATCTTCTGGCTGTCCAGACGTGGAAGTCTCGATCTGGAGGATCTCACCATTCTCCGAAGTCATGTTGCATTCACAGGATGGAATCTCTCCTCACGGGAACAGCAATGGTGCAGATCTGTCTTTATGTCAGCTTCTGGTAGGATCGTCGAATAAAGAGACACAGGTCTCTTCCAGGGAAACAGGTTTATTGGGTCCTTACTCCACAGCAAACAAAGAGAGATCTGAAAGTTCCCGCCCAAACACACACTTAGATCCCCTCCTGGGTTCCTCCCCTTCCCCCTCCTCCCACCGTTTGGCCCTCACATCCTGCCATCCACATTCCGATTATCTGGCCATCTGGCTCCTTATCTGATGGCAGTCGAGGCCAGGCCATTTGTTTATCTAACGGCTCTGGATGCGGCTGACAGTTGCTCCTCTTGTCGGACCATCATTATTTCCATCTTGTTCTGATGCACCTCTTGTTGTTCTCCTAATTTCTGTATTTCTCTAATGACGTCTTTTAAAGTTATTTCCTCTATTCCTGGTCCTCTTCTATGCAATCCCATGGAATCTTTTAATTCTTTGTCCCATTCTTTTAGTGCTGACATGATTATTTATCAGTTGATATATTCAATAAATGAATGTATTCTTCTCTATAGCAGCAAATTGGTAACTTAATTAGAGAAAGTTATCTTTTATTGTATGATTTAGAATTAGACTTAATTAAAATTCATTAATACCTTGATTTATTTTTATTTAATTGATCAGTTTGCTACCACTCTGTTTGATCAATTCTAAAATAATTCGTAGCTTTATTAATTTTCCTCCACTCTTTCTCTTCTTGTTTGTTGTTTACTTTCGGCTTGCTTTCAGTTGCTTTTGCAGTCATTCTTCGCCTTCGTATTTCTCCTCCGTTTGCTTTCCTCTCCCGTAGCTGGGCGACACCACTCTACGCTCCGATCTGGGCTTCACTAGCTCTCTCCTTCTTCCTTGTCCCTTGAAATCCGCCTGCTTTTTTCCTCTCTATATTTTATCTCTTCAGGCTTTACTTCCACCCTCAGTGCATGGCTTCATCCCTTTCCTTTTAATTCCTTATCCAGTTCTATTACACACTTCCTTTTCGGCTTGTCCATCACCTTTAGTTGTCCCCTCCTTTGTTAATTGCAATTCCTGCCAATCTATCTCACTTCCGTTTCGATCTCTCTGGTTTTAAATGTTTATAGAGAAGCTCAAGGATACTCTACGTTGGCCTTCCTCTGTCGGTGACCCGGAAGCTCAGGCTGATGCAGAACACTGCCGCCAGGCTCCTGTCTGGCACGCCAGCAGGTTGCCACATAACACCTACCTTGCAGGATCTGCACTGGCTCCCAATTGAGCACCGGATCACCTTCAAAGTGTTGGTGCTCACCTTTAAGGCCTTGCACAGCCTGGGGCCAGCGTATCTGAGGGACTGTCTTTCCCTATATTGCCCTATGAGATCACTCCGGTCCGAAAGTACCAACCTGCTAGCCATTGCATCGGCGAAGTCGGCTAAATTAACAGCAACCCGCAGGAGGGCGTTCTCCGTGATTGCACCCACGTTGTGGAACGCCCTCCCGGCTGAGATGCGTGCCATCCGAGACCTCTTGCCTTTTAGGCGTGCGTGCAAGACCTATCTTTTCCAACAGGCCTTTGGCCTATAGGTCCGCCAATGCATAGCCCGCTGATTTGGTAACATGCTGTAATGTTTAATATTGCTGTGCCTTGTTTTGGCACGCTAGGTTTTTAATTTGTCTGCCTAGATTGTTTTTACTAATGTGTTTTTAATCTGTTTTAATGTGCTGTTTCATATATGTTTGTGTGAGCCGCCCTGAGCCTTCCGGGAGTGGCGGCGCAGAAATCTAATAAATAAATAAATAAATAAACAACTCCGGCTCAAGGTCAGTGATCTTTATTCTTCCTCTATCGCCATATTTTCTCTTTAATACTCCATCCAGTCTTCAATATTCAAACAATCAGATTTGTCCTTCAAGATATTTGTTAGAAATAATTTTGTTTAGTTTATCTCCCAAATTTGACTTGTATAAACTCCTAGAGTAAAAATCTTATTCCTGCTCGGCTTCTCTTGTACCCGAGCTATATTGCAAACAAAATGATCATTCTTTCCCCTGCGAATATGAAGATTTTCTTAGTAACTTACAGTTACTTCATTGGTTGGTCTTTCTGCCTCGCCACTTTTTCCTCCAGTTCTTTGATTCTTTAAAAAGTGAGCTGGGCTGGCAGTTCTTGCGAGCTGTCGCTCGCTTCCCTCTTTCCAATCTGCTCGCCTGCGGCACTTATGCCTGACCCACTCGGTCGTCTCCCTTGGGGGGAAGGCAACTTTTGGGGCCGTCAGCTGTGCCGCGTTGGCTTCGCGTCTCCCCTGGCATCAATCTGCCTAGGGAGGGGGGCACATTCTGCATTCAAAGTGGTTGGCACTCTGAGAGCCCTCAGTGTGTCCTGCCTGCCGCCATCAGCGCTCACCGGAAATCCTGGTTTACGTATCTAGAACAGCGTGCTGTGTGGTATCAAAGAAGAGCTCAAGTTCTTGAATGTCCTTAAGGGTTTTGATTCAATCCTCAAGTAGTTGAATCCTGTGTTCCATGAGAATAATCTATTTTCACTTGGTGCAGATATAGTTGATGAGATGTGTGAAGGAGATGAACATGCCACAGTTTGTGCATTTGATGGGAACGTTTTGGTGTTGTTCCATCTTGTGGTGAATGAGGATACCAAGCAGGATTCTTTTACTGTTAGTTAAAGTGTGTGCAGGACAGGCATGTAGCCGGGGGGGGGGGCTAAGGGGGCTTCAGCCCCCCTCCGAAATTCTCAGGGTGGTCCGCGAGAAGGCCTTACTGGTACATTATTTAAACTGTTATGTTTTTTTTTTAATATGTTTTTTATTGGTTTTTTTGAATACAGAATATAGGGAAAAGACATTTGGGAAACAGGGGAAGGGTGGGGGGGGAGGTGTTCGGTAAGTTTGGGGTAGGGAGGTACTGTGACATACTTCACGAACTAACACATAGTTTACATAGACAGTTGACTTCCATTCGGTTCTTAGGTGGATTTGACTTTCTTCTTTCTTTTCGATAAAGATGTTCTTTAATTTGTTACAGAGTTTCATGTTCGATTTGGTATCTTGCTATGCTTTACCTTTTTGGTCTTTTTTGTGTAGTTTTATTGGACTCCAACTGTTTCATTTCTAGGCCGGCCGGTATTTTTGCTCAGGAAGAATGTTAGAGTGTCCATATCTTTGATATCCCATAGTTTTTGGAGCCAGTCCTCTTGTTGCGGTGTTTTGTTGGATTTCCATATCTTAGCAAATGCAACTCTTGCTGCCGTGGTCATGTAGGTGAAGAGTTTCTCAGAGTTCTTGTCCATAACTCTTTCTCTATCTGTGAGTCCCAGTAGATAGTATTCCGGTTTCATTGGGAATCTTGTCTTCAGTATGGTTTGTACCGTCTTATGTGTCTCTCTCCAGTACTTTGTGGTGACTGGGCAGGACCACCACATGTGGAAGAAACTACCCACTTGTGTCTGGCACTTCCAACAGTTTGGATTTCTATTTTTGTACATCTTCCCGATTTTTGGGGCGTGATGTGCCATCGGTGGAACATTTTTAGCCAGTTCTCTTTTAGCTCTGTTGCATATGTGAGCTTTATTTTTTTGTTCCAGATGAGCTGCCATTCATGTATTTTAATTTGTCGTCCGATGTTCCTGGCCCATTGGATCATGCAATTCTTTATTTCTTCCTCCTCTGTGGCCCATTCTAGTAATTTGCTATAAATCCTTGTGATGTTTTTTTTGTCTGTTGTGATGATTTTGTCCCAGAAGTCCTCTTCTGTGTGGAAGCCCTCTTCTTTGTCTTGGTTAAATCTCTTTCTCAATTGGTGGTATTGAAGCCAGGTTGTATTCTCTAGAATTTGTTTCATTTGTTCTTGAGTTATGAGCTCCGGGGTTCCTTCTGCTTTTTTCAACAGATCTTTATACGTGGGCCAAATGGACCAACCCAGGAGTCTCCGGTGTTCTGCCTCCATTGGGGATATCCAGAGTGGTGTTTTGGTGTAAAATCGTTTTGCATATTTGTTCCAGACACGTATGAGGGCTGATCTTACGAAGTGGTTTAAACTGTTATGTTTATTCATATCATGATCTGATCACCATGCTCATTATATCCCACATTAATGGGGTTATTGGGATAACAATACAAAAAGTTTGCTAGGGTAGACCCTCTTCCACCCAGTCTCAGGCCCCCCTGAACCAAACTCACCCCCCTCCCCCGAATCAAAATCCTGGCTACGGCCCTGGTGCAAGATATGTGGAGACTGCTACCCTACTTCCTCTTTTGCTGTGTTTGTTTTGTATTTCTCTGTTTTTTGTATGTATTGTAAAGATATGTGTAAGTGAAGGTGTGGTTTCAGCAGCGTGAGTGAGACTGGCTTATATGTGAGGCAGAGCAGCTAGCCTTTGACTACAGGAGTCAATCACACACTGCAATCTAAGCCAAAGCTTACCTGAAGCAAAGGAGCAGAGATGGCTTCTTGCTTCCTCAACTTCTGTGGGAACTCAACTGTGGGAACTCAGCCATGGCTTTGAGGTTCCGGGTTTTGGTCTGCCACTTTTGGACTCTTGCGTGCTGAGGTGTTCCTGTGAGTATCTATCTCAATCTTAGAAAACTATTTCTTGATGTAAGGCATTGGTGTGCTGGCTGATATCCGAACAGAGGATTGGCCAGATATGACACTGCCTTGGTCCTTTAATTGCTGGCTGCTACTTCCCGACGGATGTCAGGTTATGCAATACCAGCTAAACAGTGAATTTTCCAGTGGTGTGGGGTGCAGACATCCTGTGATAATGTGGCATATCTCCTTAAGAACTACATCCACTGTTTTAACATGGTGAGATGTGTTCCACACTGGACATGCGTATTCATCAACAGAGTAGCAAAATGCAAGGGCAGTTGTCTTCACTGTGTCTGGTTGGTGCGCTGCAATGTTCCAGTGGGATTCCTTCCAAGGTCATCCTCAGAGAGTGAGATCTATTCTTAAGCCATACGTCTGCAGTAAGCCACCTAAAGCTTTGGAGACCTTCTGTTCAATCATTTCAAAGCTCCCTGCTTGAGCAGTACAAGAATATAATAATTGTATGTTATATATTATATGTGATATTAGTAATAATATTGGAGTATAGTGGTATGGAGCCCCCATAGCGCAGTGGGTTAAACTGCTGAGCTGCTGAACTAGCTGACCAAAAGGCTGTTGGTTCAAATCTGGTGAGTGGGGTGAGCTCCCATTGTTAGCCCCAGTTTCTGCCAACCTAGCAGTTCAAAAACATGCAGATATGAGTAGATCAATAGGTACCGCTCTGGCGGGAAGATGATGGCGCTCCATGCAGTCATGCCGGACATGTGACCTAGGAGGCGTCTCCGGACAACATGAGTTCTTTGGCTTAGAACTGGAGATGAGCACCAACCCCCAGAGTTGGACACGACTGGACTTAATGTCAGAGGAAAAACTTTACCTTTATAGTGGTGTAGTACAATAAAGTAATGCATTATTAATATTGTGCTATGCTAATAATATAATATACTAGCTGAACCCGGCACGCGTTGCTGTGCCCTATTTAGGAGATGTGTGGAAGTGTGGGTATGTTAGGGTTGGAAATTATTTGACAATGTGTTTTGTGTTTGTATATATGTGTATGTGTGTTTGTATGTGTGTGTGTATGTATGTATGTGTGTTTGTGTGTGTTTGTATGTGTGTATGTATGGGTGTGGATGTGTGTGTGTGTCTGTGTATATATATGTGTGTGTATGTATGTGTATGTGTGTGTATGTAGTTGTGTGTGTATGTGTATGTATGTGTGTGAGTATGTATGTGTCTGTGTGTCTGTATGTATGTGTATGTATGTGTTTCTGTATGTATGTGTGTATGTACATTCCCCCCTCTCTCTGTCTGTTTCCCCCCTTTGTCTCTGTCCCCTCCCCCTCTCTCTGTGTTTCACTTTCCCATCTCTCTCTCTCCCCCTCCTCTCTCTCGCTGCCTGATTCCCCCCTTGTTTCCCCCCCTCTTTCTGTGTTACTTCCCCCCTCTCTCTGTCCTGCCCCGTCTCTCTCTGTGTCACTCCCCCCTATCTTTCTTCCCCCCCCCTTCTCTCTCAGGCCTCCCCTCTCTGTCTCATTACCTCCCTTCGTGTTCCCCGCGGTTGCGGCGGCCGCGCCTGAAGCAAGGTAAGGCCGGGAGCTTACCTTCTTTCAGGCGCGGCCGCAACACTGGGCACGCCGGAGAGCGGAAGGCAGGGCCGGAGATCGCCGATCAGCCCTCCGCCGTTTCCCCCGCGGTTGCGGCGGCCGCGCCTGAAAGAAGGTAAGCTCGGGAGCTTACCTTCTTTCAGGCGTGGCCGCTGGAATCGCGGGGGACACGGCGGAGGGCGGTGCGCCGATCTCCGGGCCTGCCTTCCGCCCTGCCGTCGTACACGGCCCGCCCCTTTTTTTTGTGCTGGGTGCGTTTTGGACTACAGTTCCCAGAAACCCCGGCATGGCCACTTCCTGTTTATGCGGAGGTTTCTGGGAAGTGTAGTTTGGCAGCCTAGAGCTGCTCTGGGACCGGGGACGTGTGGTGAAGAGCGAGGATGGCGAGGAGGTGGTTATTGCGTTGCCGGTGTGGCTGCGAAGGTCCCGGTGAGTGGGGAGAGAGGGTGGTGGGATGGGTTGGGTTTTTTTGGGGGGGGGGTCGCTGTGCGCATGCGCGGTTGTTCTCCCTCTCTGCAGCGCTCGCAGGCAGCGCAGAACGGGAGTCAATGGGCGGTTTTTGGGGGCTGTTTTTGGGGGGTTGCAAGTTAGTGAGGTGGGCTTTTTTGTGTTATGTCTGTACCTCGTGGTCTGGGGGAATGTGTGTCGTGGGATTTGTGTTTGGGGGGGGTTATAGTTTGGCCGTGCATATACGACATCCCACGACCACTCGATTTTTATATATATAGATTATATATATACATATGTTAGAGACTAATTTGGGTCTCAAGTCCCGGTCACGCAAGAAATGATTCAGTCCCAGGAGTAAGATCAAAAGCAAGGGTTTTTTTTCATCATGGCCATGGAGAAGTCAGACAGCCGTGCAGGGTACACGCAGGTACCGCACTTTGCAAGTGACTGCCACACCCCTCCTTGACCCCAGCAAACTTTTATACTGTCAGGTAAACAACTGGTATTTCTGTTATGGAAATACCTTGACCTTCACTCTTTCCAGTCCCCCTCCCATCAACCTTTTGATGGAAAGCACCTGCACCTCAACGCTAGGCTGTCAAAACCACAATTTGTTCTCTGCTTGCAGACTTTGTGCTTAACCGCAAACCCATTTCCTATGTAAGCTGAGCAGTTCAGCAACTTAATATTCAAACAACTTAACACAAGCATAGCATATAGCATGACCTCTACATGACTCCTCCCTCGGAGGGGTGCAAGACCTAGATTATTTCTCCCCCTTGCTGACATATTGCTCCTTTTCTGCAGGGAGGGGTACATTGCTTACGTTTCGTTGCTAAAGCTTAGCTATTGCAAACAAATTTCACCCAAAGCCCCTTTCAATCCCTCATTTTTTCTTTTGCAAAGCGTTCATGGATGCGTGGCAAAATCAGTTACAGTGGGGTTATATAATCATCGCAATTGGCATATACTCTTCTCCTAGCCATCACATTGGCTGCAACATATCTCTGTGCTGTAGGCAAGGCCTCTATTGATCTCCTACACAGTCGAACAATGAGTGGGAAACAACAAATTATAACGAGGAATATTATTCCTACCCCTAGTATCAGCACAAACAAACTCTTAAGCCATGTCAAATCAGGTAACCAGGAGGTTAACTATTCCCACCAATGGCCATTTTGGGAGTATGTCTTTCAAATGGTGGCCACAATGTTGTGGATGTTTTGAACACTGGTCTCCACCTCTCCAGATTCGTTGATGTAGTGACAGCAAGTTGTGTTCAGCCAAATGCATAATCCTCCCTCCTTAGACAGCAGATAATTTAAAGCAAGCTTGTGTTGCATTAGTATTCCTGCTAGCGAATCAACCTGTTTGTTGATTTTGATTTTAACTGGGGGTTTTATCTGGTTTTATTGCATTTTATGTGGTTATCTGTTTTTAACTCTGTAAACCGCTCTGGGCTCCAGAGAGAGTGGTATATTAAGTCGAACGAATAAATAAATAAATAAATAAATAAATAAATTTGTAAGAACTGTATCCTGGTGATGGTGTGATTGGCCAACTTTTCTAATTGGGCTGAGAACCTTCAGATATGTCTTATATTGAGAGCTACTTCTACAGAAGGGAACAAGACCGCTCCAAGTCTTCCCCACTCATTGAGGTAGGTGTGGTCTGGGTTATACCCATACTTTTCATCATAAACTCTTTGAGCGGTGCCATCTGAACTGTCTCTCCCAAGACACTAGGGCAGTGGTTCTCAACCTGTGGGTCCCCAGATGTTTTGGCCTCCAACTCCCAGAAACCCTAACAGCTGGTAAACTGGCTCAGAATTCTGGGAGTTGTAGGCCAAAACACCTGGGAACCCACAGGTTGAGAACCACTGCACTAGGGGTTGTTGTTTTGGATAAATCATTATTTCGGCCGGAATTAGGGTACTTATGGTCCAAGTATCTGTCCATTTCGGGGGTAGGATCTTTCCTGCCCACTGTCCACATATCCAATATAGTCCAGGAGGAAGGCCTCCCCTTCCGTATCTTGTTTGGTCTTGCTTGATCTGTTGCACCCCCTCTGCCTCTACTGGCACCTGTTCTGCTTTTACCTCTTTTATGGGACCAGCTTTTCCATAACTCTGTGTCACTGGCCCAGCGCGACCACTAGGGCAGCCAATAGATCTCCATAACCTCTGAGGCCGAAGAACTTGTGGGTTGTTCTGATCCCAAGTGGGAGGTCTAACAAGATCTAGGAGGCTTAGGAGATCCTCATCAATGTCAGATTCAAATACCAAAAGGGTAAGATTGCAGGTAGGGTAGTTACCAAGATCTATTCTCTTAGTCAGAAGAAGGCCCCTCTGATCTCTTGCCCACTTTATATCTTTTCTCCAAGTAATACACACCAGGGCCTCAGGCGAAACTCCCCCGTGGGTCATCATAGCCTGCCCTGTGTCTTGTAACTTTCCGGTCATCTCATAGCTTTGGAATTCTAGGTTACTCCACCCCTTCCCACTTAGCAATGGTCCTACCATTATGGGCCATCCCTGACGCTGAGAGGAAGGACCATGGGTACAGAACCAACATTCGGTGGCAGTAGTTGTATTAACGATCCCTTGGATTAGCTGGAACACGTTGTACTTCCATTCTGCATGGGCCAAGGGCAACATGAGAGCAAGCCCCACCCATACGGATAGAAGTCTCTTTAAGTTCCACATAATAATCCTGGTTCTCTACAGGCGCAAAGAAAGCTCGGTGTTCTGAGTAACAGTAGAACAGGGCAATCGCTATTAATATGCTATTGATAACTACCACAATAATCCACTCCCACCATATCAACATGAGTTCACACAAATTCCTCTTCCTCCCCTTCTGTTTCCCATGAATCAGAGCTATTCAGTCATTCCCAGTCGGCAGCTGCAGCCAGAGCCGGCCTTTGCAATTCCGCAATGTACGCGGCCGCGTAGGGCGCGACCGGCTGGGCGGGGCGTCACTGGCTGGGAGGGGTGCCGCCGCGCCACCCTGCCTCCGCCGCCACCTCGCCTCCGCCTCTGCCGCCGCTGCACAGCCGGCCCCCCGCGCGCCGCTGCGCGCCTCCCAAAGCATGGACATTTCTGCGCATGCGCGAATGTTCGCTGGGTCCCAGCGCGCCTGCGCGCTGGCTCCAAAGCCACAGGCGCGCTCGGGACCCAGCGGACATTCGCATCATGCGCAGAAACGTCCGTGCTTTGGGGAGGCGCGCCGCAGCCGGGCGCGGGGCCGGGCCAGCAGCGGCGGCAGAGGCGGAGGCGAGGTGGTGGCGGAGGCAGGGTGGCGCGGGCGGTGCCCCTCCCAGCCAGTGACGCCGCCCAGCCGGCTGTGCAGCAGCGGCGCGGAGGCGGCGGCGGAGGCGGGACCGAGTGACGCGGGGGCCCGGGGGGGGGGGGCCAAAATTTTCGTTGCCTACCCCCTGGAACAGGTCAGGCCTTTCCAGTCTCAAATCTTCTTCACCTTCTTCCGAGTCTGTACTCCACTCATAGTCCTCTTCAAACTCTCCTTCTAGTTCCTGGTCACTGTCCCATTCAAAACCTAGCAAACAATGTGTGATGTACCTGGCAGGGTTGGGGATACCTGGTATGATACTATAAGGGGCCAGGGTGTTACAAACTACACAATGGGGAACCAAGTTAGGGTGTATGTTTCTAGCGTGTTTACGGTATTTTAAAGTCAACACCCTGAACCAATTACTTGCTACTAAGTCTCTGGGGACTGCAGTGGTGGTTGCGGAAGCCTCTGGGTTGTCAGTGGTTCCCCCCATGCACTTGTACACTGGCTAAGGATGGTTGGGGTGATGGCTCGCTCAGGATTTCTTTTAAAATTTGTGTCTCAACTGCAACCTTGCCCTTATAGTGAGAGACCAGGGTACACTGCTGGCAGCCTGGCTGTATGTGAATGTGAACCTGAGTTGTGTGGTGTGGTATTGTGTCAAAACCTGGTGTCGGCCCAGTTGGTATCTGCTGCTTAAGAAGTTGTCGGTCTTTGGCCATGAACTCAACTCCCCTAGGAGAGGGCCTCTTGACTCCCGTCGTTCCTGGTCCGGATCCCGATTCCCCCTTGGGGAGGAACTCTTGACTCCCGTCATTCCTGGTCTGGATATCCTTGACTCTCGTTGAAACCTCAGGCGCAATGGGTCATCTGGCGATGGAACAATATACAAAGGAGGTCAACACAGATATCATTCAAAATATTTCAATTATATTCAATATATTCACAGTATCATAAATTCAAAGTTCATAAAGGCATATATTTCACTTTACCGTATCCAGAACGCAGCCAGGAAATATGCAATGTCCTATAGAGGTCAAATATAAAGAGTCTGTCAGTCTGCGTAAGATCAAATGATCAAAAGGTCTCTAGTTCAACACAGAAAAATTTGTAATCCAGGGGATACGGATGTGGGTAAATATGTTCGCATAGGTAATCCAATTCTGGAAAGTAAGAACCGGAGCCAAAATTCCCTGCTGCAGGGAAAACCTTAACCCAAGTAGGCAAAAAAAAAGAAAAGTAGATTATACAAATTTATATTAATAAATAGACATGACAAAAAACCAATAAAAGAATGTATTAAAAAATGGCAAGACAATATGGATTATAATATACCGTTAGAGAAATTGGAAAGGCTGTGGAAACACAACCTGAAGTTTACCTATGCCTACGCCCTAAGGGAAAACCAAATGAAAATAATGTACAGATGGTACATCACTCCTGCCCAACTGTCTAAAATATATAAAAATGAAAATGACGCATGTTGGAAATGCCAGAGTAATAGGGGGACCTTTTATCATCAATGGTGGTCATGTGAAATAATTAAGAAATATTGGAAAAAAGTATTATAGATCCAAAAACTATAAACAGAGACTTGGAGAAACTTCTTTGTTACATACTAACGGCAGCCCGAATTCTTCTTGCAAAATACTGGAAGAAGAAAGAAGTTCCAGAGGAGAAAGAAATAATCTATAAGCTGCTAGAAATAGCAGAAATTGATAAATTGACTCACTTACTAAGACAAGGATCCCCTAGACAGTTCCTAGAAACATGGAAAATGTTTTTGGCATATGTCAAAAATAAGGAAAACATCGACCTAAAAGGATATTGGTTATAGGAAAACTCTGTATTGCTCATCTCAAATAGAACATAGGTATCTTCTATGCCAATGGGTGAAGTCAACCCGTTTGTATTTTAGTTAGTTATGTAATGTCTAATGTTATCCCACTGGTTCAACTTCCCCTCCCCCACCCATTACTCCCTTTTCCCGCCCCCCACTATGTATGTGACTTGTGGAGTGCCCACAAGAATTGTTATGTTTATGTTTATGTTTGTTCATAAGTTGTTTTAACCAATAAAAACCTTTTAAAAAAACAGATTTACAGTATTTTTACTGGACCCTTCTCACCCCCACTCCCTGGGGGGACGGGGGGACGACTCAGAGCAGCTGCTGTGTGTCTACTATGCTACTATGTATTTGTTTATATGTGTTGTGGAAACCTTGTTATTGTAATCAGTGCAACCATATAATTTTGCTATAGAGAAAAGCCTCCAATGGAAGAGAGAACATGCTGCTTTTGATAAGTTACTCTGCTGTGCATTTATGAGGACGGTCTTTTGTTAATAAGCCCACTTGCCCATGAGAGAGACTAGGATTACACTTCAGAAATGTTCCTGTTCCCACTTACATACAGATTCAATTTAACAACGAACCTACATAAACTCTCTTGTGCATCACATGGGGACTGCCTATATATAAACTTGTGTGTGTGTGTGTGTGTGTGTGTGTGTGTTTGGCTGGAATTCTACTTAACCCTGTTCCGAGTTACATACAGATTCAACTTAAGGATAAACCTACAGAACCTCTCTTGTTGGTAACTTGGGACTGCCTGTATTCATCATCATCATCATCATCATCATCATCATCGCCTTTTCTGAGAGGCTGCCCTTCCTCCCCTCTTCTATCACCCCATTTTCTTTCATTGAACACCCCCACCACCACCATTTTCCATCCCCAAAGTAGCCAGCTCCCAAGTGCCAAGGGAGCAGATGGTTGTTGCCATAGCAACCTGGTGAATGACGCATTTTGGGGTTTGCCGAGCAAAGGAAGGTCTCAAAGAGGACGTGTCGATTTTGTGAAATATGCACCAGGAAGGGGGGGGGGAGAAAGAGAGGGGGGCTGTCATCGGCACCACACGCGCACCCCCCCCCCCCAAACTCTCAGGGCACTGCATGGTTGTGTTGTGATGTTATCCTTCCTTCCTTCCTTTCATCCATCCATCCACCCATCCATCCATCCTTTTATCTCTTTTTCCATTCATCCGTCACCAGTGTTATCCTTCTGATATCGGAGGTGACCCCCCCCCCCTCTTCCAGGGCTCTGTAAAAGATAGTTCAACACCAAGGAATTCATAGTTTTACCAAGGACACCGGGCTGGAATGATCCCATAATCCCCTATATCTCCCCATGTGGGAACCTAAGGCACATGGCAATACTGAACTGAACTGAACTGAACTGAACTTTATTATTTATGAGTCGCCCTCCACGTTTGTGCTCCGGGCGACTTACACAACTAGCGATTAAAATATTAAAAATATTAAAATTTTAAATGGTTAAAATACTAGAATATCAGACTCAGTTATGCGTAGGCTTTCCTGAATAGCCATGTCTTAAGTGCTGCCAAGAACTGGGGCAGGTCGAGGGAGCCTCTTTGGTCTGGCGGCAGAGAGTTCCACAGGGCAGGGGCCACAACAGAGAAGGATCTCTGTCTCGTGGACTCCAAGTGAGCCTCTCTCGGACCCGGGACACAGAGGAGGTTCTCGTTTGCTGGCCGTGGTGCTCTTGGGTGGGCAGGTAGGGTCAAGCGGTCTTTTAAGTATGAAGGGCCCCGGCCCCTCAGGGCCTTGAAAGTCAAGGTCAGGGTCTTATAGAGGACTCTGTATTCAACCGGCAGCCAGTGCAAACACTGCAGGGATGGTGTGATGTGGCATCTCATTGGTGTTTTTGTGAGGAGCCTGGCGGCAGCATTCTACTCAATGAGGATCTTGCGGGTTAGTGACCGAGGCAGACCCACATATAAGGCGTTGCAGTAATCCAGCCTTGATGTAACTGTGGCGTGGATTACTGTAGCTAACGCCTCCGTTGGAAGGTAGGGTGCCAGTTGCCTCGCTTGGCGTAGGTGGAAGAAGGCCCTTTTGCTCGTGGAGGCAATCTGGGCCTCCATCGACATCTTAGAGTCCAGGATGACACCGAGGCTCTTCACCGAGGGGGATGGGGTCAGCGGTTCCCCTTTGAAGGGGGGCAATGAGTAGACTGGTTCTAATGGACGGCCCGGCCATAAGATCTCCGTCTTTGCTGGGTTTATTTTCAGTTTATGGGCCCAGAGCCATCTCGTCACTGCTTCTAGGCATTGGGTGAAATTTTCCGGCACCAAGGTTACCCCTGTAACCCACACTTTATGAACTTTCATGAACTTTTACAGACTTTTGCCACCTTTTAAAGATTTTCAAAACCTTTTGGAAACTTTCCTTCTTTTCTTTCAAACCCCATAGACTTCTCTTATGGCTTATGAATTCTTGTGAACTCTGGTGGGTAGGATAGGCTGGTATGAAATATGGTTATATTCCCTTTTTACATAAATTGTTTCCCCCTATGTCCTCCTTTCCCCTATGTTCCTATATGTAATATAAAAATATGAGAGATGTCACCTCTTTGTGACCCCAGCGCACCAAAAGGCTCAGGGAAACCCTTATTTCCTGAGTTAATCTCCTAAACACACTGGACTTAATCAAGGACTTTTTGCATGAACAATAGCAGAGAACACACCTTTTCAAACCTCGGAGTTGATTCCTTTGAGAAGACAATGTCCCTGTGATGTTTTGACCACCTGGAGATATTGCCCCATGGTGATTCTGCCATTATCCACCAAAGAAACATGCTGCCTTCAAAAAGCTTGGGTGTTTCAGTCTGCCTCTCCTTTTGTTTATATCTCCCCCGGCTGAAACTCAAGATCAGATATCATCAATGGACCCATATCTAAGATAAAGGATTGCCGGTGTCTGGCATCCGGGTGAGACCAAAAATGTTTATTTGATTCACTCAGGACAATACAGAAATCCAGCTTGGGGACATCTTTGTTATCGCCGGCAAATTTGACAAATATTTGAGCCATTAATCCATAAATCTTTCCTTCCTGGTTCATTGTTCCTTGCTCAGACCGCCTCCTTTGCTCTTATTCGATGACACTGGCTTCGATTGGCTGAGGCATGGCCAAGCCAGCAGTGCCTCCCTCCCAGCTGATGACTCCATCCAATCAGCTGGAAGCCAGCGGAGGGGCGGGGGCAGGAAGTTTGAACTTTGGCAGTTCTGTTTTTCTATAAAAATGTATGTAATGCATTTTACTGAATGTCAGCTTTGCGGGCAAGGTATTGCGGCTGTCATCCTTTCTAGCTGAAACGAATAAACAACTCGATGGCACTTTCTTCAACTTGGTGAGACTTTTATTGGGAAAATGAAGGGAAAATTGGATTGGCTGCTTCCTATCTCACCAGGGCTATATCGGAACCTCTTTGGGGCTTTTGCCTCCTCTAGGCAAGCTCCTTTTAAATTCCTGCTCGACATCACTTCCTTCCATCAATTTTATCCATCTTCCGTCCCTAATTTTATACTTCCTTCCTCAATTACCCTCCCTCCCTCTGTTGTGGAGCCTCCTTTTTTTTTTCCTTTTCAATTCAAATCTATCTGGCCTGCAGTAGGGAGTTCTGCAGTTCCTGGAAGCCCCGTTGGGCCAACATTGTTGGGAAGCGTGACCACCGCAGTAGCCACTGATAGAGATCTGTCTTTGCCTTGCTCTTTCTCCCCTGCCTAACATTGTAACAGATCCCCAAACAAAAGTTTCCATTAACTATAACTTTACGCTCTCATAGTGATACATAGTTTCAAAGGTCCAGAACCTCTTCACAGCGCTGGAACAGCATTTCTCTAGTTTTAGAATTTTCTTCCTATGCTAGAATCATATGCCATCCTTGAACCCAACTCATATTTCTCTTTTTTGATTTAAAATGTATCTTTTGACTTTTCTTGAACGTAATAAAGTTATTCTTTTCCTTCTCTAGGGTGAAGGGGGGTGGGTAGGAATTGGTCTGCTGTGTTATAACTTCCTAAATGTCTATGTAACCCTGCTTGTCCTCCCTGTTGTGTACATTTCCTGTATAAAATATGAAATGCCTCTGTAGATCTAAGTGTAACATGAATGCTCTCATGCTTTGAGACCATATTTTACGGTCATGGGACTCACATTTCCCTGGTCGAAACCTGGATGCTGAAATCTTCGGAGTCAGCCCAACAATAGAGGAATGCTTTGGTTTTTGGGAGAAGCTAGATCAGATCTCTGAGTCGGTCTGTCTGATCTGAATTTTTCCCTCCTGGAAAAAAGGACCCATTGCCCACAAGAGAGGTGCTCTTTGTCTACCTTTGGAAAGCAGACATTGTCTCTGGAACAGTTATTTTGTTTTTGCCATAAACCACCCAAAAATCGTGCCAGCAGGCATGAGGAAGTTTCTTCAAAAACAGGAAGGAACCTAATGGTTGCTTTCCTAGGACAATAGAATAACCCGGTTTAAAACGTCACTGACCAAGCCCAGGGACCTTCATTAGCATACCCTGATTCAATCAGTGGAGTTTCTGTCAACATTGTTTTACTTGTTCACCCGCATCTCCATTCCCATTGGCTGAAAGCTGGAAGAGGACTGCTTCCTGATTCATTGAGACGCTGTCAGACCTCAGCTGTTTCCAAGATTCCATCCAATCAGCATGGAGCCGGTCGGAGGGTGGGAGCAGGAAATTTGAATTTGTAAACTTATAAAATGTTATGTATTGCTGTATAAGCTTTATGTCTTGTTGTATGAGCTTGTTGGACATCAAGGGAATGCGGCATTCATCCTTCTCAGCTGAGACGCAATAAAAGTCCTTGGTGGTATCTTCTTCCGGACCTTTTGGTGAGATTATTTGGGCAAAGGAATGGTACTTCTTACTCGCCAGAGTCTCTTTTAAAATCCTTGCTTTAGGGGTACTTTTGGGGCCTCTGCCTCTTTTGGGCCAGGCTATTCCAAATTGTTCTATACCACCTCCATTCAATGTATCATCTCTTTTATCCTTCTTTCCATCCATCCGTCATCACTGTTACCCTTCCTTCGATTTTTCCATCCATTCATTCACCCACCCATCCCTTTTATCCCTCTTTCCATAAATCATCAATGCTACCCTTCCATCAAATGTATCTTTCCTCCCTCCTCCCTCCCCCCCTCCCCTCCCCCCTCCCCCTTTCCTCCTTCCCATCACTCATCAATTTTATTCCTCCTTCCTTCCTTTCTTCAATCACTTTTGTCCTTCTTTCCATCCATCCATCATCACTGTTATCCTTTCTTCCATCAAGGTGTTCCTTCCTTCCTTCCTTCCTTATTTATTTATTTAGTACATTTGTATACCGCCCCATCTCAGCCCGAAGGCGACTCGGGGCGGTTCACAAGGCAACAATTCAATGCCAACAACATCATAAAAAACATTTAAAACAATTAAAAACATTAACACATCAATTAAAACCATGACAATAATAAAACATATCATTACGTCTCCTAGATAAAAACATAGTCCGATCTTGTAGTCCAATTGTTTCATAATCCTATGTCGGTTACACTGCCTTTTCAAACGTCTGCTCGAATGGCCAGGTTTTGACTTTCATTTGGAAGGTCAAAAGAGAGGGGGCTGATCTAATGTTCCTGGGAAGGGAGTTCCATAGCTAAGGGACCACCACTGAGAAGGCCCTGTCTCTTGTCCCTGCCAAACGTATTTGTGACGTAGACTGAGTCAAGAGCAGGGCCTCCCCAGATGATCTTAGAGTCGTAGATGGTTCATAAGGGAAGATGCGTTCGGACAGATAAGTTGGGCCAGAGCCGTTTAGGGCTTTATAGGCTAAAGCCAGCACTTTGAATTGTGCCTGGATGCAGACTGGCAGCCAGTGGAGCTGTCGCAGCAGAGGAGTAGTATGCTCCCTGAGCGCCACTCCTGTTAGTAATCTGGCTGTCGTCCGTTGGACCAATTGAAGCTTCCGAACAGTCTTCAAAGACAACCCCGCATAGAGTGCATTGCAGTAGACTGTACGGGATGCCAGCAGCGCCAGCTGCACCCAGGAATACCGCTGTCTTTTCTGGATTCAATTTCAATTTGTTCGCCCTCATTCAGACTGTTAGAGCAGCCAAGCACCGGTTCAGGACCTGGACAGCCTCCTTAGTAGCAGGTGGAAAGGAGTGACAGAGTTGGATATCATCTGCATACAGGTGACACCTTACCGTGAAACTCCGGATGATCTCCCCCAGCGGCTTCATGTAAATGTTAAACAGCATAGGGGACAGTATTGAGCCCTGAGGAACCCCACGTCTTATGGGGTAGAACAGGTGTCCCCCAGTAACACCTTATGGGTACAAACCTCTAGAAAGGACCGGAGCCACTGAAAAACAGTACCTCCAAGGCCCATTCCCAAAAGGCGACTCAGAAGGATACGGTGGTTGACGGTATCGAAGGCCGCTGAGAGGTCCAGCAGAACCAACTGAGACTCACTCCCCCTGTCTAGCTCCCAGTCTAGCTCGCAGAGAATGTTGACAGGATTGTCGTAGCTCTTCGACCTACCACCTGCTCCCTCGATCCGTGCCCCTCCACGCTGATTCGAGCTTGCGTGGAGGGGTTACGAGACCCTCTGTTGAAGATAGTCAACTGCTCCCTTGAGCAAGGAGCTTTTCCAGAGGAGTTAAAAGAGGCAGTGGTTACTCCATTGCTGAAGAAGCCAGGGTTAGATCCCGCGGCCCCCTCCAATTACCGCCCAGTGTCAAACTTATCGTACCTGGGCAAGGTAATTGAGAGGGCAGTAATGGAGCAGCTGCAGACTTTCCTGGATGATGCAACCTGGCTAGACCCCTTCCAGTCCGGCTTCCTTTCTGGGCATGGAACAGAGACCATCCTGGTCTCCATCACAGACCTACTCCGTTGCCAGTTGGACCGAGGCGGATCGGCGCTGCTCGTGTTATTGGACCTCACGGCAGCGTTTGATACTGTCGATTACCAACTTTTGACACACCGCCTGGCGGTGGCGGGGGTGAGGGGGACAGCCTTAAACTGGCTGTCCTCCTTCCTCCAAAACCGCCTACAGTGAGTGAAGTGGGGAGGGGTGGTCTCCGGGGGTTCCCCCCTTCAATGTGGGGTCCCTCAGGGGGCCATCCTCTCCCCGCTGTTATTTAACATCTATATACGACCACTCACCCAATTGGTGCGGAGTTTTGGGCTGGAGTGCCATCAGTACGCTGATGACACCCAGCTCATTCTGAGGATGGATGCTGGGGCGGAATCTGTACCCAAAGTTTTTTAAAACGGAGGGAAAAAATTAGAGAACAGAATAGTCCATTTGAGAAAGGTGATTAGGAAATGTTTGAGAGGAGAAGAAAAGGTTGGAGAACTGTATGAACAAATTATAACAGTAAAAGAAGAAATAATAGAGGACATTTTCCAAACATGGAGAATGGACATAGAAATTGAGAGGGAAGACATCCAAAAGGAAATAAGTAATATAGCAAAAGAAAAGTATAATGTATTAATGTACAGTATACTCAATGGTCCCATTAGGTAGATATGAGCAAGCAGCCCCACAGCTCCTGAACCTAAGGGAATAATCATTAGAGCTCTTATCCCAAGACATTCATGATTCTGTCCTATTATACTAAAGAGAATCATCAGACGAACTTGATGGGAACCAAGCAATACAATACTGACTAGCTCAGCAAGAACCTCTATCCCCTACGCCCCAGAGTAAGATCTCCCTATCCCCCAGACCAATAGCCCCTTCCCCTTTCCTCCCAGTCCAATAGACCTCTATCCCCTCTCTCTCAGCCCAATAGCCCCCAATCCCCCAACCTCTACACAAAAAGCCTCCTGCCCTCTGCCTCCCCAGCCTGTTAGCCCCCCACCCCTACCCCCCAACCTAATGGCCCCTTTCCCCCTTTTCCCTGTTATAAATCCCCTTGTCCGCTTCCCTCCAATCTAATAGCTCCCTATGCCTTACCCCTCAACTCTATAGCCCCCTATTCCTCACACCCCAATCAAGTAGCTCCCTCCCCCCTCTCCCTCAGTCCAACAGCCCTCCTCCTCTTTTGGCTCCTCCGGGCCAATACCTTTCTTCCCCTTACCCTACAGCCCAATAGCCCCTTACCCTCTCTCCTTATCCCCTGGACTAATGGCCCTCTACCCTTTACCTCTCAATCCAAGAGCCCTCCATTTCCTATTCTCCAGTTCCCCTGTCCCTCAGTCCAACAGTAACGCTGGACCACAGCCTACGGACAGGAAGAGAGATCAGACAGAGAATGAGGGAAGTTCTAGTGGTTGGGGGGCCTCTATAGAAACAATATTGTGGTGAGGGAGATGCAGGAAAAGAAGATCAAATGTGTTAATTCGGCCTAGGGAATGTGAGAGAGAACCGGTAGTTCCAAAATGACTTCCAAAACAGTCTCCTAGCATGGCGAATTTGGGTAACCAGGATGGCGGTTCCTCTGGGTTGAAAAAACCATCACTGGATCCCACTGATTTGAACAACTTTCGGCCAGATTCCAATCTCCCCTTTTTGGGCAAAGTCTTGGAACGTGTGGTTGCCTCACGGCTCCAGGGGCTCTTGGACAAAACTGACTATCTAGATCAGATCTGGGCATTTTACATCCCGCGGGCCGCATGCAGCCCACCGGCCAATTCTGACTGGCCCGCGTAAGGGCCCCGGCAGGCAGGCAAGCAGAGCAGCCAACGGAGGGGAAAGGAGGGGGGAGAAGAGGAGGAGGCCAGGAGCAAGCGCCGCGCGCTCCCCACTACCTTGCACTCTCTCCCCCTTCTCTTCTGCCTCGCTCTCTCCCCCCTCCCTCTTGCCTCACACTCTTTCCCTTCTCTTCTTCTGTTTCCTGTCTTCCCTCCCTGTTTCCTTCCTTCTTGCACTTTTATTTCTTTTTCTCCTTCCTTCCTTCTTTACCTCTTTCCTGCCTTTCCTTTCCTTTCTACTTTCTCTTCTTCCTTCCTTTGGTACCTTTTTCCTTCCTTCCTTCCCTCCCTCTCTCTTTCCTTCCTTCCCCCTTTCCCTGTTTCATTCCTTCCCCCTTCCACCACATCCCCCTCCCTTGCCAAAGGGAAAGAAGGAAGGAATGAACATAAGAAGGGGGAGTGCAGCAAGGGAGAGGGGGTGGGGCCAGAGCGGGAAAGGGGCGGGGATGAGGCTGGAGTAGGGAGTGGGGCTAGAGCACGGGGGTGTCAGATTCTTGCATTTGAAAAGTAATTCATGAGTCAACACAAGATTTATTATTGCAGTTTGAGATGAACTGCAGTGTGATATGTTTGACACCAGATGGCGCTGTCTCAAGACTGATGAATGGAATCTTGAGGATTTGTCAGTTGAAAGTGACAGTTGGTGACAGTTGGTTTATAATATCTGTGAGGAAAGGATGATTAGTAAGGTAGCTGTGAGGGCTGTTGTTTTTCGATGTTTTGCCAGTTATTGTTAAATAAAATTCAATACAGTTATATATTTACCTTGTGAATTGTATGAGAGTTTCATTATTCACACGAACAGAGACTGGAGGTTTTTTGGGCCGATGAGGAATTAACATTCTATATTTCTGTTGCCTATTCCGCTGTGGCATAAATACTCGTTGCCGAAGAGGTTATGGGCCCAGATCCCAGAACCCAGAACACAGAATCCAGAATTGCAGAGGCACAGAGATACTACATAACCCATAATTCATAGAAAAAGTTTTTGAATAACACTGGAAATTGCAGCAGAAGTCGCTGTTTACCTCAGTGTTAGAGAAAAAAAGCTGAAGTGAATTTTTGCCAGGAGCATCTGTAGTGTGAAGAAAGATGGCATTATTTGGAGCACAGCATCATTTAGAAAAACTCAGAGGCAGCTCAAATTATTTAATATGGGCTACCAAAGTGCGAGCAGTTTTGGCAAAGGAGGAGCTGTTATCCTGCTTAACACATCGACCTATTTCTGATGCAGAAAGGTTGAAAGATGGCAAGGCAAGGGCTAACATCATCCTGTCAGTTGACGATAGGAACCTCACATATTTAGCTCTGGAAGAAACAGCTGCTGACTGTTGGAAAAGGCTTGAAAAGCTGTATCAGCAGGCTACTGGAGGCTCAAAAGTTTTATTGAGCAGAGAACTGTTTTCACTGAAGCTTATGTCAATGGAAGATTGTGCCAGAGAGACTCATTTGAGTAAAATGCTGAGCCTATTTAATGATTTAGCAGCAAGGGGCACCAATTTTACAGAAGATCAGAGAGGCTTAATTCTACTAAGCAGTTTGGGGCAGAGCTACAACTCATTCATTGACTCCATGCAATCTGTGAAAGAAGAGGACATCAACTTCGACTTAGTTTCGACTAGATTGGAGAACTGGGCTTGTTACAGAAGAAATGCCCAGCAACTTTCAACGGAGAAGACGGTCAACAAAGGCTTCAATATGAAGAGGAAAGAGACAATCCAGTGTGACATCATCTGTTACATTTGTAATAAAAGAGGACACAAAGCTAGACAATGTCATCAGAACAAGTTTAAGAAGAGTGAATCAGCACAGAGCAAGAAAGAACAGATCAACAATTCAAGAAAAGACTCTGATTCAGGCTGTCTGTTGATGAGTTTACAATGTAACAATGATTTTATTCCTCAGGTACCCTGGATTATTGACTCTGGGAGTGCAAAGAGTTTTGTTAAGGATAGTAAATTGTTAGCAGAGAAGGAACCTTTATCTGGTTCTATGCAAAGTTGTGTGAGTCTAGCCAATGGTCAAAGGTGCAAGGTTTTAACAAAGGGAGAAGTTGAAATTGGTCAACTTAGTCTAAAGTTAGACAATGTTTATTTAGTTCCTGAGCTAGAACACAATGTTCTAGGGGTGAAACAACTTGCAGACCATGGTTTATCTATTGTGTTTGAAGGGAGTTATGTAAAATGAGTAATAAAAATACAGGTATGTATAAGGAAGTAAAATTTCAAAATGGTTTCTATAGAATGAATGCTAGTAATAAAATGTCTACAAATAGTATTCAGAGTTTGGAAGGGAAACCTCTGCATGGTGACAGATGTCTGCACATGCTACACAGGAAGTTTGGCCACATGAACTATAATATGATTAGAAAGACTGCACAGCTAGTAGGCATTCAAATACCAGAATGCAGAAATTATTTAGAGTGTGCTGTCTGTAACAAAACAAAGTTAAAGGCTTATCCTGTTGCCAAAAGGAGTGATAGAGTAACAACTAAGTTACAGTTAGTGCACATGGATCTAGCTGGACCTTTTCCAAAGAGTATTGGAGGGAATGTATTTCTACTAGTAATAGTAGATGATAGGTCTCGATTTGGCTTCGTTTACCCTCTGAAAGGTAAATTTCAGGTGTATGAAAAATTTATTGAATGGTACAATTTTGTGAAGAACCAATTTCCTGATTTGACTGTTAAACAAGTTCAATCTGATAGAGGAGGTGAATTTGTGAATGAAAGACTTAAGAATTTTTTTAAGGATAAAGGAATTTGGCATAGGAAAACAAATCCGTGTGTATCAAAAGAAAATGGAATTGCGGAGCGTCGCTTAGGTGTAATTCAAACCATGGTAAAATCAATGCTTGAGGATGCACAAATGTCCAAAGGTTTTTGGGCAGAAGCAGCTAACACTGCCAATTACGTGCTGAATAGGTTATGGACCTCAAGTGTAAATGAAATCCCATTCTATTTGTTTTATGGAAGACATCCAAAGGTGGATCATTTTCAAGTATTTGGTGCGCATGCAAATGTCTTAATTCCTATACAGCAAAGAGACAAAAGAGATCAGCATTGGGTAAAGATGCAATTTATTGGATATGAAGGTGGAACGAAAGGCTATAGATTCTGGAATGGCTCTTCTCCAGGGAAGAAGATCACAGTCTCCAGATCTGTAAAGTTCGAAAATAATACTCATTGGGATAGAATTCATGCGAACACTGAAGTGTTCATAACCCCAAGTGTTTCTAGAGTAAAGAATGAATCTGAAGTTGTAGAGGTATTAGATGAGGCAAATGTGGAAGAAAGCAAGGAACAATCTGAAGAAAGTAATTTTCATGATTTTTGCGCCACAAACTCTGACTTAGTGTCCAAATCTGTAACAGAGGTTGATGGACATTGTCAAGAGGAGATTAGGGATGTGGAGGAGACTAAGGATGAGATTCCTAGGAGATCCACACGTATCACTAAAGGAATTCCACCAGCCAAGTACCAAGTCACGCAAATAGGAAGTATAGAGTGGAAAGATCCTAATTCTTACGCTGAAGCATTGCGTAGGCCGAAAAATGAACGTGATTGTTGGGTAAAAGCAATGAAGAAGGAATTTGATTCACTTCATTCCTTAAATGTTTTAGAACAAGCAAATGTAACCAAAGATGTAAAGGTAATTGGTTGCAAGTGGGTATTTAAAAGGAAAACACAAGTTGATGGTTCATTATTGTACAAAGCAAGATTGGTTGCACAAGGTTTTGGTCAAATTTACAATCAAAATTATGATGAGGTATATGCTCCAACGATTAGACCTGAAACAATTAGGACTGCTTTAGGCATCGGTGTGCAAAGAAAGTATGTTCTAAGGCACTTTGACATTGCCACAGCTTATTTAAACGCAGAGCTGACTGACAATGTATATATGAGAGCAATACCTGGTTTTGAAAAAGATACTCCAACTGGTGTGTATCGACTACGGAAAGCATTATACGGGCTAAAGCAAGCAGCGAGATGCTGGAACCAGTGTATAGACGAAAAGTTAAAGGGTCTTGGCTTCGAAAGAAGCAGTGTAGATACATGTCTATACCCAATTAAACCCAAATGGATAGTATATTGTATACTCTCTGTATTCCCTGCACCTCGTGATATGTTGAATTTGTTTTTAACTTGTTTTATGTTTTATTGTAGGGCTGCATGTCTGTGACATGTTGCCCATATGTACTTTTATTGTCATCCGCCCCGAGCCTGTAGGGAGGAGCGGAATACAAAACTGAATAAATAAATAAATAAATAAGAAAGGAAAAGAGTCTAAAAAGCAAACATTTGTTTTGGTGTTTGTCGATGATCTCTTAGTACTAGCACCATCCGAAAGGGATGTGGAACAAGTTTTTAAGGGACTAAACTCAAGTATGACTGTCAAAGATCTTGGAGAAGTCCGGAAATACTTAGGTGTTAATGTAACTAGAACTGAGAATGATATTTGTCTTGAGATCCACCAGCCGCATGCGGAGGACCCGCTGGAGGACCTCGACATCACGGCCGGCCTTGCGTTCCCCCGGAACTCCCGGGCCCGCCGGCGCCGCTACGCGAGGAGCTGGGGGAGTCAGCTGGAGATGGAGCGTCCCAATATGGCGACCGGCCTTGAGGACGCTCCACTCAGCCATGTGCCGGACCCCGAGGAGGAAGCAGGACCCGGAGATGATCGCCTTCCGGAAGCCCCGCCTCTGGAGGATAACAACCCCTCGGCAACCTCTGGAAGTAAATCCTACACGGAAGTCCCGCCCTTGGAGGACTCCAATGACAGCACAGCCCCTGACCGGAAGCAGCAAGCCACCCATAGAAGGAGGCGGCGCCGCCGGAGGAGGAAGCACCGAGCCGAGCGGGCTTCAGGTGGAGCTCTCCGCCGAGAGGATCGGGCCCGTAGGCCCAGGTCCTCCGTCAACCCACCGGACCGGTTGGAGGAGCGGAAGAGGCATCCAGCACCAGGGTTGGCTGGGCCAGGGAGGATCCCCCGGACCTTCCGACCAAGGACCTTCTGGAGCTCCAGCTACCGGCGGCTGGAACCCAGAGTGGCTAACCCAACAGCAAGGACTGCTGTCTCAGACAGCTGGCGGTTGCCTCCGACCACCCAGGGCAAGCGACCTGCCAGCAGCCTGCCCGCGATGCCCTCCGCTCGCGTCTTAGTACCAGCGATCCTTCTGGGCCCTCCCCGCCTGCCTTCTTTTGACGGCGGGGTAGGGTCCCAGTAGGTATCGCTGCTGACTCCCTTTCTCCCTTCCCCCGTCCCTTTTCCCTATCCTTGTGTTCTTACCCATGTCTATTGTATTTGTTGTTGTTGGTGCTGCCATTGGGCGCCCAAACCCTGTAAACCACTTAGAGCCTTCGGGATGAAGCGGTATACAAATGTGATGTATAATAATAATAATAATATATCAAAAAGACAAAATTTTTGAGTTACTTGAGAGAACAAGATTGACTCTGTGTAAAACAGTAGCAACTCCAATGGTACCAGATTTTTTAAAGCTTGATAGAGGTGAAATGTTTGACAATCAAACATTGTATAGATCAGTGGTTGGGAGCCTCTTGTATTTGGCAAATTGGACTAGGCCTGACATCGCCTATGCCACTAATGTACTAAGCAGGAGAGTGAATGAACCAACGTTGACTGATTGGCAAGCTGTAAAACGAGTGTTAAGATATTTGAAAGGAACATGTGACAAAAAGCTAAAAATTTGTCCAAAAGAAAGCGGTATGAAGGGGTTTGCAGACACAAGTTTTGGTGACAACGAACAAAACTTGTCATGTTCCGGGTATCTAATTAGTTTTAATGGGATACAAGTGACATGGAAATCTCGTAAACAGTCACACGTTTGTTTATCCATGGCAGAAGCCAAGGCTCTAGTAAACGAGTTCCAAAGTTTTGAAGATAAGATATCTTTATTTACTGATTCTCAATCTTGTATAGCAATATCAAATGCTGAAGGATTAAAGCAGAGAACAAAATATATTGGGGTAAGGTACCAAAATGTTAGAAAGTTAGTACATGATGGTTTTATTAATCCTGTGTATGTCCAGTCAGATGATAATATGGCTGATATGTTTACAAAAGCATTGACTAATTGTAAATTAAATGTATTTTGTAAGAAGATATTGTTATTATAAGTAATTGTGTACTTGTGTTGCTCATGAAGGAGGAGTGTCAGATTCTTGCATTTGAAAAGTAATTCATGAGTCAACACAAGATGTATTATTGCAGTTTGAGATGAACTGCAGTGTGATATGTTTGACACCAGATGGCGCTGTCTCAAGACTGATGAATGGAATCTTGAGTTGAAAGTGACAGTTGGTGACAGTTGGTTTATAATATCTGTGAGGAAAGGATGATTAGTAAGGTAGCTGTGAGGGCTGTTGTTTTTCGATGTTTTGCCAGTTATTGTTAAATACAATTCAATACAGTTATATATTTACCTTGTGAATTGTATGAGAGTTTCATTATTCACACGAACAGAGACTGGAGGTTTTTTGGGCCGATGAGGAATTAACATTCTATATTTCTGTTGCCTATTCCGCTGTGGCATAAATACTCGACGCCGAAGAGGGGGGACTTCCATTCCCTTCCCAGCTTCCTCCGTTTACTTCACCCTCCTCCTCTTCCTCCTCCTCCACTTCCAAGCCACCTCTTCTCTTGTTTTGGCCTTCAATTCCCAGAAATCCTAACAGCTGGTAAACTGGCTGGGATTTCTGGGAGTTGTAGGCCAAAACACCTGGGGACCCACAGGTTGAGAAACACTGCACTAGAACATCCCATATAACACCTCTCCTGCGCGAACTGCACTGGTTGCCTATTGACTTTAAGGTCTCCTTCAAAGTGTTAGTTCTGACTTTCAAGGCCTTACATGGTTTGGGGCCAGTGTACTTGAAGGAGCGGCTTACCCCATACGTGCCCAGAAGATCACTGCATGCTTGATGTCCCTCTTAACATGCTTGAGGTCCCAGGACTGAAAACTTATAGGCTCTCCAGCACACGGCAGAGGGGGTTCTCGGTGGCTGTCCCGGTTCTGTGGAACTCACTGCCGGCCGAGACGCGGGCCCTGAGGGACCTGATGGCCTTCCGTAGGTCGTGCAAGACTGGCTGTTCAGGCAAGCGTTTGGTCTGACCGGTGCTTGAACTGCCAATCCTTGCCTAGCCGTGCTGCCACTGTTTTACTTGAATCAGCTTTGCTCTGAGTAGTATGTTTTTATGCTATTTTATGTGTCTGTAAATGATTGTTATGGTATTTTTAGGGTGTTTTTAGAATGTTTTATCTCGATGTGTTTTATATGTCAACCTGGACACTGCGCAATCGGGTCGGGACCTTAAAGACGGACCCCCATGGGGGAGACGTCGGCCCCTGCTCCCTGCTTGCGCTTCAGTACCAGCGATCCTGCTGCCCCTTCCCCGCCTTCCTTCTTTTGATGGCGGGGTGGTGTTCCAGTAGGCATCGCTGCTGACCTCCTCCCCTCCCCCCTCCCTTTCCCTACCCTTGTGTTTTTCCCCATGTCTTTTGTACTGTCCTGTTTGTGCTGCCAATGGGCACACAATCTTATGTAAACCACTTAGAGCCTTCGGGATGAAGCGGTATACAAATGTGAATTTAATAATAATAATAATAATGTTTGGAAACCGCCCTGAGCCTCAGGAAGGGCAGTTTATCAAATTGAAATAATAAAGAAATAAAGAAATAAAGAAATACAGACTGGGCCACAGGAAAGAGGAAAAGAAGAAAGAGGGAAGAACAGGAAATAAAAAGTAAAAGGAAACAGGGAAGGAAGAAAGGTATGATGGATGGGAGGAAGGAAGGAAAGGAGGAAAGGAATGCTATTTCATTCTCTACTTCCTTCTTTGCTTCTTTCTTACTTAATTTTCCATACCACCACACAACGCCACAGTAGCGCGTGGCCGGGTTCAGCTAGTCTATATATATAAAAATGTAACGTCCGTGGTTCTAGGAATATAGGCAACAAAACCACACAAGGCAGACACACAAAACTAGCCCACATACACTCACAACCCTACTCGCTATGTTTCCAGCTAAAAAAAACCTTTTAAAAAAACAAAGCCAATGGCCAAAAACCCTAAAAAAAACTTCTGGGACAACAAATCCCAGAAACCCCTGCGCCGAAACATCTTCTAAACACCCCTTTCCCAAACTAAAACTAAAACAAAAACACTTACGGCTCCAATAAGCGGCGCACGCCAACGCCAGCCCCAAGAAGGGGCTAGCCTCGCACCAAACATCCTCTTCACATCCCTCCCACGCTCGCGCAGAACCTCCTCACACACAAACCACCCAATGGATCGCGGCGGCAGCAAGGAGGAGGAGGAGGAGGAAGCAGCAGCAGCAGCAAGAGGCCTGAGGGGACCTGAGCGAGCTGCCCTGGGCGGAGGACGGAGGAGGAGGGAGAAGAAGAGCCCGGAGGGGGAGGAGACGGGCAAGCGGCGGCGGGGGTCTGCTCTACGCACCCGCCGAGGACGGCGTGCCCCCCGCCGTGGTGGCCGCCATGCTCTCCGCCATGCCAAGCGGCTGCGCCTCGCCTTCGCCTCAGGAGGAGGAAGCGCTGCTGCCGCCGCGGGGAAACATGGTCCTCCTCCTGCCCACATCCTCCTGCTCCTCCTCCTCGAGAGGTAGGGAAAAGGAAGGAGAGAAGGAAAGGGTGAAGGGGAGAAAGGAAGGAAGAGGAAGGAAGGAAGGAAGGAAGAGGGAGAATGAAGGAAAGAAGGAAGGGGAGAGAGGGAAGGAAAAGGAAGGAGAGAAGGAAAGGGTGAAGGGGGAAAAAGAAAGGAAGAGGAAGGAAGAAGGGGAATGGAGGAAAGAAAAAAGGGGAGAGAGGGAAGGAAAAGGAAGGAGAGAAGGAAAGGGTGAAGGGGGAGAAAGGAAGGAAGAGGAAGGAAGGAAGAGGGAGAATGGAGGAGACAAGGAGGGAGAGAAGAAAAGAAGGAAGTACCACAGGAAGAAAGAAGAGAAAGTACACCGGACAGAAAAAGGAAAGAAAAGGTAATAAAGGAAGGACAACCTGGTGAGGGGAGGAGAAAAAGGAAGGAAAGAAAGAGAGGGAGGGAACAGAGGGAGATAAATAAAGGGGAGGACTGATTGAGAAAAGGAATGAATTGGAGGAAGGAGGGAAAGGAAAGACAGAAGGAAGGAGGAAACACACCTACCCACACACATATATACATACACAACAATATACAAATATACACATACACACATACATACACACATCTGTACTTACACACATCTACACATATACATGCATACATATACATGCATATACATATACAAACCCACATATACATAAGTACACACATATATACGCATATACACATAAGTAAACACACATATACACACACACATATGTACACATACACACAAATACATATATATACATACATACACACACAGGCAGTCCCCACGTTACAAACATCCCACTAAGAAATGACTCATACTTAAGAACACAGCTGGATTGAATGGCTTTTAGGGGTTGCAAGACATTTGATTGTGCTTTTCAACAACGCCACAGCAATGCGTGGCCGGGTCAGCTAGTAAATTTATATAATGTATAAATTGTTCTCAAGAGTCTGGAGAACAAGTCCCATGGGGAGCGGCTTCAAGAGCTGGGCATGAAGAAGAGAAGGCTGAGAGGAGCCCCTTGTTACCTCACGGCCAGATTTCTCTTTTAAAGCCAAAGCCCAAGCGAATTTCGACAAGATATCTATGACCGTTAAAATATATTTATAACCTTTGTTGTACTTGGAGAGATGCTGCATATCCACCAGATCACTTTGCCACTGCGAATCCACATTAGACACGATAATTTTGTTTCTTTTAAAATGAATTTTCGCAGGTCTGTGTAATGTGTAAGCGTCTTGACCAGCAAGCCATTGGGAAACCTCAGCTTTCTTAAGTTTTTTGCTCTGTTTTCTTGCTGCCTGAAACAGAGCATTCACGCCCCCAAAACTACCGACCTCCCCGGGTGAATAATAGATATTATGCAGGATTTTTTCATGCCCAGCCATCTCTTCCCCCACAGAATAATTACATATGAGCAACCAAGTGAAGAAAACACACACATTTAAATGATTCTACGTTTTATTTTAACGATATATATAGACCGTGATCTTCTTTCATGTACAAGGATCAGCGTTCTGCCTCCATTTCTGGATCCTGTGTAGACAAAATAAAAAAACGTTATTTTAAAATTCAATTTGACTCTTTATTATGCTATATTGTTATACAACAAGGCTATTTACAATGTTAACACTTACCAACATGCTCAAAAATGTCTCTTCGGTTTGAGTAGATTCATCCAAAAGCTTTACACCATCAGGCTGATCAGAGATTTTCATCTGAGCCATCCTTTTCTGCAGGCAGTTACAGTCACATTCCAACAAATCACCATCATCCATCCACCAAGGTCTTGCATTTTCCTCTCTAGTGCTGGTCAGCGGCGTAGGAAGGTCACTGAACCCCCACGGTCCATGATGGAGTGGCAAATTTTCTCTCTCAACACCAGCACGTCTATGAGGAGTAGCCATGTTTCCATAACCGCCCTGTGCATCCTCCGTTTGGCGATTTTCTCTCTCAACACCACTACGTCTACGAGGGGTAGCCATGTTTCTGCAGCTCCGGTCGTGTCTGGTCATCCTTTGCCCCATCGCGCTGTTCCTATTTATTGACCATTTGGGCACATGTGTACGTGGCTCATCTGCATATGATGAGCGCTAGTGCTCATGGGAGGTACCCTTGAGTGCTTACCATGGTCTTAAAAGGGATTTGGAAGTAGAGGGGTTGCCCATTTTTTAATCCCTGCATTACATTAATTACAAAATATTTCATGTCAGCTCACTGTTATAAAAACACATTGCCTGGGCCCGTGGCATTTACAATATAGCAAAAAACCACATGTCTGGACATGTTCCCAAACCACATGTCTGGACATGTTCCCTGGAAGTTCCGCTGTCGTCCTCTAGGGGGACAGGAAGCGCCTCTGTTGCCATCTTGTGGGTGGGGTTTGGGACAGGGCGGGGCTTAACTTGGGCAGGGCTAGGACTGGAAGTCTGTCATCTTGTGGGTGGGGCTTAGACCGGAAGTCCCGCCTAGGGGGCAGGGCTTAGACCTGTCAAAATGAGTTTGACATGAGCTACCCCCCCTACTACTGGGATAGTGTCTATCTAGATCCAGGGAAGTCATGCTACCCCTCTCTTTTGCCTTGGTTAGACAACACCTGGAATACTGTGTCCAATTCTGGGCACCACAACTGAAGGGAGACATTGACAAGCTGGAATGTGTCCAGAGGAGGGCGATTAAAATGATCAAGGTGTGGAGAACAAGCCCTATACTCCTATAATCCGGAGTATATTGGAAGGCTGCAGGTCGACGGTCGACCTGCACCCTTCCAATATACTCCGGATTATAATTTTGAATCGCGAAGTATTGGCATTATATGAGATTTTCATTTTAGGAGCTTTATTGGAATGTTTATGATTACATCTGAAGATCATCATATCCACTTTTAGTCCACTTTAAACAAAAACATTGATGATACTGAAATAAATCTTTGAAGAATTATAGGAATTAATACGGTTCCCCGCCTTCTTATTTTTCCTTGGAATTCAAGCAGAAGGCCCAGCATATCGGAAGGCTGGGTGGCTCTGAGGAGTTCCAAGCGCCTCCATATCAGTAATCTGGCCTCCAGAGGAAGACTTTGTGACTTCAAGTTCGGCCATTTGATTGGGACTGCGAGTGTCCCTACCTCAAAGCCATTGAGAGAGAGAGAGAAAGGATTCAGAGAGCTTTTCGGCTACAGCTTCATGGACCAAAGACAGTAAGAGAAACCTTAAAATAAGATCTTTTTAACCTCATATTGGGGACTACGTCATCAGTTATCATTTTGGAGAAATTAAGCAAAGTGCCTGAGTGAAGTTAACTCATGTTTTGGACAATAAAGTGTTTGAGTTAATGAAAGCCCTGAGCCTTTAAAGGGAGGCAAAAAAGCATTGTTGTCATTATATAATGTTAAGAATTTAGGAAAAACAGAGAAGGATGCAATAAATAATATGTTAACTGCAGCAAGGTTGTTGATAGCAAGGAACTGGAGAGACAAGATAAATATACAAATTGAAGAATGATATAAAGAACTATGGAAATTAGCAATAAATGATAAATTGACATGTAGGTTAAAAGTTAGAAAGGGGGTACGGAAGGTGATGAAGTCTGGGGTAAATTTATCGAGAATGGTTTAAAAGAAGTAGATGGGAAGTTACCCCCACAAGAAGAAATGAGATTTTTGGAAGAAGAATGCTAACTGAAGTGGCTCAAAAGGGGACGACAACACAGAGGTGAATATGATAAGATATAAGATATACAGTATATGCATATATAGTTGATGTAATGAATTAAGTGTGAAATACAAAAGTATGGAATGTATCGATGTATGTATGTAACTTACATCAATGTACTTTAAGAAAACGTATTAAACATTATTAATAAAAAAGCAATCCCTGGGGTAGATAGACCACATCCTTGCCCTTTCGCAAGGCACTGATAGCCCGGGAGCGAAGGCACAATCAGTGTTATGCCCCCATCCATCCATCCATCCATCCATTGCTCTTATCCTTCTTTCCATCCATCCAACATGCTCTTATCCTTTATTCCATCAATGTTATCCTCCCTCTCTTCCTTCCATCTCTCCCCCTTGTCCTCCTTTCCACCCAAATGAATGATCCGCAAAGAACCAGGCCCGGAGGACATTGAGATTAAATCTTTTTTTTAATTCATTCAAGGAAGACTATTTCTAGAATAAAGGCTACATTGCACCATGGGGTGGTTTCCGTTGTATTATTATGTCGTCATTGTTAATAATATTTATTGTCAGTGGTAGTTAGTTAGTAATAGTATTAATAGTAGGAGTAGTATATTGGTTTATGTTGCTCCTTTTGGGGGTTTTCCCTTTCTCTATAAGAAAAACAGAAGAAGCCGGGGGAGAGAGAGAGATTGCACTGAAGAGGAGGAGCAAGCAAGCAGGATTGGATTTGGGGGGAGGGGTTCTATGTACAATGCAAAGTCTGGGATGCTGTGAGTTTTCCAGGCTGCATGGCCATGTTCCAGCAGCATTCTCTTCTGACATTTCGCCTGCATCTGGGGATAATGGCATCTTCAGAGGTCTGTTGGCAGTGAAGCAAGTGGAGTGTATATATATCCCTGTGGAATAATGTCCAGAGTGGGAGAAAGAACCCTTGCCTGTTTGAAGCAAGTGTGGATGTTGCAGTTAGCAAGCTTGAATAGCATTGAGTAGCCATGAAGTTTGCAAAGTAAATCAGTGAGGGGCTCTTCATAGTAGCCTGGCCTCTGTTGCCTGGAGCCAGTCTCTGGGAGTGCAGATACCCTCACTGATTGACTTTGCAGATTCATGGCTACTCATAGAATTTGTGATGCTGCAAAGTCAATCAGTGAGGGTGCCTGGCATCTGTTGCCTGGAGGCATCCTTTTTTTGGGAAAGTGTTCACTAGCCCTTGATTGTTTGCTTTTTGTCTGGAGTTTCCTAGTTTCTGAGTGGTGTTCCTTATTTACTGTCTTGATTCTGGTATTTATTATGAGTAGCCATGAAGCTGCAAAGTAAGTCAGTGAGGGCATCTGCATAGATGTAGCCTGGCCTCTGTTACCTGGAAGGCATCCTTTGGAACAATGTCCAAGGTGGGAGAAAGAACCTTTGTCTGTTTGAAACAAGTGTGAATGTTGCTTGAATAGCATTAAGGAGCCATGAGGTTTGCAAAGCAATCAGTGAGGGTCTCTGCATAGAGACAGCCTGGCCTCTGTTGCCTGGAGGCACCATCTATTTGGAAAGTGTTCACTGGCCCTTGATTGTTTGCTGCCTGGGGTTCCCCAGTTTCTGAGTAATGTTCCTCATTTACTGTCTTGATTCTGGTATATTTTGTAATACTGGCAACCAGATGTTGTCCATTTCCATGGTTTCCATTCTGTTACATTGTTCACATGCTTCTTGTAGATTTCAGTGGTCAGTAAACACCTCCCAAGCAGAGGATGCCTCCAGGCAACAAAGCCAGGCTACTCGTACTTCTATACAGAGACACTCACTGATTGACTTTGCAATTGACTTCATGGCTACTCAAATGCTAATTCAACCTTGTTAATTGCAACATCCACACTTGCTTAACACGGACAAGGGTTCTTTCTCCCACCTTGGACACAGGGATATTTATAAACACTCCACTTGCTTGATTCACATCAGATCCTCTGAAGATGCCAAGAGCCACAGATGCGGGCGAAACATTAGGAGAGAATGCTGCTGGAACACATTGGCCACGCAAGTCAGAAAGCAACTCTAAACAACCCAGAAGTTTTAGGGCGTTGCTAAGGCCAACCTGTCCACCAGGCTGCAGCCCCCACCCACCTGTCCAGGGTTGGCGCTCGTTGTGCTTTGGTCCAGCGAGAAAGCACAAAAGGCCCTCTCGCTGCACTTGTGCCTCAGAGGAAGGGGATGCTGGCGTTGAAAGAAAACATTGGCCCAAAGCAGGGCCTGCCTTGTCTTTCGGTGGACTCAGCGGGGAAAAGGCCCTTGTTCTCTCTCCGGCGCAGCGGGATCACCTCTACAGTCAGCGGCCGGATGATGCCACCAAAACGGCTACTAGAGGCCCAGCTCCAAAGGCCACCCAGCACTTTGGCTTTCTTCCGATTTGCAGATTCCTAGAGACAATTCACTTGATTCCCTGGCAAGGAACAAACAAAGGAACGAAGAAACACACAAATAAACAGTAAAGGAGAAAGGTATGAAAGAAGGAAAGGAGGGAGCAGGAAACGGAAGAAGTTCCTGTTTGGCAGCAGGGAGGCCAAGGCATGAAGGGGAAGCACCTTCTGAAACCTGTGTCCGGGGACAGAGGGGAAGAGGGCATCCAAACCAAGTGGGAAGTCTTGGATCGCATCAGGAAAACCAAAACCAGAAAGAATAGGGCTTCCTGGTCTCTTCAGTCAGCCTGGTTCCTGGTTCCTCCTCTTCCTCCTGTTCCCATTCATCATCGTCGTCACCATCAACATCATCTTTTGGAACCAAAGGTTGATCCCTTCTGAATGCAGCGTCTTTTTGGCAGTGATGATGGTGATGATGATGATGTTCCCATTTGCCCCACATGTGTCCCTATTGCAATTTATGGGGCATCGAGGGACCCCCACCTCTTTTGCAGATTCTAAGGCCAACGGAAGGGTGGAGCAACCTGGAGCCCTCTGGGTGTTTTTTTGGGTTACAAGTCCCCTCCGTTCGCCACCCACAACTCTTGTGCTTCCTCTCCTTTAGCAGACGAGCTCCACCGGCACTGGTTTCCTATGGAAGTCCCCCCTCGAGCCTTAGGAGGGAGTGGCACCCCTGGCCAAATAGCCTCGTCTGACCCCCCTTCCATGTGCTTTTCAGATTAGTTGTGCTACCTTGTGCAGCTTTAGAAGCCAAAGCCCCTGAATTAACAAAAAAATAAGTACATTTCAAATTCCGGTGGAATCAAACAGATGGCATTCACATAGTCTGACGAATGAAGAACTGCAAGGGAGAGGAAGGAAGGAAGAGAAGACGAAGGAAGGAGCAAAGCAAGGGCAAGGAAACCCATTCATTTCTTCCCACGAATGGATGAATGGATCTCTTCCTTCGTTGGAAGGCTTGGCTCTTGGGACATCTCACCTCTCTGTGTGTCCCTGGAAAGGCAGCAGCAGCCAAACGAACGGCAGGTCCCAAAGAGATAAAAGAAAGAGAAAGGCGGCTGCTTGGAAATGGAGATCTGAGTTTTCCCCAAGGGCCAAAGTGGGTCCCGGGGCCTTTGTGGAAAGAATTGTGCTCACAGTGGGATCAGCAGGACTGCGACAGGCAAAGTGCTTTGCTGAGTCAATCCGTTTTGGACACAGTACTTCGGGAAGGGAGAGGCCGACTCTTTGGACGGGGAGGGAGTGTGCATTTCTCTGTTTGTGCAGCTTGCAGCAATGAACCAACCATTGGCCTCCGGGGTCCCCCTTCTGCTAACAGAGAAAGTGTGAGGATTTGGGAGCCCCCTCCCACTCCGCCGGAGAAGCACTGAAAGCAGAGCCCAGTCCTTCCTTTCAGTCCAGTGGGGTAGGGAGAGAAGGAGGGTTGACTTCTGCCTCCATCCCGCCATGTACACCGTTGGGAGAGTCTTTGGGAGGATGTCAAGGAGGAAGATGACTGGAATGGAGCGGAGCTCGGACACCAAGGAGGAGGCAAGTATAGGCTACGAATGGCGTCCCTCGGCCTTTCACCTCTTCCGCTTCCTCCTCCTCACATGAGACTGCACTTGCCCTTGATTTTGTCTGTCCTCTTCTGCTTGCTGGAGCGCTTGCCATCAATGTTAAGGCTCATGTTGCGGCGCTTCTCCAAGCTGAGCAGCTCCTGGAAGAGCTCCTTAACATTGTAGTTCATCTTGGCAGAAGTCTCCATGAAGGCGCATTTCCACTCCTGGGCCACGGCCTCCCCCTCGGCGGCCTGCACCTCCCGCTGGGTCTCATCGCACTTGTTGCCCACCAGCATGATGGGGATGCTCTCCACACTGCCCTTGATCTGCAGGATCTGTTGGCGGATGGGCCGTAGCTCCTCCAGTGACTGCCGGCTTGTGACTGAGAAGACCAGCACGAAGGCGTGTCCCTTGGAGATGGAAAGGCGTTGCATGGCCGGGAACTGGTGGCTGCCCGTGGTGTCCGTGATCTGCAGAGTGCAGACGCTCTTGTCGCAGCTGATCACCTGCCGGTAGGTGTCCTCAATGGTGGGGATGTAGGTGTCACGGAAGGTGCCCTTCACGAAGCGCAGCACCAGCGAGCTCTTGCCCACGCCACCAGCCCCAAAGACCACCACCCGGTAGTCATTGCTCTGCTCTGGCATTGTTGCACCTACAGCGGGAGAGACAGGAGACAGACAGACAGAAAGACAGTGCTGGAGGAAGAGGAGACCACCTTCAGAGAAAAGAAGGGACCTTCAAGGAAACAAGATTCCCATGTTCAAGGAAACAAGGGACTCCCCCTTCATGGAAACAAGAGACTCCCGCCTTCAAGGAAACAAGGGACTCCCCCTTCAAGAAAACAAGAGACTCCCACATTCAAGGATACAAAGAACTACATTTGAGGATACAAGGGACTCTCACCTTCACGGAAACAAGGCTTTCCCACATTCACGTAAATAAGGGACTCCCCCCTTCAAGGAAACAAGGGACTCCCCCTTTGAGGGAAACAAATGACTCCCACCTTGAAGGAAACAAGGGATTCCCACCTTCATGGAAACAAGCGACTTCCACCTTCAAGGAAACAAGGGACTCTCCCCTTCACGGAAACAAAGGACTCCCAATTTGAAGGAAACAAGGGATTCCCACCTTCATGGAAACAAGCGACTTCCACCTTCAAGGAAACATGAGACTTCCACATTTGAGCATACAAGGGACTCTCACCTTCACATAAACAATGGACTCCCGTTTTCAAGGAAACAAAGGGCTCCCCCCTTCAAGGAAAAAAGGAACTCCCATATTTGAGGAAACAATGGACTTCCACATTTGAGGATACATGGGACTCCCAAGTTCAAGGAAACTAATTTCATCTGCATCTGTGGCAAGCATCATCAGTGGTTTGTTCAGATGTCTGTTGCAGGTGAGGCAAGTGGAGTGTATGTATATTGGTGGTATGATGGGAGAAAGAACCCATTCTTGTTGAAGTAGGTATGAATGTTGCAATTACCAAACTTGATTAGCATTGAGTAACCATGAAAATACAAAGTCAACAGTGAGGATATCTGCATGGAGGTAGTCTGACCTCTGTTGCCTGGAGGCCCCCTCTTTGGAAATTGTCATTGAAACTGAAAGCCACAAGAAGCACGTGGATAATTTCAACAGAAAGGGGGAAACCATGAAAATGAAAAACATCTTGTTACCTGTATTAAACACCAGAATGAAGACAGTAAATAGAGCACACCACTTGGGAACAGAAGGACTCCAGACAGCAAACAACCAAGTGCCAGTTAACACTTTCCAAACAGAGGGTGCCTCCAGGCACATCAACCAAGTTACCGCTATGCAGATTCCCTCACTGATTGACTTTGCAGCTTCAAGCTGCAACATCCACAATTGCTTTACTCAAACAAGATTTGTTTGGACATTATTGCAGAGGTATGTACACACTCCACTTGCTTGACTCAAATCAGATCCTCTGAAGATGCCATTAGCGACAGATGCAGGCAAAACATCAGGAGAAATACTGCTGGAACACATTGACCACACAGCCCAGAACACTCACAACAATCCAAAATTATCCTTCCTTCTTCCTGCCTGTCTTAGCGGAAGAGCTTCGCCCCAAGTGGAGGCATCCCATAATAATTGGACTGGCCTGTTTCTATTTCAGGAGGCCTCTGCCCGGTATCCAGATGGCCACCCTGGTCTCACTAGCAAGGCCGTTTGTGCCAATGTGATGTGATGGACACCTGCCTCTTGCTCTGGTTTGGGAAGGAAGCAAGCAAGCAAGCAAAGCCTCTCTTACAGACGAAGACAACAGAAGCTCCATCGAAGCTCATGAAGAGCTTGCACATGCAGCCAATGATGGTTCTTCTTCACTGAGAAAATGCAACACGCTGTAAGAGTATGGCAACATGAGCAAGCATCCCCCCCCCCCAAGATAATAACCAACCTTCACCTGTGACCTTTTCTTGCCATTGGTGGAGGCTTTGCCCCTCTTCAATGGGGACCCTTCCCTTATTCGACTTGCCCTCCCTCCTCCCTCCCTCCATTAAGTAACAACCCAAAGTTGCTGTTGCAAGTTGCTTTGACCAATGACTGGACGGGTGGACGGTGGCCTTTCAAAGCAGCAGAGGAAATAATGGCAGCCATTGTTCTTTTCCCGAAGAGCAACGTTTGCCCAGCCAGAAAAGTTTTGATCCACTAAACAGGAACCCAGGAGATCACAATGGCCTCGCCTGCTTCCCGTAAGGGATCCCCAAAAAGGCAAGAGTTGTATCTCTCTCTCTCTCTCTCCCTTCTGTGTTTGTGCTGGAGAGCCTCTGAACATGGGCAGAGTGCATAGGACAGCAGGAATCACAGCAGGTTTTCAAGGAGGAGTCTTTTGTGTGAGTGTGTTTCCAGGGAAATAATAAAGGGCCTATGTGTTGCTGAAGGAAGGCTTTCATGGCCGGAATCACTGGATTGCTGTGAGTTTTTCAGGCTGCATGGCCATGTTCCAGAAGCATTCTCTCCTGATGTTTTGCCCACATCTATGGCAGGCATCCTCAGAGGTTGTGAGGTCTGTTGGAAACTAGCAAGTGGTGTGTGTGTGTGTGTGATATATAGATAGATAGATAGATAGATAGATCCCTGTGGAATGATATCCAGGGTGGGAGAAAGAAAGAACTATTGTCTGTTGGAGGCAAGTAGGAATGTTGCCATTGGTCAGCTTGATTAGCATTGAATAGCCTTGCAGCTTCAAAGCTTGGCTGCTTCCTGCATGGGGAGCACCTGAAGGGAACCAGTGAAAACATAGGGAAGCTGATGAAGAAACACAACCTACAAACAGTCTACAGACCCACTAAGAACATCCAACATATGCTACGTTCTGCCAAGGACAAGAGGGCTCCTCTCACCTCTGCAGGAGTCTACTGGATACCATGCAGCTATGGACAAGAAGTCTCCATAGGGACCCCCAAACACAGCGGCCTTGCCCAGGCACAAACGAAAGGAACACATAAGGCACTGCAGACTAACTCAGCCTGAGAAGTCAACCATAGCAGAGCACCTGATAAACCAACCTAGACACAGCATATTATTGGAGAACACAGAAATATCAGACTACACAGAGAAGCCATTGAAATCCACAAGAAGCTGGTGGTCAACAGAAAGGAGGAAACCATGAAAACGAACACAATCTGGCTACCAGTATTACAAACTCTAAAATCATAACAGTAAATAAAGAGCAAGACTCAGAAAACAGGGTAATTCCAGACAAGAATCAATCAGGGCCAGTTCACACCTCCCAACAAAGGATGCTTCCAGGCAGCAAGCAGCCAGGCTTTGAAGCTGCAAGGCTATTCAATGCTAATTAAGGCGGCCAATGGCAACATTCCCACTTGCCTGCAACAGACAAGAGTTCTTTCTCCCACCATGGAGATTCCACAGATATATACGCAATCCACTTGCCTCATTTCCTACAGACCTCTATGCAGAGACCCTCACTGATTGACTTTGCAGCTGTAAGGCTACTCAATGCTAATTAAGCAGGCCAATGGTAACATCCACACTTGCTTCAAGCAGACAAGGGTTCGTTTTCCCACCCACACTCCACTGGCCTCGTGCCCAACAGACCTCACACCCTCTGAGGATGCCTGCTATAGATGTGGGCGAAACGTCAGGAGAGAATGCTTTTGGAACATGGCCAGGCAGCTGGGCAGCCCGGAAAACTCACAATAATCCAGGGATTCCTGCCATGAAAGCCTTCCTTCGACAATACAATGACGGGCCTCTTTGGCCTGTTCCATGGGCCTGTCGCTGTCCATGGTTGCAAGGAGGAGAGAGACGGACGGACGGAAGGAAGGAAGGAAGGGCCCCTTTTTTGCACCCTAAAGGTGACGCAAAAGCAGCACCCCCCCCCCCCGAGAAGGGGCAGAAAGAAAAGAGGAGGAAATGGGGGCTGCGGGGAAGAGGGCGTCACGGGGCAACAGGTCCGCCTGCTCGGCGCCAAGGGGGACGGGGGAACCCTGGAACTCCCTGCCGCAAGAACAAAGGGACTGCGGGGAAATGTGTGGTTCCACGAAAGGACGAAGGAAGGGAGACTAGCGTATTGACCCTTGAAAGGCGCACACAGGGTGGCCTCCCTGGGAAGGAGGGAGAAGTTTGCCCTATGGACGGACTCTCTTCTTCGACGGCGGGCATTACGGGGACGATGGGAAGCACGACCCCCGCCCATGATGGATCTTCGGAATAGATAGGTCAAACTTCGCCCCTCCCTCCAGGGGTTTGGGACTTCAACTCCCACAATTCATATCTTCTGTCTCACCCCATGGGAGCAGGTGCTGTAAAAATCCCCAAGGAATGAATGGTGTGATTCGAAAAACGTTTTCGGTGGGGAGATCGAACAGAGGGATGCAGCCCAGAGAGGCTCGGGGGGGGGCAGGAGCCCAGGCACCTGGATGAGACACAGGGAGGCAGGAAGGGGCAGGGCAGGGCCGTAGCCAGGATTTTGATTCGGGGGGCTGAGTTTGGTTGGGGGGCTGAGACTGGGTGGAAGAGGGTCAAACCTTTTGTATTGTTATCCCAATAACCCCATGAATGTGGGATATAATGAGCATGGTGATCAGATCATGATATGAATAAACATAACAGTTTAAATAATGTACCAGTAAGGCCTTCTCGAGGATCACCCTGAGAATTTCGGGGGGGGGGGGATGAAGCTCTCTTAGCCCCCCCCCCCTGGCTACATGCCTGGGGCAGGGGATCCTCTTTGGCTTCCCTCCCTTCCTTTTTGGCCCCCAAATATCCCCCAAAGGAAGGAAAGATGGATGGAAGGAAAGGAAGGAAAAAGAGGAAGGCTAGAAAGTAGGAAGGATGGATGAAAGGAAAGAGGAAAAGATGGAAGGAAGGAAGGAAGGAAGGAAGGAAGGAAGGAAGGAAGGAAGGAAGGAAGGAAGGAAGGAAGGAAGGGGTGATAGGAGGCTGCGGCTGCTCCTGAGGCCCCCTCCCACCTTGATAGGGAATGGGGAAGGGGCTGCGAGGGAAGCCCCCTCCTTCCCTGCGCCAGACGTACGTCATCGCCCCCTCCCCCCCCAAAAAGATCTGCAGCCCCCCGCTTTGTTGTGCTTGCTCCCCTTTGCGTCTCACCTGGAGGAAGAGGGAGGAGGAGGAGGAAGGCTCAGCCGGGCCCCGCTGCTGCTGCCCCCGCAGCCATCCGGGGAGACGGACGAGGGGAGGAAGGGAGGGAAGGAGGGATGCGGCGTCGGAAAAGGAGAGGGAACGCGTCACGTGGGGACGCCGCTGACACCAGGCTGATGATGCGGGGGGGAGGGGGGTGTTGTTGCTAGGGGACCACCCTCCACTCCTCCCTCTTTCCTCTGTTTTCTTTCTCCATCCCTCTTCCCGTTTCCTTCCCTCCTTCCTCACTTCCTTTTCTTCCCTCTCTCCTTGTCTCCTTCCTCTTCCTCCTTTATTTCCTTTCCTCACCCCATTTCCTACCTTCCTCCTCCCCCCTTTCCTCCCCTCCTTCCGTCCCTGTTTCATCCCTTTCCTTCCCCTCCTTCCTCCATTCTTTCTTTTCTTCCCTTTCTTTTCTCTCCCCTTTCCCTTCTTTCGCCTCATTCCTCCCTCCCTCCCATCTTCCATTTTATCCTCCCTCTCTTCTTTCTTTTATTCCTGGTCAATAAACTCCAGTCCATCTCCCCCCTTCGTGTGTGTGTGGGGGGCTTGGTCAAAGGGGAAGAAGGGACCACCCGCCTGCCTTTCCTTTCGTTTCCCTTCTCCATCCTGAATCGGTTGTTGTTGTCATTGCAAAGGCTGGAGGGGGATCCCTTCTAATACTAGGATTGCATTGTTCTACTATTATTTAGAGGCTGGATGTCCATCTGTCAGGAGGGATCCGGCGGAGCTTTTCCTGCATGAAGGCAGAAGAAGGTTGTTGGACTAGATGGCCTTTGGGCATCCCAACTCTAGGATATTTTTGTTGTGCTGTTATTTAGAGGCTGGATATCCATCTGTTGGAAGGGATCAGGTGGTGCTTTTCCTGCATGAAGGCAGTTGGGTGTTGGACTGGATCCCTTCCAACTCTAGGATTGTATGGTTCTATTATTATTATTTAAGATCATCCGGGGGGGGGGGCTGCTCTCGCTCCCGCCAATTTCTCAAATGCGGTTGGCGGGGACGAGAGGGAGGGCCTTCTCGGTGGTGGCCCCCCGTCTGTGGAACGCACTCTCTATTGATATTCAATCAGCTTCATCCCTCCTAACATTCAGAAAAAGAGTGAAATCCTGGCTTTGGGACCAAGCGTTTGCACCCTAGCACGAGCACTCTAGACTGGTCAGTTGGCAAATTGGTGGTTAAGATCTAAGACTTTGGATGGAACATTGTTTTAATGGTGATGAATGTACATGATGTTTTAATATTAACTGTATTTTAATGTATTTTAATTTTAACTGTTGTTTACTATGTATTGTGTGGCATCGAATTGTTGCCGTCTGTTAGGCCGCACTGAGTCCCCCCTCGGGGGTTGAGAAGTAGCGGGGTATAAACACTGGAAATAAATAAATAAATATTATTTAGAGGCTGGATGTTCATCTGTTGGGAGGGATCGGGTGGTGCTTTTCCTGCATGAAGGCAGGCTAGGGTTGTTGGGCTAGATCAGGCATGGGCAAACTTGGACTCTGTTTTTTGGACTTCAACCCCCACAATTCTTAGCAGCCTACCAGCCATTAGGAATTGTGGGAGCTGAAGTTCAAAACACTTGGAGGGAGGGACCGAGTTTGCCCACACTTGGACTAGATGGCCTTTGGGGGTCCCTTCTGACTACCATTCCATGGGAAATGAGGCCTAATTAACCTCCAGGGCGTTTTATCAATGGCACCCCCTACTGGGACCAGGTTCAGAAGATAGGTATCCTATGGAGTTGAACACAGATCCTGGAGCGCGGCTTCCTAGGAGGAAGCCTCATTAGCCAAGTATTTCATTCTCCTTTTGCAAATGTAATCCTGGAGCATGAAGGTCATTTTGATGTGGATATGGTTTAGTTCTATGGGTTCATTTAAGTGGGGTTCGCTACCATTTGGGTAAATACTATGTTGTAAACCATCCCATAAAAGTAATGGTGATAATATCCTTTGATTGGCTCCCAATCTTTAATAGTCCCATGAATGTGTTTCAGAGGTCAGCAATCAACCTCGTTCTGCTTGGTTTTAAAATGTATGATCGCGTCGCCAAATATCTGGTCACCTTGTTATCTTACAATCCCTATTTTTGGGCTAATTTAAGTGGCGATTGGCAATTGTTTTTAAAGTTTTATGTTTTTATATTGTTTTAATTAAATATGTTTATGTGTTTTTGTTGGGGGCACCATGTTGTGCTGGTTGTTAGCCGCCCTCAGTCCCTCTGCGGAGATTGAGATAGGATGGTATATAAATGCCTTAAATAAATAAATAACAAATTGATTGGGATTATGTGGATACCAAGGGATACCAAGGGAATCAGTAGTTACTGAAATGGACATCCAAGTGCCACCTCTGTGTTGATGGAGGCAGGCAGGATTTTCCCCGGGTACTGGTTGTGGGGGGTCGGGAGCAGGTGAGGGTTTTGCCCTCCTTTCTGCTAGAGATCCCTGTGTACAACTAGTGGGCCACTGTGTGACACAGAATGCTGGACTAGATGGGCTGAGGCCCGATTCAGCATGGCTCTTCTTATGTTCTTATGTGCTTGGCTGCTTTTCCCTAGCATTACGTACTGGAGGCCTCGCTTCCTCAGAGCGAAGAAGAGTGCCATTGAGAAGGAAGGAACAAATGGAGGGAGGGAAGCAAGATTTATTTTTTTACATGTGGTTTTATTTCCATCCTGGCTGACTCAAAAGCCTGGTTAAGTCCCTCTAAAGCAGGGCAGGGAACCACATCGGGAGCCAGATGTGGCTCTTTTCATGATTGAATCTGGCTCTCCAGAGCAGCCCGGGCCTCGGTTTCCCAGCATGCAACAGGGAGGAATGATGCAAATGCACCGCAACTGCTGCTTCCGCGCCGCCATCGCTGCCTCTTCCTCATCCCTCATTACTCTCAGGGCCCTGCGCCCTTTTTGCCGGGGATGGCGGAGCCCGCCGCCAGCGCCTCGTCCTCCTCTTCGTCTTCTGCCACAGGTCTCGAGGGAGGCAGCAGACGCGGGCCTGGCCCTGGCGCCGCGGACCCGGCCTTGCTGCCGCCGGGGAACTCTCAGCTCATCGCCCTCATCGTCGGGCAGCTCAAGAGCCACTGCCACTTCCAGAGGGACTGCCTTGCCTACGTCAACACCATAGGTCCGCCTTGGCCCCGCACACTCCTTCCTTCCTCTTCTATTCTCCCCCCCCCCCCAAGTCTTCCTTTCCTTCTCTCTCCCCTTCTTTTCTTTTCCCTTCATTATTTTACTTTTTCCTCACTCCCATTCCTTTCTCCACCCTTTTCTTCCCTCCCTTCCCATTTCCTTTCTTTCCCCCTCGTCTCTCTCCTGCTTTTTTCTTCCTTTTCCATAGTTCTTTCTTTCTTCCTCTCCCCCTCCCTTTATTTCCTCTGTCTTTCTTTATTTCCCCCTTCCTTCCGTCTTCTCTTCCTTCCCAGAGTCCTGAGCATGCCTTTTGCAGAGCCAGGTCTGAAGTGTCCCGTCATTCTGCCGGGGGAATCCTTTTCTCATAGTATGTGCATATATACTCACATTTAGTTGAATTCAGTCTTAAAATATATTATATATATTATATGGCTCTCACTGAAATAAATTTCCAAATATTTTGCTTTCATGGCTCTCTGAGTCAAAAAGGTTCCCGACCCCTGCTCTAAAGGAAAAAGGGAGAACAGTCACTGCCCACCCGCCCGCCCACCCTCCAAAGAGCAGGAATGCAATAAAAAACCCTCCCTCCCACAGACACAAAGTGCTCCCCTGCTAAATAAATGCAAGGGTGCAGAGGTAATTGTAAAACAATGGGGAACGTGTTGAAATGGATTGATTGTATTGTAGTTATGAAATGTGAATTTATGTATAGATATGTATATGCTGCTGTGCAAGAGGATATGATGCAACATACACTGCTGGTGCAGAAAGAGTTAACCAGCAGAATTTATTTATTTATGCTTCACATTTATAGACCGCCACTCCCCAAAGGCTCGGAGCGGTTTACAATAGTATGCATAAATACAATCCAACATAGAAGTCATATATAATAGCTAACACATTACCTAATATTAAATTATAATAAATAAAAAAGTGGAGGTGACTAAGGGTTGCATATCAGGTGACGAAAGTTCCTCAGCATTTTGTATAAAAGCTGTGTTCTCTGTTCTTGCCTTGTGTTGGGAGATTGTATGTCGGTGAGAAGTGGATTGTGTCTTATCAGTAAAGTTTCTGTGTCTTTATACTGAGGACAGAAGGAAGGATTGAAGAAAGGAAGCAAAGATGGAAGGATGGAAAGAAGGAAGGACAGAAGCCTAGGACCTTGCACTTTGTAATCACATTTTACCCCCGGGCATTTGAGATCGTTTTAAGTATTTTTGACAATTGTACGCCCAACAAAGACCAACTTAGGATTCTTTCAATGGGTAATTTATGTGTATTGTTCTGTTTTAATTATTGTTGTAAACTGCCTTGAGACCTTGGATAAAGGCGATAATAGAAATGCCCCAAATAAGTAAATAAATAAATAAATCCAGACGGAAGAAGGAAGGACAAAAGGAAGAAGGAAAGAAGAGAGAGAGAGAAAAGAGGGAGGGAGGATGGAAGGACGGACAAAGGAAGGATGCAAAGAAGATGGAAGAAAGGAAATGATGAATGAAAGGAAGGAAGGAAGAAGATAAATGATAGACGGGGAAGGATTAAGGAAAGGCAAAGGAAGGGTGTAAATAAAGAAAGGAGGAAGGAGGGAGAGAGGGAAAAAAGAACAAGGGACAGGAGGATAAAAGGAAGAATGGAAGAAAGGAATAAAAAGGATGGAAGAAAGGAAATATGGAAAGAAGGGTGGAAGGAAGAATGGGGGGATGAAAGGAAAGGATGGATGGAAAGAAGGATGGGCAGAAGGATGGAGAGAGAGAAATGATGGAGGGAGAATGGAGGCTGAGCTCTACTCTGCCGCCGCCATGGGCTCCCTGTGGCCTGCCCCTGGGCGAAGGGTCTCTCTTTCTCTCTCTGTGTGTGTCTCTCGTGCCCCTGCCTGGCTCAGCCCTTGAGGAAGGCCACGGCGGCCAGGAGGGCGTAGCCGAGCACCAGGAGGAACACCTTGAGCAGCCGATCACCCTTCTGCTCCAGCTCCTTGCCCAGGATCTCGAAGAAGGTGACGAAGAGGAAGGTGCCAGCAGCCAAGCCCTGCAGCAGCACCGAGACCAAAGCCCCAGCCAGGCTGGCAGAGGCAGAAGAGGAGGAGGCAGCCTGAATGGCAGCCCCGGCCCCGATGCCTAGCGGGAGGGACAGGCTGAGTGGGAGGGCGGCCCTGGCGGCCTCCTGCATGCCCCGCCCCGCCCGGGCCAGGCTGAGCCCCAGTGCCAGGGCCGCCAGCCCCTCATGGAGGGCCACCCCCAGGAAGAGGCCCAGCAGCCGCCCGCTGCCCTCCTCCTGCAGCCCCAGTGCCAGTCCCTCTAGCACCGAGTGGGCCGACAGTGCTAGGGACAGGCCCAGCAGCCGCAGCGCACCCAAGGCAGAGCCAGGCAGCTCCATGTGGCTGTGGTAGTGATGGGGAGGGTGGTGGTGGAGGCCACCGTCATCCTCGTTGGAGGTCTCCAGGAAGGGGCTCTCGTCCTCAGAGTCGCTGCCCACATTGAAGGTCTCTAGGTCAATGAAGGGTGGCTTTTTCTCCGCACGGAAGGTCAGCACCAGCTGCTCCACAAACACCGTCAGGAAGAAGCCCGTCAGCATCAGCGTCTCCGACAGCGGATAGTCCGTCCACACCTTCCCCAGGTGCAACACCTCCGACATCTAGAAGAAGTCATTTCAGAGTCAGAGGCTGTGCAGTAAACTACTTATACAAGACTCTGCAATGTTTGGGTAGACTGATTAATAACTTGCCCCTGAAAAAATCAGCCCAGCACACAGCAGCGTATTTAGGGAGAGTGTGATTGAGGAAGGAGAAAACTTTCAATTGGTTTCATAGGTTGCCCCTGAGGCCATCAGCCTGTTGTGCAGCAGCATATTGAAGGAGAGTGTGATGGAGAAAGCTATCAATTTGTTCCATAGCTTGCTGTCATGATCTCTAGTTCATGCCATCCAACCATCAGCCATTCTGACTCAGAGCATAATTGCTCTGAGGGGGGAGGATAATGGGCTCTGGAATATGGAAAGGGGCAACCTCCAGGCGCCAGGACTCTTGAGTGATTTATGATATTGTAGCTAGGCCTATATAGAAGGCCAGAAGTGTGAGGCTCTTGTATTCCAAACAATAAAGAGGTATGTATCTTCACCGTTTGTGCACTTTGGTGTGCAGAGAAAACGAATCCACAGCAACAAGCTGGAGCTGAAAAACCTTAAAGTTTGTTTGGATTCCTGATTCTCTCTAGCTTCTGCCTAAACCAACATGGAGGGAGGAAAGAGTGGGCACGACACCTCTAAAAACCAACTAGCAGACATTTTGGGGGAAGAAGCAAGCTCTGAAGGAGGAGAGATGGCAGGATCTCACACCCCTCTGGAAGCAGCAGTCCCCCAAACTATGATCAGCCGCTGGTGGGTCACACCAACTCGGCCGGAGATCCGACCGATGACAGGCTGGGAGTATGGCTCTCCCCACTCGACGGGGAGCCAAGAAATGCAGGAGATGAGGCAAGAGGTAGCGCAAGTGAAGGAACACTGCTCCATGCCTTGCTCCTGGAACAACAGGGCAGCCTGGGATTGGAAGCCTCCCAGCAGCCGCTCCTTCTCCTCCGCATGTCACCTCCCTGGGCCTTTTGGCAACAGCCTCTTCCCCCCCATTGGCAGAGGAGTGAGGGAGAGGGGGGCATTTTCACTTCATTTAGGCGATCCTTCGTTGTCCAAGTAAAATTGTCGTCCGAGTGCGTGTCCTGGCGGTGGGTACGTAGGTGACTGTGGAGCACTATTGACCCGCATGTTCTCCTGCAGTGAGGGCATCGGTTTCCTGGTGGAAGGTGGTCCTAGTGGGGTTGGCTTGACACGCCTTCGTCTTGGCACGTTTCTCTTTCGCCCGCCATTCATGCCTCTTCATTTTCTACAGCACTGCTGGTCACAGCTGACCTCCAGCTAGAGTGCTCAAGGGCTAGGGCTTCCCAGTTCTCGATGTCTGCCACAGTTTTTAAGGCTGGCTTTGAGCCCATCTTTAAATCTCTTATCCTGTCCTCCAACATTCTGTTTTCCGTTCTTGAGTTCAGAGTAGAGAAACTGCTTTGGGAAACAGTAATTGGGCATTCGGACAACGTGGCCAGTCCAGAGGAGTTATGGTGGAGGTGCATCGCTTCAATGCTGGTGGTCTTCCAGCATGCTGACATTTGTCCGCTTGTCTTGTATTGCTGATGAAATTGTTCCAGGAGTTGCATGTGACGTCTGTAGACAGTCTACATCTCGCAAGCATATACCAGGGTTGGAAGGGGAGTGGCTTTCTAAACAAGCACCTTGGTATCTCTATGGATGTCCCGGTTCTCAAATACTCTGTGCTTCATTCGGAAAAATGCTGCACTCGCAGAGCTCAGGCGGTATTGTATTTCAGTGTCAAATTTTGCGGAGAGATGGTTGCTAAGGTAGCAGAAATGGTCAACATTTTCTAATGTTACGCCATTAAGCTGTATTTCTAGCATTGCAAATAGATTGTCTGGTGCCTGCTGGAAGAGCACTTTTGTTTTCTCAATGTTCAATGACAGGCTGAGCTTCTGCAAAGGTGTTTAGAGTGGCTTGTAGGTCTTCTCCTGAATGCGCACAGACAACATTGTCATCAGCATGTTGGAGTTCTATAACAGATTTTTTAAATTTTTTTTTATTTATGACATTTTTACAGCAGTAGATAAAACAAGGGAAGGTTTGGGAGGGGGGGGAGGGTTGGGGGTGGGGGGAAGAGTACATGGGGGAAGTGAGGGTGAGACATAGGTTCTTGTACTCCCGTCCATTCCACCGGGTCTATTGACGGGTAATGCAGGTTGACGCCGTACCTTGGGCGTCAAGTCTGGGATTGCTTTACCTTCCCATCTGTCCTTTGGAGCTCCGGCCTGAATTCCATACTAGTTGTTAGGGTTCACTACTTTTAAGTATTCCCTGGCTTTCTTCCAGCTAATTCTATTCCTATGATTTTGGTCTGTTACAATACTCCTTAGAGTATCCAGATCTATTAGTTCTCTTATTCTAAGAAGCCAGTCTTTTATGGAGGGAGGGTCCCGGCTTTTCCAGTTTTTGGCGGCCTCAATTCTGGCAGCAGCTGATAAGAAGAAGAAAATCTTCTCGTCATTCTGGTCCATGTCACAGTCCATGATGTTAAGTAAGTAAAAGTCAGGCCTCATTTCCAGCTTTCTACCGATGTTGTTGTAATCTTGGTTTTGACTATCAGTCTGCTGAGGTTAAATAGCTTGCCATCTGAGCTCTCGGGAAACGAGGCTTGCCTGGAGTAATGCGCATCGGCATCCAGGCAGCAGGAAAGCGGCCCTTCAAAACACCCTGAGACCATCAGCCCAGTGCACAGCAGCAGTGTATTTAGGGAGTATGTGATGGAGGAAGGAGAAAACTATCGGTCAGTTTCATAGCTTGCTCCTGAGACCATCAGCCCTGTGTGCAGCAGTATATTTTTTTGAGTCTGTGGTTGAGGAAGGAGAAAACTATCAATTGACCCCCTTGATCCCTACCTTGTCCCTGACGGCCGGGAGCAGGGCATTGAAACCGGTGGCCAGGAAGACCCCAGCGGCGAAGGTGTTGCAGAGGGAGAGGGCCCTGCTGGAGTGTTGGCGCGCCTTCCCTGTGCTGTTGGGCCGAAGGAGGCGCACCGGCAGCAGGGACCCTGCCAGCATCAGCAGGAAGACCGCCACCAGGCACAGCAGCTTGGCCAGCAGCACACGCATAGTGGGGTCAGGGGTCAGGGCCCTGAGGAAGAAGGAGGAGGGAAACATGTGGACTTCAGGAATATACTATAATAATCAAAAAATATAATAATACTAAAATATAATAAAAAATAATATAAAAACAATGTAACAGTAATGTAAAATAATAATAAAATATTTTAAAGTAATAGGATATTACACAAATAATTATAAAATAAACCAATAATATAATATTAACATAAAAACAATATAATTATAACATATTTTAAAAATAATATAATTATACAAATAATATAATAATGCAATAATATATTATTAGAAATAATATAATTAAAAATGCCAATAATATTATGACATGGATATAATTATAGTACAGTATAATATAAAATACCAATAATAACAGCTGTTAGGAATTGTGAGAGTTGAAGTCAAAACACCTGGAGGGAGGGGGAGGGCCGGAGTGGGCCTGCTTGAGTCACATTAGGATTGGGCTTAGAATGATTGAGGCTTTGGTTGTGTTTGTCTTGCGTGGAGGCAGAAAGCATGAAGAGCGCTGGGCTGGTTGACCCTTAAGGTCCCATCCCATGATGATGGTTGAGGCTGGACGGCCACCTGTTGGGGGGCTTTGATGGTGCTTTTCCTGCAGGGGCGGGGCTGGATGTCCTTTAGAGGCCCCTCCCCCAGTTCCCCAAGAGGGGCAAAAGGCGTCTATCACGATGGGTACACAGGGCGGGGGCCTTTCTGACCTGGACACTTCCACCTTCCTCCATTGTTCTCGAATACAAGAGTAATAGCAACAAGAATACAATGTCTACCCTAAGAGCCGCGGGATGCTGTCTCATCCGCCTCCTCTTCCCGTCCCGCTCTGCTTTGACAAACGCCCCGCCCACCTTGTTTCTGATTGGACATTTGGGGAACGACGACGGCATTCATTGGAGTGCCTATCCATCTATCACGCTACCTTCCCCTTCTCATCACCTTTCTCATCCGCCCCGCCTTCTCGTTTCTGATTGGGCGTCCTGAGAAAGACAAAGAAGTTCATTGGTAGTCTTATCCATCCGTCACATTACCACCCCCGCCCCATGACGTTTTGCCCTTTCGCCCCGCCTCCTAATTTCTGATTGGACAGTTGCAGAACGATGATGACGCTCACTGGAAGGCTTATCCATCCGTCACGCTATCAGTCTCGCTCCCCCCCCCCCCAGCAGGGATTCTTCTTTTGCTGCAACTCACACTTCCGGTGCCTTTCTCTAAGGCCCTCCGTTGGAATTTTGCCGGAAGTTGGGGAGTTCTTTTGTGCTGCGCCACAGGCAATTGGGGCCGACAGAAGACAGGAACCGAGAGGAAGAGTTCCGGAAAGAGATCCTCTTGGAGTTGGACTGGGCGACCCCTGGAGTTTCTGTTGTCATTAATAACAACAACAATAATACATTTATTATTATTATGATTTGAAACACAACAAGATGAGTCCACAGTAGACACTCTGCTGGCTGTTGTATTGGATCACACGTCGGATACTTCCCAAGTGTGAAGGACTGTGTGATGTATGGGCGAATAATGCGTGCAGATCCCAGTAAGGGGGCCTTCTGCAGCTGGCAGCTGGTCATTTTGTCAGCGCCGATTGTGTTTAAGTGCAGGCCAAGGTCTTTAGGCACTGCACCCAAGTGTGCCGATCACCACTGGGACCACCTTTACTGGGTTGTGCCAGACCCTTTGCAGTCTTATATTTAAATCCTCATATTGTGCCAGCTTCTCCAGATGTTTCTCTTCAATCTTGCTGTCGCCTGGGATTGCAATATCAACAATCCATACGTTGTTTTTTAGCATGATGGTGTGGTCAGGAGTCTTGTGCTCCAAAACTCTGTCAGTCTGGATTCGGAAGTCCCAGAGGAGTTTGAAGTGTTCATCCTCTGCAACTTTTTCAGGCTTGTGATCCCACCAGTTCTTGTGTGGTATTTGTGGCGACAATGTACACTGTATGCCCTCTTAACCCATGCTCTGACCTTTGTAACTGTTTTAATGTGGCTTTTGTGTTTTGGTTTTATGTTTTATTGACTGTACTGGCCGCATGCCGCATGTTGCGCTGTGCTGTCGGTGTAATTTTATGTGATCCGCCCCGAGCCTGCCGGGAGGAGCGGAATACAAGAATGAAATATAAATAAATAAATAAATAAGTTCCAATGAATCATCTGAGCAGCAGTGTTCTACCTCTGCTTGTAGTCTATCTGCATAATCTTCTCGCAGCAGCTGAGAATGTGATTTATTGTTTCATCTGCTTCCTCGCAGAGTCTACTATTGGGATCTGTCATCGACTTTTCAATTCTGGCTTTGATGGCATTTGTTCCCTGCTTCAATATCACTAATAGCTTGCTCTTGGGATGCCAGAATCAGGCCCCCCGTCTCCTTTTTCAAAGTTCCATTTGTGAGCCACATCCATGTTTATTTCTTTGTCAAGTTGGCTCTCAATTTTTCCCAGGAAGCTGCCTTTTGCCAGTTTTCTCTTCTGCTCTGCATTGTGTTTTTACAGTATTCCCTCTTTGTCTTTTGCACTTGAAGCGGTTGACTACTATTGACTTCCCTCAATGTTGGTTCTTGACTGCCTTTCACATAATCTGCCATTGCATGTTTCTCTTCTGCCTTTTGTTTCACTTGCAGAAGCCCTCTCTCTGCCTCCTGATTTTCTGGGCAAGTAAAGTCTGTCGACATCACTATGCAGGTGAATGTCATCAGTTTTCTTGTTTTTCTGTCCAGATCATCCAGCTCTGATTGTGTCCAGTTCAAAATTCCAGCAGCATATCTAACAATGGGGATGACCCCGGTGTCGAGAGCCTTGATTATATTTCTGCCATTTAATTGCTATTCAAACCCTTTCTGACTCCTGGATATATTCTTTGCTGACCACATTTTTCACATGCCCATGCTTGATATTGTCCAACTGTAGTATGCCCAGTTATTTATAGGTTTCAGGCTGATTGTGTTTTATGGTTTGTCCGTTTGGCATGTCTATGCCCTCGCTGTGAGTAACTTTCCCCTTCAATTTAAGAACAGCAACAATATAAAACAGAACATTAATCAACAGTTTATATAGGACTCAAGAATTTGACGTCTTCCTCAGGAGCCATTTAGGTTAAAAGCCTGCCTAAAAAGGGACGTTTTACAGGCTCTCCAAAAGTTCTTGATCTGGTTGTGGACAACTGGCAGGAATGAATGGAACTACTAAGAGGTTTTGCTTTTCTGAGCGTAGTGATCTCGGGGGAACATATGGGGTAAGGCGGTCCCTCAGATACACCGGCCCTAGACCGTACAAGGCCTTAAAGGTTAACACCAACACCTTGAAAGCAATTCGGTACTCTGTTGGTAGCCAGTGCAATTGCTGCAGAATAGGTGTAATGTGCTCTCGTGCTGATGCTCCCACCAGCAGTCGAGCATCAGCATTTTGCACTAGCTTGAGTTTCCGATTGATGACAAAGGAAGGCCAATGTAGAGGGCATTACAGTAGTCCAGTCTTGAGATGACCATTGCCTGGATCACCGTGGCTAGGTCGCTCCTGGGTAGATAGGGAGCCAGCTGTCAAGCCTGGCGTAGATGGAAAAACACAGTCCTGCATACTGTGGAGATTTGCATCTCCATTGATAGCAGTGGGTCTAAGTGGACCCCCAGGCTTTTTACTGAAGACGACAGACTTAAGAGCTCGCCGTCCAGGGTAGGCAGTCGGCATCCATCCAACCCAGGGCGACCCAGCCATAGGATCTCCGTCTTCGACGGATTCACCTTCAAACGGCTGGCACGCAGCCATCCAGTCACGGCTTCTAGGCATTAATGGAAACAATCGGGTACGGTATCCAGTCTGCCATCCATTCTCAGCACAAGCTGGGTGTCATCAGTATACTGGTGACACTCCAGACCAAAGTCGCGAACGAGTCGGGCCAGTGGACGCACATAGATATTAAACAATAGAGGGGAAAGGATGGCACCCTGGGGGACCCCACAACTTAAAGAGAGTCTCCCAGAGACCGTCCCTCCCCCCTCCACACGTTGTCCCCGATCTTGGAGAAAGGAGGCCACTCATTTAAGGGCAGTCCCCCTGACTCCTGTCACGGCTAAACGGTGGGTTAGTAGTGCATGATCTACCGTGTCAAAAGCTGCTGTGAGATTTAACAATACAAGCAGTGCTGACCCCTCCTGGTTGAGCTGGCAGCAAAGTTGGTCTGTAATGGAGACAAGCACGGTTTCCGTCCCATGCCCAATACGGAAGCCGGACTGGAAGGGATCAAGTCCAGCTGTGTCATCTAAGAACTGTTGCAGCTGATCCGCTACTGCCCTCTCAATCACCTTGCCCAGAAACGATAGATTCGATACTGGGCGGGAATTGAAGGGAACTGAAGGATCTAAATTCGGTTTCTTCAGTAGCGGTCTTACCATGGCCTCTTTCAAACCCCCTGGAAACACTCCTTGCTCAAGGGAGCTGTTGATTATCCTACACAGGGGGTCTCGTAACCCCTCCCGACATGATCTAACTAGCCAGGAGGGGCACTGATTGAGGGAGCATGTAGTTGGTCTAGCTGCAATCAGTAACTCATCGACAGCTGCTGCGTTCAGCTGTTAGAAACGGTCGAAGGTGCGCCCTCCGAGCAGCAGCGGTGTCTCGAGTTCACTTACTGTATCAATTGTGGCTGAGATGTCCCAACGGAGTTTCGAGATTTTGTCAGCAAAATAGCTCTGAAAAGCCTCAGCTGTTGGGGCCAATTCCCTATCGTTTTGGACGGCTGGGATCGTCGTCAATGACCGAATCACTTTAAATAATTGTGCTGGGCGTGAGCTAGCCGACTCTATCAGGTAAGAATAGTACACCTTTTTGGCTTCCTTGATAGTGTCACGATGCTGGGACTTGGCCGGCCCCTTAATCACACAGAGACGGTATTCAGCTAACTACTTTATTGAAGAATAAAAACAGTAGAAAAGGTAATTGTCCAAAATGCAAAAGCAATCAAAGTAATCGGTATTGTCCAAAAGCAACTTGGCATGAAAGTTTCCAAGACTTGGCAAGGCTCCGCTTAGCAAAAGCAAATCAGGAACAAAACAAGGTACAAGATCCAAGGCTCCCTTGGCAGGCCACTAGCCCGAACTTAGCTCCGTGGTCTAGGCTCGCTAACACGTCTGCATAGGATAGACGTGGCCGAGGTACTGAGGATCCGTTCCCACGGATCCTCTACTTAATCTTCATGGCGAGGACCCCGACGCTCTAGGCTTCTCCTTCTCCAATCTGTGGTGCGGGACCTCGGTCTGTCTAGGCTATGAAACCAACCCCTCCTGCTAGACTCGATGTTCCGTCTCCTATCAAAGGTTCGGCCTTGCCTCCCAGCACCTGGGTCTCTATCTCCGTGAGAGTCAAACTCCCTATCTACTTCCCAGCTATCCTCCTCCAGGTTTTCATGCATTCTTTCTTGCGATCCTCGCCCCCCGGCCGTTCATACACTTCACTATCACTGCTTTCAGTTTGCACCTGGCTTTCCATATCCTCGTAAGGATCAGGCCAGCCTTCATGCCAGGCTAGGCTCTCTGTGGGAGAAGAAGGCCCAGCTATGGCAAAATCTCCTTCTTCCAGCCCCTCTAAATCCTCTTCAGAATCTATCTCAGCTGCTGCTGGCTCTAATGCAAGTGGGACCCCTGGCGCTGTCCCATGCCCCCCAGGCACGAACGAGAACTGGGTTGCTACACTATCCCCCCCCCCTCAGGGCCCCTCCGAGGCCTCCCTCGAGGCTTGGGCCTCCCTGGAACCGAAGGCACTGCACAAAACCTGGGCAAACTCTTCATGTCTCAGGCGCTTCAAGAGCACAGCAACTAGCAAAAGTGCCTGAAATGCTCAGCAAAGAGATGCTCAGAAGCAACAATGTTCGGGGCGTGAACATCTCGAGCCGGCGTCCACGAGCGCTCTTCCGGTCCGAAGCCTTTCCAGTCAATCAAGTACTCCAGCTTCCGGTAGCGGATGCGCGCATCCAGGATGTCCTGCACCTCAAATTCCTCCTCGCCGTCCCGCATCACAAGGGGAGGGGGCGGCCGCGTCACATCAGGCCGCACCCCCTTCGCCGGGCGGAGCAAGGAACGATGAAACACAGGGTGAAGTTTCATGTCCGCTGGGAGCTGTAGTTTGAAAGGCACAGGGCCCACCTTCTCCAGCACCTTGTAGGGGACCCAGGAATCTCGCATCCAGTTTGCGGCTAGGTCGCTGAGTAGGCAGGTTCTTGGTCGACAGCCAAACTTTATCCCCCACCAGGATCTCAGGGCCCTCCTGGCGCCGCCGATCAGCCATCCGCTTGTAATCCGCCTTCGCCTGGTCCAATTGAGTACGTAGCAAGTCTTGGAGCGCAGTGAGCTCCTGAAGCCAGTCTTCCGCCGCCGGCACTTCCCCAGACGGAGTCACCGGTGGGTAGAACCGAGGGTGGTGTCCATAGTTAGCAAAGAAAGGAGTCTCTTTGATGGATTCCTGCGTCGCATTGTTGTAGGCGAACTCCGCCAAGGACAACAAGGACGCCCAGTTGTTTTGCTGATAGTTGACATAACACCGCAGATACTGCTCCAACCCTTTCGGTTTGCCCGTCGGTCTGGGGGTGGTGGGCCATCGACATCCGGACGTCAATCCCCAGCAACTTCTGGACAGCCCGCCAGAACTGGGAAGTGAATTGGGTGCCGCGGTCCGTCACCAAACTCTGTGGAAGTCCATGCAACCGAAACACATGTTGCACAAACATATCAGCAGTCTCTTTGGCAGTAGGCACCCCCACACAGGGAATGAAGTGTCCCATCTTGGTGAAACAGTCGACCACGACCAAGATCGTGGTGAACCCCTTGGACTTGGGCAAGTCAGTGATGAAGTCAGCCGAAATCATCTTCCAAGGAGCGGAGGGGGTCGGAAGCGGCTGGAGCAAGCCGGCGGGCTTGCCCCCCTGGTTCTTGGCCCGATGGCACACAGGGCAAGAGCCCACATAGTCCTCCACATCCCTCCGCACTTTAAGCCACCAAAAATCTCGTAACACCAACTGCAGGGTCTTGAAGAGCCCAAAGTGTCCCACGGCCCGGCTGTCATGGCAAAGTTTGAGAATGTCCTCCCGCTCGGGCCCAGGGGAAACATAGACAGAGTCGCGGTGATAGAGCACCCCGTTCTTTACCTGGAAAGGGGATTGGACCCCCTTGGTCAGCTGCTCTTGCACCCACGGGTCGTCCCGTTGGCGAGCCTGAATCCGGACACTCAGAGTCCTCTTGTCCCCGGGGGCCGGCGGAGCCACCGGGGGTTTCACAGGGGCCGCCCGAGCGGCAGCAAAGTTCTCTGCTTTGAGCAGCCGTGTCTCGGAAAGCCCTTCTCCACCTCTGACATACTCCGGCTTCCGGGACAAAGCGTCGGCTTGCTTGGTCTGCTTGGGGGTCACATAATGGATGCGGAAATTGAATCGCTCAAAGAACAGGAACCATCTCTGTTGCCTCTGGTTCAATTTGTGCTGGGTCTTCAAGTGCTCTAAATTCCGGTGGTCGGTGTGAACTTCCACCGGAAATTTGGCCCCTTCAAGCAGATGTCTCCAGACTTCAAACGCTACTTTAATGGCCAGGAGCTCCTTCTCCCAAATGGTATAGTTCTTTTCCGGCGCCGTCAGCTGCCGGGAGTAGTAAGCACAGGGCAATAAGTCCGTCCCCTGCGGTTGTAGCAGGATCGCTCCCACTGCTACATGCGAAGCATCAGCTTGCACGATGAAAGGGGTGCGGGGGTTGGGATGCTGCAGAAGCGGCTGGGTGGTGAACAGCTGCTTCAACTTCCGAAACCCCACGTCTGCCTCCGATGTCCACCGGAACGGCACCTTTCCCCGCAAGCACTGGGTGATGGGATCAGCCCACTTGGCAAAGTCAGGAATGAACTTTCTGTAGTAGTTGGCAAAGCCCAGGAATCTTTGAATGTCTTTTTTGCTGGCAGGAGGCGCCCAGTCTGCCACAGCTTGGACCTTGGTGTCATCCATGGCAATGCCTGTGGGAGATATACGGTAGCCGAGGAAGTCCACCTCACGTAGATCAAAAGCGCATTTCTCCAGCTTGGCATAGAGGCCGTGGGCTCTCAGTCTCTGGAGTACTTCCTTGACGTGGCGGTCATGGGTCGCCTGGTCCGGAGAAAAAATCAGCAGGTCGTCTAGGTAAACTGCCAGATAACGATCTAGCAGGTCTCGGAAAATGTCATTCATGAAATGTTGAAAGCAGGCGGGGGCGTTGCACAACCCGAATCCCATTACCAGGTATTCGAAGCTCCCCCACTTGGTCTGGAAAGCAGTCTTCCATTCGTCGCCCTGGCGGATCCGCACAAGATTATAGGCCCCCCTCAGGTCCAATTTAGTGAACACCTTGGCTCCCCGCATCCGCTCCAACAGCTCGGGGATCAGGGGTAGGGGGTAGCGGTTCCGAATCGTGAACTTGTTGAGCTCCCGATAGTCATTACAGAGCCGTAACTCCCCCGACTTTTTTTTGACAAACAGAATCGGCGCCCCGGCCGGGGACTGAGAAGGCCGGATAAACCCCTTCCGCAGGTTTTCATCCAGAAACTCTCGGAGAGCCTGTTGCTCTGGTTCCGAGAGAGGGTAGAGTCTCCCCCGCGGGATAGGGGCTCCGGGTTCCAGCTCAATGGCACAGTCGTAGGGCCGGTGGGGAGGCAAGCGCTCTGCCTCCTTCTCGCTGAAAACATCCTAAAATCCGGCGTATTTCTTGGGCAACGTGGCAACTTGCTCCACCTTTTGAGCCTGGCAGGCCCGGGCCGTCATGCAGTGTCCTTGGCAATGGTCCGAAGAAAACTGCAACTGTCTCTTGGCCCAGGAGATCTGGGGATCGTGGAGCATGAGCCACACAATGCCCAGGACGACTGGGAAATCGGGCAACTTGGTCACCAAAAAGGAGATTTCCTCCTTGTGAGAACTTGTCCACATCTTGGTAGGAGCAGTGTATTGGGTCACGGCCCCGGCTTTCAGGGTCCTTCCATCAATAGTCTGTATGCCCTTAGGCTCTTGGAGGTCATGGAACTGTAATCCGGCCGACTTGGCGTAGTCAGCGTCGATGAAATTGTTGGTGGCTCCCGAGTCGATCATGGCGTGGACCATCACCGGCCCCTTCCCTGACGACCAGAGGGCGACCATCACCAGGAACAATTGTCCAGTCTTGGGTTCTGGGGGGAGGTTAGCGACGGCGGCCGAGTTAGCGAACCCACTTAAACTCGGCCGGCTCCTTCCCCCGCCGCCTGGATTGCTTCTTCAGCCTCCGGGGCCCCTCCAACCGCGGCAGAGGCCCGGGGTGTCTTTCCCCGCGGTTTCTGAGAGCACTCTCTAGAGAAATGTCCAGCCCCCCCCCCGCAGTACCAACACAAATTCAGCCGCTGGCGGCGTGCTTTCTCAGCGGCATCCACCTTGGGTCGCACATTCCCTAGCTGCATCGGCTCCGGTTCATCCAGGGGCTGGGGGGCTGGGGCAAACTGCCGGAACGAGAACTGACTGGCCCCCGTCTCCTTTCGAGCCGCTGGTCTCTCCACTGCACCTTTGTCCCATCGCCTCCGGGTCTGCACTCCCGCCTCCACTCGTAGGCTCACATTGATCGCCTCTTCCAGGTCTGCTGGCCGAGTGGCCCCTCTTAGGATCTCCTGTTGCAGCTCTTGCGACAATCCTTTGATGTACTGGTAGCGGAGGGCAGCAGGGTTCCATTCTACTTGGGCCGCCAGTACCCGGAAACGTGAGATGTACTGGGACAAGGTCATGTCCCTCATTGACAACCGGTCCAGCTCCCTTTCAGCCAACTCTGCATTCACTGGGTCTCCCCAAGTCCTCTTGATAGCTTCTAGAAAAAGTCTCACCGTGCCCGCTGCGGGAGCCGCTGCCTTGATCAGGGTAGTCGCCCAGGCCGCCGCCGTTCCTTCCATCAGCGTGTAGATGAAGCCCACCTGGGCTCGATCCGTGGCGAACTCCAAGGGCCGAAGTTCCAGGTACATTTCCACTTTGCCAATGAACACATCCACTTGGGCTGGGTTACCCCCGAAACGTGCCGGAGCAGTCACTGAGGGGTGGCGGCCAGCCAGGGTTCGTAGCTCTCCTACTTCTTGCTGCAACGCGACCACTTGGGCATCAGTCAGCTGGGCCATGGCGCCGGCTGGCCTTTTGCACTTCTTTGACCGTCCCGTGATGTGAAAAGGGGTTCTTGGAGTACCTCGGCCAACTGTCACGATGCTGGGACTTGGCCGGCCCCTTAATCACACACACAGAGACGATATTCAGCTAACTACTTTATCTGTATCTGTATACCTTTATAAAACGGAATGTTTGTATGTGTGTATGTGTGTATGTGTGTGTGTATGCGGAGGGCGGAAGGGCGGATATGTGGCAGCTATTTGCATAAAGTCCTTTGATTGGACAGCCTCGCCACTCCAAAATTCTAAGGCACCAGACAGAGGGCATTGATAGCCACTGATTAGCCAGCAACCCAGAATCCAGGCCTCTACATTTAAACAACAGGATTTCTTCCCACTGAGGGGAAAAAAGCCAGCATCCCAGAATCAGGCCTCTACATTCAAACAACAGGATTTCTTCCCACTGGGGGAAAAAAGCCAGCAACCCAGAATCCAGGCCTTTACATTCAAACAACAGGATTTCTTCCCACTGAGGGGAAAAAAGCCAGCAACCCAGAATCCAGGCCTTTACATTCAAACAACAGGATTTCTTCCCACTGAGGGGAAAAAAAGCCAGCAACCCAGAATCCAGGCCTTAACATTCAAACAACAGGATTTCTTCCCACTGAGGGGAAAAAAGCCAGCAACCCAGAATCCAGGCCTTAACATTCAAACAACAGGATTTCTTCCCACTGAGGGGGAAAAAGCCAGCAACCCAGAATCAGGCCTTTACATTCAAACAACAGGATTTCTTCCCACTGAGGGAAAAAAGCCAGCAACCCAGAATCCAGGCCTTTACATTCAAACAACAGGATTTCTTCCCACTGAGGGGGAAAAAGCCAGCAACCCAGAATCCAGGCCTTAACATTCAAACAACAGGATTTCTTCCCACTGAGGGGAAAAAAGCCAGCAACCCAGAATCCAGGCCTTTACATTCAAACAACAGGATTTCTTCCCACTGAGGCGAAAAAAGCCAGCAACCCAGAATCCATTCCATGCAGGCCTTTTCCATTTTTTTTACTCCTTTCTGTTTTACAGCGGTATACTTTCACAGGCCAGGGCGGATATGCGGCAGCCACTTTCACAGGCCAGGGCGGATATGTGGCAGCCACTTTCACAGGCCAGGGCGGATATGTGGCAGCCACTTTCACAGGCCACAGCGACCAGCGCGGGTGATGGACCTGCACCAAACTTGGTACACATAACCCCCCCTATGACATGACTCACGTATTATGGGATTTGTAGTACTTTCCAAGACTTTGGTTCCCACAGACCACTGAGGCCACCAAAAAGGACCAATACAGACCACACTCAGCACACACAGCCCCCATGACCCACTCTACGTCCTGGTGCAGTTCGGAGGAGGGTGGGCCATGGATGATGGGACTTGAAGTGCCTCTACTCACTTCCAAAGTCCGCTGCAACCCTCATCCAATCACTGATCGAGACCAAACTTGCCATACATAACCCCCATGACTGCCTTCACGTCCTGGTGAGGTTTGGGGAGGACTGACAATGGATGATGGGATTTGTAGTACTTTTTACACCCCTCTGTTCCCACAGACCACTGTGGCCCCCAACAAACACCGAGAAAGTCCACACTTGGCACACAGAGCCCCAGTGACCCACTCTACATCCTACTGAAGTTTGGAGGGGGACAGAACATGGGTGATGGGACTTGCAGTACCTTCCCTCACTTCCCAATCCTGCTACAAACCTAATCCAATGACTGATCAACACCAAATCTGGCACACAGAGCCCTCATGACCCACTCTACAGCCTGGTGCAGTTTACTGTGAGACGGACCACAGATGATGGGACTTGAAGTACCTTCACTCACTTCCGAAAAACAATGCATCCCTCATCCATTCACCAATACAGACCAAACTTAGCACACAGAGCCCCCATGACCCAATCTACATCCTACTACACTTTGGGGGAGGGTGCACCAGAGATGATGGGATTTGCACTACCTTTAGTAATTTCATGATACCACTGCAACTCCCAATAATGATGGATCAAGACTAAACTTGGCACACAGAGCCCCCGTGACCCACTCTACATCCTGCTGCACTTCTCAAATGACCCGGGCAGGGCCGGGTCCCCAAGCTAGTTGAAGAATAAAAACAGTAGAAAAGGTAATTGTCCAAAATGCAAAAGCAATCAAAGTAATCGGTATTGTCCAAAAGCAACTTGGCATGAAAGTTTCCAAGACTTGGCAAGGCACCGCTTAGCAAAAGCAAATCAGTTCTCAGCAAATCAGTTCTCACGGATCCTCTACTTAATCTTCATGGCGAGGACCCCGACGCTCTAGGCTTCTCCTTCTCCAATCTGTGGTGCGGGACCTCGGTCTGTCTAGGCTATGAAACCAACCCCTCCTGCTAGACTCGATGTTCCGTCTCCTATCAAAGGATCGCCCTTGCCTCCCAGCACCTGGGTCTCTATCTCCATGAGAGTCAAACTCCCTATCTACTTCCCAGCTATCCTCCTCCAGGTCTAGATGCATTCTTTCTTGCGATCCTCGCCCCCCGGCCGTTCATACGCTTCACTATCACTGCTTTCAGTTTGCACCTGGCTTTCCATATCCTCGTAAGGATCAGGCCAGCCTTCATGCCAGGCTAGGCTCTCTGTGGGAGAAGAAGGCCCAGCTATGGCAAAATCTCCTTCTTCCAGCCCCTCTAAATCCTCTTCAGAATCTATCTCAGCTGCTGCTGGCTCTAATGCAAGTGGGACCCCTGGCGCTGTCCCATGCCCCCCAGGCACAAACGAGAACTGGGTTGCTACAGATAGCTTGCTCATAAACATCTTTGAATTGTTTATAAGCTAATCTCGAGGTTCCGTCATGGAGATCTCGCCACACATCCTCTAGCCGTCTCTTTTCCCTTTTCATTGTCCGTAGTTCTTCCGTGAACCATGGTGAACGATTTACTCGGGGTCTGAGAGGGCGTCTGGGGGTGATTTCATCTAGAGCATTAGAGAGTCTGATTTTCCATGACTCTACTTGCTCCTCGACCGAATCGCTGGTAGGCTCCAAGTCCCTCAGAGCATTCAGGAACCTTGTGGGTTCCATAAGTCTCATTGGGCAAACCAGAATCGGTTCGGCACTTTTACCGGGGAATGACAACCTCTAGCCGGACTTCCAGGACACAGTGGTCCGACCATGGTACCTCTATTACAGAGGTTAGGATCACTTGGATTCCAACCGCGAAGATCAAGTCCAGGGTGTGTCCAGCCTGATGGGTGGGCCCAGTTCTACAGAGTGAGAGTCCTAGTGTCTCCATGGAGGACACCAGGTCTTCAGCTACTACTGAAAAGAGGTGGTGTCGGTGTGGACATTGAAGTCCCCAGAACAATAAGTCTAGGAAACCGCAATGCCCACTCCGAGACCATGTCAAGCAACCTCGGTAGACTCTCTGCTGGTGCATTGGGTGCACGGTACACGAGCAGAAAGGCTACACTCTCCTGTTAATCCCACACAAGGCGTACACACTCTAATCCTGGGATATTCGTGGTCGGAACCGTCCTGAAACTAAAATTGTCTCGGCCGAGGATCGCCACTCCCCCCCCCCTCCTGTCCACGTCTGGTAACTTGTAATATACCCCGGAGATGACAACTCATGCATGAGAACCTCATCACCTTCCTGCAATCAAGTTTCTGTGATGTCAACATTTCTATCCACGGATGGTCATGATCTTATTTCGCACGGATCTAGCATTCACTAGTACCAGAGTTGGAGGAGAGATATTTGGACACCTACCAACAGTGTGTCTGGGGATAGCACGCAGGTCAGAAGGGGGTCGAGTCTTCATCCGAATCCACCTCCTTCTTTCATTTGGCCTTAGGCTATCGCTAACTCTACCCCTCCCCGAGATCACCATTATTCCCTGCCCTTGGTCTCTATCCGTGGATGGAATATTTACGTATCTGTCCTGTGACCCACCTCCTGAAAAGGAGGAGGAATGTAATTAGACTCAACATGGCCATTCTCTACCTCTTCCGCACATACAAGGATTGGAATTGCAGTTGCCTCAAGGCATCCCCAGGTACTCTCCTTTAATTGGCTTAGTCTTATCCGAATTGAAAGGGGCTCAGGATCCGGGCCTAATTTGGGGGTGGAGCCGATGCCCTTCCCTGCATTTATAGGGCAAACCACATTTGTAGATAAGGGAGTGGTAACCTTACTACAACTCAACTGGAGAAACCCAAACCCCAAAAAGGTCCTTGTCCTGTAACACCTCTTTTTTCTCTTCCCACAAGTCTCAAACTGAAAGCCAGAGTTATCCCCGTTCCTTCCAATGTCTTGTGGGTTCTTTTCCGCTCTTTGTGGGTCTAGATGATCTTGTGGAACCCCCTCCTCTCTCCCTCCATTTGTTATCATTTTGGAACCCAGTTCTTTCCGTTCCTGCTCCACCAGCATTGTTGGTAGCGCTGGCAGAGCTTCTGCTTCTGAAGGCTGGGAGGGTAGGAGGGGAGCGTCCAGTTCCCGCGAGAGACGCTGGTGAGGTCGAGAGGCGAAGACATTCTTTTCCGAAGAGTCTGACAGCATCCTTTCCGTCTCCACACAGACTCCCCCTGCTGTTCCTCCAGAGGTTGGAAGGGAGGAGGGAGAGCATCTGGGCTCTCGCAGTTAGAGTCAGAGTAGCCTGCGCAGAAGGCCTTCTTGCTGTTCTTCAGGAGGCTGAGAGTCATGCGTGGTTTCAAGGCCATCCGCCATGTTGATGGCTTCTAGCTTCTGGCTCACTGCCAAAGACAGGAGGGACGCCTCGCACGATACCTCTCCGGTTGTCTCAGCACCTCAGAGATGTCAAAAAACTCGGGACGTCCAGCTCGTCACGTTGGGGGACCCCTCTGCGACGATCCTCAGGCGGTTACACAACCCGCCCTCAATCCACCGACCATGGGCAGGCAGTCAGGTCAAATCCGGCGCAGACGAGGGGGGCAGCTCTTTCCAAAAAGGCAGCCCACCAATGCCGATAGACCATCTTCCTGACTCTGAGTTGCACTTCTGAGTGGCTTGGAAGATGCCACTATCGCTGCACCAGGTCAGGCCACTCCATGGCTTCCTCGTCCGCCTCAGCGCCTCCAAATAAGTCGAGGCAGTCTCTGGGGATGTCATAACTGTAACGACTCTCAACACTCGGTAAGGATCACGCGTAGATTGAAGCACGGTCCAACACGATTTTATTGCAGGTACGACACATGTGAAGCAAAAAAGCACCGGCCCGCCACCCAAACACACCTTATATACCCCCGAGCCCCTCCCATTGCCCATGCAATGTCAAGCAGGGTTGCACCATATCCGGGTGAGTCAGCATGTCCCCACAGTCCGAAGGGATGTGACCTCATGGGTCCATGAATCAGCATTATGAGTCCAATTGTCCAATGTCCAGGCTCGGGAGGTTTACCTCACTTCCCTCCGCAGCCCGCACACACCTGGAAGTTACATCACTCCCACCTGACTCAGCACAGTCTCTATGCAGCTGGAGCCAGTCACCAAAGAACTGGGGCAAAGGTGCAGTTGCAATCTCACTGGCAGGCTGGGAGCCTGAACTTCTCCTCCAAGCTCAAGTCTCTCCCAGCCCTGACATAACGGTCTCTCCACCCACGTCCTCCCCCTGGAAAACAAAACATCATTCAATCCGGAGGGAGGAAAAAGGGCCCCACATACTCTTCTGGAGACTACAGTGAACGGGGTGAACCTTCCCTAAACTCTTGGGCAACAGAAGGGTATATGAGACCTTATTCACCCCGCCTTCCCAATTCCTAAAGGCCCAATATATTTCGGTTTAACTTGGATGGATACCCCCAATTTTAAATTCTGCGTGATAACCATACCAAATCCCCCGCTATACTCCTCCCTTTCTTACCTCTTCCGGTCTCCAAATAACTTGTAAGAACGCTGCGCCTTTTCCCAAAGCCTCCACCACTTCCTTCCAGTCTTCTCGGGCTCGGATCTTCCATTCCACCCTCTCCTCCCTCCCACTCCAACAGCTGGGGCAAAGGAGCCACCTCTGACCATAGACTACCTCAAAGGGAGACTCCTCCCGGTGGAAGAATGCACAGAGCTGTTATAAGCCATCTCAGCATAAGACAATAGATCGGACCAATTATTTTGCTCCTATGCTGAAAATACGTAAATAAGCTCCTAACGATTTTTTTTGGCTCTCCACCCCCATTGCAGCAAGGATGATAAGAGGTGCATTAAGACGCCTCTGAGCCCCCAACACCTCCAAAAACCGCTCCCAAAAAATTGAGCAGTAAATTGAACTCCACGATCACTTAAAACCTGCTCCGGGCACCCATGCAATCGGTACACATGCTGCACATACAACTCAGCCAATCTCTCTGCAGAAGGTAAATCCCTTTAACGGAACAAATGGGGCCTACTTAGAAAACATATCCAGCACGGTCCAAATATACCTGTAACCCCGACTCGAGGGCAGCTCCCCCACAAAGTCAGTGCTGACATCGCCACACGGCCTCACTGGAGTGACCACCACTTGAATCAACCCCTGCTGCTTAGCAGAGGAACCTATTTTCTAACACCGTCTCACAACACTCCCACATATCTTTTCACCTCAGCCCTCATGCCCGGCCACCAATACCGTTTTTTCAGGGCTAAAAGAGTCTTCGTGACTCCCCAATGACCAGCAGACCTATGATCGTGATTCAACCTCAGCACTTTCTCTCATACTCTGAGGACATACACCTTGCCTCCCATAATCCACAAACCATTCAGCAAGTTTACACTCCTTCTCATGACTCTGTAACCACACATCCCCTACATAACCCCTTCTGCAATTCCAAACTCCATTAAATTCACCACGCCTTTCCTCCTTCTTAACCTCATTCGCCATTTGGGATCTCGTCTGCACCGCCAGACCCCAATGCTCTCTAGCAAACATCTCTCCCGACTTATGCAATTCATTCTCTCCTACACTCGGATACCGACAATGCATCAGCCACCACATTCTCTTTGCCTCTTATATGCTGCAGCCTGAAATCAAAACCGACAGCGAAAACTGCGCCTTACCTCACCAACTTGGGAGACAACTCTGGGGGTTCCTCAGATACTGAAGGTTCTGATGATCAGTCATCACCACAAAAGGAAAGCAGCACCCTCTAAAAACTGCCGCCACGTTTGCAAAGCGTTCCGCTGTGAGAAACGCCTCCTTTCCCAGACTGTCCACTTCCTCTCATGCTCTCAAATCTTAGAAAATATGCACACGGCCCTCAGTCTACCTTGATCATCCTTCTGCATTAACACTCCGCCATATGCCCAAGCAGACGAGACGACTGCACCACAAAGGCTTATCCACATCGGATGCATTAACAAGGGTCCATTAGTAAAGGCTTTTCAACTTCTCACAAAAGCCTCTGACAATCCTTCGTCCAATCCAACTTAGCACCTGGAGACTTAGTCTTCTTGACTCAATTCACCCTTGGTCTTTAATAACTCAGTGAGCGGGAGGGTTATCGCTGAAACTCTCCGATATAAAAGTGCGATAAAATTGGCTAACCTAAGAAAGCCTGTAGCTGCCTACGGGTTTAAGTGGAGCCTCCCAATTCAGCACATCATCTACCTTAGCCGGATCCATCGCAACACCACTCACCCCTAATCCTATATCCTAAGAAATCAATCTGATTTTTGCCAAATTCGCACTTATTCAACTTCACATACAGACTCTCGCCTCTGTCGCAGTCTCTAACACCTCTCTCCAGACGAACATGCTCATCTCTAGTATGCGTCACAATCACAATATCATCCAGGTATACAAACACCCCTTTATACAAAAGGGTGCAACACCTCATTAATCAATTGCATGAAAATACCTGAGCGCTCTAATCCGAATGGCATTACCCATCTGCGTATAGCCCGAGGGGGCAGGAAAAGGCAGTCTTCCATTGATCGCTCCTCTTCACCCTCACCATATGAAACGCAGCGCCAATTAAATCAACTTGGTAAAAACTTACCACCTCCTAACTGACCCAACAAATCCTTGATTAATGGTAAAGGGTAACAGTTGTTAGTACTAACAGCATTAAAACCTCGATAATATATACACAACCGCAACCTACCATCCTTCTTTTAGCGAAACAAAAATGGTGCCGCAAAGGGAGAATAAAACCCCTTGTTTAAATACTCATCTATTTGCCCTCAAAGCTTCTTCTCCTTCACAGCCATGGCATAGAACTTTGGTTTAGGCAAGACAGCCCCTTCCTTAACACTCTATACTACACTGTACATTGCGGGGGAGGCCTGAGCCAGAATCGGGTTAAACACATCTGCATAATCCCAATACTACGACAGGCACCCCTTGCACCTCACTACTAACCTTCCCCTTCATTAGGAGCATACTCTTCAGCCCTGTTTTCCAATCGATCTTGGGTTTGCCTGCTCTAGCCATAGCAACCCCAACACTACCTCATGTCCTTTAATGGGGGCCACCACAGGATCAATATCCCCTCAGGGTCCCTGCCCGACCTTTTTAAATCTTTAGTCCCACAGAGAACGGCCCACCCAAAAGGGCCCATCCAATTGAGTTTTTGGGGGTTTTTAAGGGCTTTGTCCCCCCCAAATCCCAAAACCCCGGGGCATAACCCCAAAACCCAGTCCACTAAAGTTTCCCTTTTTCCCCAAAAACCCCCCCCCCCTCAACCCCTATTTTATACTAGAGCTCACCCAACACTTTTTTATCATATTGTCCAAAAGCGCTTTAGGAGGCCCCCACTGGTTCCAGCACCTGCCTTTGCCCACTGGGAAAAAAAAGCCCGGGGGTGGGAAAAAAAAACAAAGGCCCCGCCCCATCGAGGGCCCTTTTTCGAGTACTGGGGGGGTTTTCACTGCCACGCCTGGCCCCCCCCCCCGGGAATGTCTTTTTCCCCCCCCAAAACCCCGGGGCCCCCTGGACCCGAGACTGGAAACGCCCCCTGCCCCCGGGCTGGGGCCCCCCACCCCCCGCCAACGGGACCCAAAACCACAATCGCCGGCCCATCCCGAGCAACCCACAAAGGGGATCCCCCTTTCCCAGACCGCCTTTAAAAAAACCAAGTGGGGGAGCTTGAGACCATTCTGCAACTTTTCTGCCAATCCCATAAATTTTTTATACGTGACGGACTGACCCCCGGGAAAAAAAGAGCGCCTCTTCACCTTAATTCCTCCAAGGGGTCCCCCCCCATTTTGACGCCCGCAGAAAAGCTCAGGGGCCCAAAAAGGGGGCCCGAGGGTCGGCATTGGACATACCATTAGCTCCCTTTGAACACCCCCCCATGGCCCCACTCTGCTTTTGGGGGGGAAAAGGGGCCCGTAGTCCCCCCTATGATCTTGCACCGCAGCAAAAAGGCTACCTTGCAGGCTTCACCTTCAAACTCAACCCGTAATGGCCCCTTTTTCATAAAGGCCCAACCTTTTGGGGCAGCACCCCCCCCCCTTTTGGGGGCCCCGAGCCTGAGACACCTCTTTTCCCCCCCCAGCCTGTCTAGGGGGCCCCCCCAACCGGGTTTCCCCTTTTGGGTGGCCACCTACGGGCCCCACCAAGGAGTCTAGGGCGCCGCTGGGCGCCCCCCCTCCATCCATGAATGATAAGGAAGCCCTCCTCCCGGGGGGCCCCAAAAAACTCTTTTCGGCCCCTTCGGGGCATGGTCCCGAATTCCCCCCCATAGTCTTCCATGGCCCCAACTTTCATTTTTTATCACTTCCAATTCGACAGTGATGCGGCCCCCGGGGCTCACTACCACACCCCCCCTCCACCCGATGGCCTTCCGGCACAGTCTCCCCGGGGCCCAGACTTTTGATCCGCCCGAGCTGACCAGTCCCCAAAGCCCCGATCCTCCGCCCCCCGCCCCCCCCTTTACTGAGCCGGTGTTCTCTTCACGGGGGCCCCCCCCCGAGCTCACCTGAGCCCCACAGCGCTCCGCCCGGGTCATCCCCTGGGGAAAACCCCCCTCCCCACGCCATCATCTCTTTTGGGGGTTCCGAACCCCAAAACAGTTCAAGCGGTTAGCCAAACTAAAAGTCTTTAAAATAAGCCAATATAAATTTATTATTTTTTTAAATTCTGTGGCATGGAAAAAATATATCTATTCCCCAAAAGGGGATGTGGAATCGAGGAAAACCCCTTTTTTAAACAATTATAAACCCCCGAGTCCATATCCCCAAATTTAAACAAGGTAAAATATCACAAAAATGTCGGGTTAAGGAACTTTGGGGTCACGGGCTAAAATAAAGGCCCCTTTCCTTTTTCCCCGGGGGGCCCAGCTTCATCGGGACCCAAAATCATAATATTGTTTTTTTATTCCATTTTTTTGGGGGGCCGGGGTTTTAAAAATAGAAATATATACAAAATATCATTAGTAAAATAAAAAAGCCCACCAATTGGGAAAAGGACAACCCTTTAGAATAAAACATATAAATCACATATTACATACCATATTATCATTTTTTAAAATCTCAGAGGAGAGCCATGTTTTTATAGTAGTCAAAGGGGGAAAACCCAACCTAGGGGGTCTCCGTTTCTCTCCCCCCCTCCAGGTGCAACCACCCCCAAAAAAACACCCGGGTTGTTAGGAATCTTTTTCCCCAGGGGGGTTCGCTTTTAAGGGGGAAAAAAAACCAAAACCCCCTTTTGGGGAAAACCTTTTGATCCCGGTGGTTTGTGAATCGCTTCCAAAAACCCCCATTTTTAAAAAAAAATTTTTAAACGTGATGACGCCCATAATGGGATATAATGGTGAGGATTCATTCTTAGTGCAATTCATTTTATGTTCCTGGGCCCCCGGTAAGTCCCCCCATTTCCCCACGTAATATTTATGACATAAAATTAAACAATAAATGACATTTTTGCTCCCCCATGTTGCCCCCCCTTTTAATTTGTAGGGTGTTTGCCCCAAGGGGTTTTGGGGGGGAGCTTTGGGGGAAAAAATGTGTTTGGATATTGCAATGATAACATGGTTGGGGACACTCTTTTTCCCCCCTTTCCATGTGTTGGGGGGAATTTTTAAGGATCGGCATGGATCAATAATTGTTTGAGATTGGATGTTTTTCTGTGGGGCGACCATTGGGGTTTTGTTTAATCCTGGGATTAGAGCTAACAATGGGCCAGTACTTACGAACAATTTTAAGAATAGCTTGGGAGGCGAGAGTACTTGTTAAGGGCCATATAATCCCGATCACTGGGTGTTTAGGACGGTGTTGAAGGAGGGTATTCCTGGGGATATTAACGGATTTTCTTTAAAGCTTTATAGAGAATGGGTTGGGTATCCCCTCTCTTTCAGTTGAGTTATAAGGGCCGGCCGACTGTTTCAAAATCTACCCCTTAAAAGTTCCCTTTTTTAAAAAGGGGGGAGTTGGGGGAAAAAGGGTTAAAAAAGAGGAG